>OY282594.1:27935296-28421296 GCA_958298965.1 Chrysolina haemoptera | reverse complement strand
TGGAACCATGATACACACGAAAAAAAAAATGTTTACCGAAATTCCAGGGGTAGAACATATTCTTTTTTAGTTCAAAAATAAATAAATAGATTTTTGCTGTGATATTGGAAAGTATATGATTTATCGGAAAAACAACTCAACAAGGCGAAGAAAAATTCAAAATTCCACAAAAATTATTCCTAGTAATTTCTTATGAAATGCGCTCGTTTTCATAGAAAACGTTATTGAACGTCGACATCAAATTTCAGGTTCACGCTTACCAGCCGCTGAAAGTTCTCGCGGAGCCGAATATTTGATTGGTCATAACTAAGATGCCTAAAAACCTTGGTGTAGCGACTCATACCTGCAAAACCGTGGAATAAAACGTGAGACATTCGGCAACTTGATTAATGCGAAAACAAATGAACTGATGGTATGCTTTGCGAATGTTCCGCAATACTTTCGTGTATCGCCACCGTCGATTTTCTTCTTAGGGTAGGTTTCCATGAATAGAAATTTCAAGTATGGCGAACGACTATGAAATAAAAAACAACGTAATAAGTGGAATATATGGAACTACTGTCCCAGGAAGTTTTAATTGTTACTGATATCAATTTTAGAAAAAATATATACAATTCTTGTTGAAATACAACTATAATTACCTAGAATGCATGCATTTTATATAGGAGTCTTAAAATTTAGGTAAGTACATGAAAAGTCACCTTTAGTAATATCAACGACTGAATCCTATGAAGACGCCATCTCTGGATCCAATTACAGAAGCACACCACTAATTAATTTGTTTTTTCTTCAAAATAATCTAAACAAAATCGAATCAGTCGATACACCAGAGTTTTTAGAGATCTTAGTCATAACGTTGCTAAAAATGAGCGGAGAAGGAAAAAAAAACAATTTAAAGTACTCCTGCCTCATATTCAACCTACCCTTAAAGCCGGCATTCTCTTCAGTAAATGTTGAAAATAATCACTTATTCATATCCTGAGTATATGTTTGATAACACTGTTGTGAAGTGCAAACCTCAAGCTTGAAATCACATACTTCATTTTTTATGTAGGATGTGTATGAGATATTATTTTCAACAAATACTGAAGAAATTGCAGGGATTATGGGTGAGTTTAAAACTGAGTCAGGAGTAAAACCCATTTTTTTTTGGCACGTATAAGTGAGACTTGTCTCACTAGTCTAAAATTGGGCATATGATATAGTCCAAAGAGGGTACTGATTCCTGCTTCAGTATAATTATTTCATTGTAAAATATCCATGACTTACGGATCCTCCGTAAATATCGTAGAAGGGTTATGTGAAGTAGAAGTAGAAGTATTCATGAACGATATGCACTTGTTCTTTTCCTTTTACTATAATTTTTATCAAACCTATATTGCAGTGGCGGATTAACGCGAGCCTGAAATTTGATATAGGATTTCAATCATCAGGTTTTCTGAGAGAAAGAGGCCTTTTGTGAGAAATTACTAGGTATATTTCTTGTGGAGAATTGTTGAAATTGTTTCTTGAATAATCTTATACTTCCCGAAACAACAGCAAAAAAAATGTAATTTTTTTGTATAAAAATGTTTTTGGGTTCCACCCCTGATTTTTTGGTAAACAATTTTTTTTCTAACAATATATGATGTCAAGAAGTCATGGTCCGATCCTTCAGTTGTAGCTTGCATTTGTCCGTGGTTACTGTACTATAACCGATACTTGATGAAACAGTTATTTACCTAACAAGTGCGGAAAGTAGTACTTTTCCGCACGCAACGGCAGTTGCACGAACGACGCGTAGCGGAGTTCGGGTTAAGGACGGAAAAGACATTTTCCGAGTTAGGTACAATATTTTTAAGGCCTTGTAGTCCTGTTTGAATGATGAATGAATAAAAAAAGGAATAAACAGCGTTGTCAATCACTTTCGGTTATGTAGAAAAGTCATAAATTTTCGAATAAAACGGATTTCTTAAAAGCGCAATGCGAAGGAAGGTCGCTTTCCACAGAAAAATAAAATTAACTTGAAAGCCTACCTTCACAGTTCAAAGTGTAGATCTTGTACGAACAAAAAGGCACTAATTCAAATGAACGAATACGCCGACCCTTCCATCTAGTAAATGAATCAATACATTCATAATATAGATAGATAGGGGATTGTCTTTAAAACTCAAGGGTGTGAGAAAGTGACAGGGTGAGATAAATATTTTCCCTCAACTAACAAAGCATTCAACTTTCGAGTTCTAGACCAGCTCTTGATTTGTTTATTTTTCCTGCATTCGACGCACTCTATTAATGTTGACAAATACATGCTTTTTTGCCCTGATATGATGCAAAGGCTGCCCTTTAGTGGGTAGTTTGTAAAAGATATCATCTGCAGTGATATCACTTTGGGTAATTCTAAGCAGACTGCTTGATTCAATTCAATGAAAGCTTGAAAAATCTTTTGGTGAATCAAATTACGATTGTAACATCTCAATTTGATCAGTTTCTACAATTTCAACATGGCCATTCAAATTGAATGAAATTGATTAATATTATATTTTAATGCTTTATCGAGAATGGATCATTTTAATTTCAAAAGAAATGCTATTTATTTTAGTTATTACGAAGATAGAAAGGATGCATTATAATCACATGGGGAAATCCATACTATTATAATAAAAATGTAGAGTTCGTCTGTTTTTTTGGTTGTTTGAACGCGCTAATCTCTTGTACTAGCAGTCGGATTTGAAAAATATTTTTTCTACGACAGTGCATAAACTAAGTGGTTACGCACTGTTGACAGTGCGTATAGTGACACTTTTGCGCACCTGTGCGTAAAATCAGTGCATAAAGAAAATTTTTACACGCTGATCATACATTTATGCATTTTCGAAAAATACAAAATTTTGCGTCAAATATTACTCGGAAGTCATCATTTGATGATACGACGACAATTCGTAATATAAAATATAAAATTAGTGATACAATTGTTATAATTTGGCAATATAATAACTCTCGAAGAAAAAACTTTGTATGATACACTTTCGTAAAGGGCTTTTTTGTACTCGCATGTTCGTTGAACTCGGCTTCGCCTCATTCAACAAACTTCACGCTCATACAAAAAAGTCCTACTTTACGAACTTGTATCATAAATAGCTATTTTGCATTTGATAGACCAATGCAAAAGGTTATAGGCTAGTACCAGGGCGATCGAGCTACATATGAGTTGCAGTCATTTTTAAATAGCGAACATAAAAGTAGCAAAACCGAAAAAACTTATTTGTGACAACTGACACAGATACAGTTCTCAATTGCAACCAAAACCAATAATGACTATTCCAACGACTTCAGGGGTTTTATTAAACTTGTTCAGTATCTTTGGAATATACAAAACAAGAACTTGATTGCACAGCATACCCTATCAGGCTAGTCAACAAATTTTGACCGTACAAGGTCTCAGTAGAAGTTGTATATTTTCTTAAGATATAAAATAGTACATGTTACAATAGACACATTTAAAACATTAAACATTAAAATTTTAGTGAAGTTAGTCTTACATATACATTGTATTTGTTACATTGGTACAATAGTACAATCACATTAATCAACTAACGTCCAAGTAGAAATTCTTCTGTGGAATAAAAGGCGTTCTTTACTAAATAATTAGGCTATTTAGTGACTGGTGTCTACCTGTAGTCTTTTTTTGACTTTGCATATTATTGAATTTTTTATAAAATTTTATTCTTTGATAAATATGAGAGTTTTGACCAACTGTCAATCTTGAAAAAGGAGGGCATATATTTCTTGTGTTATAATCATTAATTGCATCATAACTTAGAAGTTCATTTTTGTGATTATGAACATACATTGTTATTTGCATAATATACAGACATGGTAGTGTTAATATCTTTAATTGTTGAAAAATGGGTTTAGCATGGTCATAGGGACGTGCTCCTATCATGATTGTAACGATTTTCTTTTGTATCCCAAATAACTTGTGAGTGTGGCTCGAGTTCCCCCAGAACATCAGACAGTAATTTAGCGTTGATTGGACGAGTCCGTAGTAGGCTAATTTTAAGGTGTCCATTGACACGGTGTTTCTTAACTGAATTCGTGTTCTTCAATGTATTGTTGATATGGCGAAGGACCATATGTCCATTCGCCAAAAATTCGAATTTGGAATCGAAATATAATTTTTGTGTAAAATTGCACGTACGAACATTGTGACACAGGATTTTTATATAAAAGAATTTAGAATACTTCGGCATAGACAATATTTCAAGTCCTAGATCAGGATGCGGCGAAAACCAGTATACATATACTAATACAACACGAAAATAATATCATCTGTTTCTGAAATACCTACGACAAAGCTTTGGAACTCGTTTCCTCTGGAGATGTTTCCTTAAGGCATACAACCTTCAGAAATTCAAGAAAAATACCAATTCCAACCTTCTTTCCCTCGGCTCTCACAATGTTCTTTGAACAATAGAGGATTTTCCTTTTCGTGGGAACCAGAACTTAAAAAAAATCGCATTACTGCATCAGTGTTGAGTCATGATATTCCGAATAATGTTGTTTATAATTTTTCCAAAATAAGGGGTTAGAACTGTGATAGATTTTCATTCAAAATATATAGAATTAGAATCAATCGGCAGAGAAACAAGTAGATCAAATACCATCAGCAAATAGTTCAGATCAATTGAAGGTTTTTTAGAGTTAATGTTGTCACATCGCCTACGAATGGACAGTTAAATGGAATGATTGAATGACATAAAAAAAGAATATTTTTAGGATATTCTGAAATGCTGTTTTCCTATTGGAGTGCAGACCCCAAACATACACTATAACTTTTAGATTCTGCTCAGAAATTAATACTTCGCCTTGTCGTTAACGCTTCGCTTACAAGCTCACTCACTTCTCTGGAACACCGCTTTCCCTCGGCTCTGACGATGTTCTCTGAACATTACAGGATTTTCCTCATCATGAGAAACATAAAATAAAAAAGCAATTGTAGACTGCTTACTAGGTTATACAATAAAGCGAATTAATCATCGGCCGGTTTATTGATATTGAGATTATATATATTAGAGAAATGGGCAGTATTATGGATATCAAAATGGATATCAGTTTCTACTCGAACGCAACAGAAAATCAAATACTGATAATGCTCGGATATTTTTGAAAAAAATTTAATGTTATTTAGGTTCATATAAGATCAGCTCTTGTGAACAGCTCAAGATTTTGGAAAACATTTCATAAATATTGCAAAATCATGTACTTGGGATATTCGTGTAGTTATGATTCGATATATTTTTATTTATTTATAAAATTATGAAGGCAGTGATCAGTTCTATCAGCTTGCTATATCTTATGAATTCTGTAGTTTTCAACATGTTTTATACCACTTTTTTATTTTTGTCAGACTCACCTCGTTTTTTTTTAATTGTAAACATGTTTCTACTTTAACTCTATTAAAAAAAAGTGTTACCCGTGTCAATGAAGAAATACTATCTCAATGCCGGTATGTACAGCATAACGAGACATAAGCGGGGATTGGCGCAGTGGTAACGCCAGGGCTTCGTGATCGAAAGGTCGCGGGCTCGATCCCCAGGCAGGGCAAGATTTTTTTCAGTTTCAGATATAAATCTGAGTCATCGAATCTTGTTGCTGGCTGGGGATAATCCTCCACGATTCACTGTTGCGTTAATAATTAACAGTGCTGCTCCTAAGGTGGCGTATAGAGAAGTTACAAGGCCTACCCAGAACACATTATATCCATAGTAATTAGACCATCAGGTCTGTTTGGATATAAATATAAATAAATGAAAAAAAAATAACGATGCAATGCAATTTGTTTATATTTCGAAACCTATTTTCGTCAGCACAATATACGACAATAGTTACAGGAAAATGCTTTTTCAAGATCTCAGGGAGGCTACATTGGCCAACATCGAGCAATCCCCGCCATTGAACTTCAGTATGGGAACCGCAACACCTGTTTCACCGATAGTTGTAACCGTACACCCCGTCACGTAACGGCGGCAGTAAACAGGAATCGACTTCTGCGGTTCCCTAATGATGATTATACAAGCTGAACCGATGAATATTTTATGGGTTGACTTCTGGCTTGACGTTCGAATGGTCGACTGACGGGGGGTCATTATCTGTTGGGGGGTAATTATTCTCTAAATGCCACCACCTTCTACTCCCATCGATATCTACTCAAATATTCAAATCGGTTCAATGAATAATATCGATATAACCGTGTTGGCAGCGACGCACGGACTGGATTCTTACGGTTAATTTTTCTGGAACAAATCAAGCTTTCAACAAATCGTATATATCTTATTTTTTCTGTGACGGGAAAAAAGTTTGACATTTTATCTCTGTTAACAGGTACTAATATATGACTTTTCATGAAATTACTTTTTTCCCCGGGAAAAAAGAGAGTACTTTTTTCTCGGATATATCATAGGTAAAGGTTATTGCAAAAGCATCCGATGTTCAGCTCGGGGCTCTAACCCAACCTCCAACCATCACACAACCTGGACACTACCAACCTAGCCGGTCTTTAGTCCTAAGTTCGAAAAAAGCTGATAAAATGAAAAGAAGATGACTTAACTGTCGCTTTGAACCACGTACATATGGCTTAGTAAGCCGCAATCCTATCGATGCGGCTATGAACCGTGTTTGTATATGTAGGTGAAATGGTTGTTCATAAGAGAAAATGTGAAAGATCTCGCGAACAGAAAGGTCTTGAGCCGTTTTTTCACTATTAAATCGTTTTTCCCGTCACAAAAAAAGTGTATTATACACGTGAAAAATAATAGATTTTAGCGCTCGGTTTTTTGTCTGCCTCCTCTACGCGTCGTGACAACACAATCTCGAACTAAAATCTAATACTTTTTTCCCTTGTATAATAAATAACTATATTTTCGTGTTGATCGAAAAAGGTTCAGCTGCTTTGAAGTAACGTGGCTTTTTATATTTCTTATAAAAGCTGATTACCATATAGTATTGCATCATGTTATACACCGTCCCCGTTTGTCGAGCTCGATCATGAGTACATCAGTTATTCTGAGAGATATCAGGTCGGTTGAATAAGGAAAAAAATAAAATGAAAATTACAAATAAACTTATACAGTTTCTTCAATAATTCAAGAACTAAAAACGACTTATATAGGTATCAATTGTTGGTTCAGACAATAATTGTTCAGCATAAAAATACTTTTCCTGATGCAACTGACCTCGAATCACTTATAATAACTGAGAGCCCCATGGTGGAGCTTGAAAAACAGACACGGTATATATGCACCGAATCTTCGTGAAGTTTCCATAATTTTGTTACAATCACTGATTTTGTCTATGATGCTGCAACCCATATTTTCCACCTACGCCTTTCAATAGCTATAACGAACTGATTGAGAATAGTATATTATATTCTGTAACAACGTTAGAATGAGATGCGAGTGGGAAGTTCCGAGTGCAAGCTGAAAGCGAGCGTGAGAAACCACGAGCATCGCAAGTTTTCATTCTAACCGAGTAACAGACTGTGCTTTCTCCACAATCACAAATTATACATTTAATCAAATGGAAAGCCAACGAAAAATTATTTTGACATTTCAATTTACATCTTGTCATTATGATGCCAGTCAAGCATAACGTTATTATTTCTACAACAGAGTTAGAATATTCATTCCTTACCAAGTGATGGAATGAAATACACGCAAAATGCATAAGACAGCGAGTGTAGAGTATTTGTTCAATATCAAGAGCGAGAATGTTGCCATTCTGTCATCAAATATGATTTCAGGATTAGCAAATTCTGTAACGGTTGTAGAGAAAGGGCATTTTTGTAAATGTTCAACATAAAATAATAAAAATAGTTTATTCAAATCGTATATTTAAAAAAAGTTATGGATACAATTAGATATTTCAATATTTTTTGTGAAAGTAGAACTTTTTTGTATGAGCAGTTACTGAAAACTTGGTTGAAAATAATAGTAGGTATATTTATGATACAAGTTTAGCACTGCTACATTCTTCACAACAGTCACAGATACACAGTTTGTTCATGTCACAAGTGCAGCGAGATAATGTATTCTAGATAAAACCGATATATATTGAATGGGAGCGAAATATAGCACATCTATTGAGTGTTGGAGAAGTTGATGAGTCTTTTTCAAATAAATGTTTTCGAACTATCCTTTCCATCTGGGTATAGACAGAAATCTACGCGAGCAACAAGGAACGCAATGATATGATTATACCACATAAACAAGAAAGACGCACTACTGTGCGCCTCTCCTGCTACCCCATCCGACGCATTAATGGACCACGTGGCAATGCGACGGAGCGTATACAGCATACGTCGATATCCCTTCCTTGAGCGAGTCGAGGAGAAATTGTAATGCTCTCTCAACACTTAGCAAGCTATTCTTTACGCTCTCATGGACACCACCATACCCAAGATGAAAACTTTCTGATACTGTATATGTGATATCTGGAACATGAATTGCAGTCATCGTCTTGCAGTGCCGGATTTATACTCACTTACGCCGGGGGCTAACTATTACGATGCCGCCGAGCCGCCGCAAATAATAAATTTCAATTGTCAGTTTCAAAGTACCGCGGTATGTACCGTAGCCGGTTTTGTAATATAGCGTCAAAAGCACCGCTGACGCTTGATTAGTGAATGTTATGATTTTCACAAAAACAGTTTCCCAACCTAGTCCTTTTGATGCGGTGCCGGCGGTCGCTAATTGCGCGTTTGCTTCTAAAGGCGACAAGTTAGGAGGCTGCGTATATAAAGCAAGAAGCAATATAATATACTTGTCGCCTCATCGGCGACGAGTATACTGCTGCTTGCTTTACCGTCTCTTAAAATTCACCGTCAGGGGCTGAAAGTCCCATAGCCCCTCCCTAAATCCGGCATTGTCGTCTTGCCAATTAAAAAAAAAACGGATGGGTGGTCAAATCAACAAAAAAAGTAAAGGGCTTCTTTAATTATAAATCAAAAATTAATGTCTGTAAATCAGCTTACCGATGAAAGGCATTAATTACGGATAATATGTACTTTTTTTGGGGCCAATGATTTAATTCCTGTAATGCTAAAACCCAATTATTAGTTATTTAAGTAACAAGGAATGTAAAGACGTCTTAACATTCGAGGTGAGCGAGTACGAGCCGAGGCAAAGCCGAGGCTTGTCGCTTGCCGAGGATGTTAACAATCGATACATTCCATGTTACTTTTTACGTTTTCAGTTTGAAAATGCCAGTGTCGTAATTTTGTCGAATCAAGTAGTGCTTATCATTAACACTGAATAATTATTTCATTCTTCGGTTATTTTCATTATGTTAACAAACTAATTCAAAATAAATGTTAAAAATGAGTTGAGTTAGATAACTTATATGAATAATTATACCTGTTAGTAAACTTTTAATTTTCATCATTTTTTTGTTGAAATGTAGTCAACCATCATTTTTCTCTCCGGGTTCATATACTGAAAACAAAAAAACGTTTCTGAGTCCCAATTATAAGGAGAACCTGGAAAAAATGCCTGATAATTCCGGGTTTCTTGTTGAATTTGTTTTTGTTATTGTTTCAGCTGTTCAGCACGAGAGAGCCCCTCGTTCTGCACATCACATGCTTCCGCAGTACCCCATAGGAATCTCCACCAGACTTCGACCCTTTCAGTTTTCCAACATTGGTAGCGTTTCGGCTATCAGCAGCATCCCTCTTCATCTTCAGAGCCCGCCGCTGCTGGATCCTACAATGGTGCAGTTACCAGGCCACTATTTCCACCAGGGACTCATCTATCCAGGATTGATGGGTGGTTTCGTAAAGCAGGCTGGACACAATACAGGAATTAGTAAGACTTTTTTTGTTTGAACAACTTATTATTATCTACTGGAAATCCAGTACGATTGGGTTTTGAAACGAGGATCGATTGTAGCACCACCAAACTTGCTACACTGGTAATTGAAACCATGATAAACACGAAAACAATTGTTTACCAAAATTCCAGGGGTGGAACATATTTTTTTTTTCGTTTAAAAATAAATAAATAGATTTTTGCTGTAATCTTGGAAAGTATATGATTTATCGGAAAAACAACTCAACAAGGTGAAAAATAATGCAATTTTCCACAAAAATTATTCCTAGTAATTTCTTATGAAATGCGCTCGTTTTCTCAGAAAACGTGTTTGAACGCCGACATCAAATTTCAGGTTAAAGCTCACCGCCGCTGAAAGTTCTCAGGGAGCCGAATATTTGATTGGTCATAACTCTGCTAAAAATTATCGGAGAAGGAAAGTTCATATCATTTCTGAAGACTCCTACTTTTTCATGCAAATATAATATGCGATTATTTGAGTACCTAAAATGTGTTTTGTCGTACTTCACGGAGATGATTGCGGATGATCCGAAAATCACTATAGTCTAAATTAGTTGCACATGGTCCAAAGAGGTTACTGATTCCTGCTTCAGTATAATTATTTCATATCAACTAAAATATCCATGACTTTAGAATCCTCCTTGAATATCGTAGAAGGGTTATATGAAGTGGGACAAAACACATTTTAGGTACTCAAATACTCACATGTTATATTTGCATGAGGAAGTAGAAGTCTTCAGAAACGATCTACACTTTTTCTTTTGCTTCTACTATAATTTTTAGCAAAGTTATGACAAATCTAATTTTCGGCCCTGCCTGAACTTGCAGTGGCGGGTAAGCGCGAGCCTGAAATGTGATGTTGGCGTTAAATTACGTTTTCTGAGAAAACGAGCGTATTTCATAAGGTGGAGAATTGAATTATCTCTCAACCTATCGAAATTATTTATTCATAAATCTTATATTTTCTGAAATAAAAACAAAAAAAAATTAATTTTTTTTTAAATGAAAAATTGTTTAGGTTCCACTCCTGATTTTTTGGTAAACAATTTATTTTCTAATAATACATGATGTCGAGATTCAGAGAGCTACAATTCATTCTTCACATTTGGCTCGAGTTTGTCTGTCGTTACTAGATTATGGATACATTATCTTCTGATCTGTGGCACACCTGCCAGATTAAAATTTGAATTCAGGTATATTCAAGAGACAGAGGCAATGTTTCATCGATCTGGTATAATGATTCTTGTAATCTCTCGTTTTATCGGATCTTTGTTATATTTGATTGCAGAATACAGAAGCTTTTGGAATTCCTGCTGAGAAAAAAATATCTCAACTATGATACTCAATTCACAAACTCGTTTACTCACCTGAAACATTGCAGAACAATTAGCTATATGTCTCGGTCAGAATGGTTTATTCAAAAAGTCTCCGCGTATTGTGGAGCTTCTACAAACGGTTCTCGTTGACCAAATAGTGAGATGCATCATTAGTCAGGTTTACCATGACACCTGATGCAGCTCTGGAGGACTTTCACCATAGGATCTATGCAAGTTAGGATCCAAACAGACAAATTGAATTTGACATCCTTTTATTGCCACCTTTATGATACCCCACTGACAAACTTAAGGCATTTGACATTGAACAAAAAAAATTCGTCTGCGGCGCTTTTCTATTTTCTGTCACCCCCGCACCACGAATTACCTGGTTTTCCCACCTTTATAATACCCTACTGACAAAGCTAACTATCAATTTAAAGGCATTTAACCTTGAACAACACCAATTCTTATTACGAATTTTTTTCTTTGTGAAATCAATAATAACAAACTTTTAAAAAACGCTGTATCTTTGATATAGAGGGTGTGATTTGAGACAAAATAATTGATTTAACTCTCTATAGTTAGAGTATTTATTATTTTAATATTCAATAATAATAAAATGGTGGATTGTTTTCAGTTGTCACCCGTTATACATACCAAATAATAAATACTGAAAAACGTAGGTTTATTTGACTTCAACTCTTGTATTATTTAGGTATACCTTGTTCACCTTACAACGCACAGAAATACCATGGAAGCATATTGAATGCAGCTATATCTCCCCGACATGCTAATACGGATGATGAGGTTTCAAGTTCCGAAGAAATTGCCCACAAGAAGCCGATAGAAGAAGGTAGGTGACATCAAATTAAGAAGTGGTTAATTTCGATTGGGTACGAAGGGAATTTTTCACTACTTTTAAATTCCCTGTTATTGCAATTCAGAACATAACTTGTTCCCGTTTTTTGGTATGGATATTTACAGGTTCATATAGATTTAAGGATCCTGGCACTATAATTATCAACACAGTTATTTTATTATTTTTTTGTATATGTTATAATTTTTCTGTTACGTTTTAGAATAATAACAGAGGTAGCACTTATACCAATACGTGGCACCATCTGATCTTCGGCGTTTTTCCTTTTATATTGTACCCATATTTGGAAAATATTATTATTATTTTATCCGTTTGTATTTTACCATTCGGGCCCTGTCTCCGGAGCTCTCCAACACATCCGGAGGGCAGGCTGGTGCCATTTACCCAGATAGTCACTCCCCACGTCTGTGGGGTGAGCAACTACTGGGTTCGAGAATCATGTGCCCTGAGCAGACAAAGTGAATCAAGGATGTCAGCCTTCTGCATTCGTCCAGCTAGGATTTCTGCCGCATCACGGCAAGCCGGTATGATTTTTAGATTAGAAAGCAGCGTGTCCATCATTCCACCAAAGACCCCTATAATCTGAACCACCATTTTAACAGAATGGTTTGGGTAAAGCCTGCGGAGTTCAAAGAGTAAATCACGATATTTAGTCCGTTTTTTTCTCCTCTTTTCGAACGATGCTCCTTTCGCCAGGAGCCGAAAACTCTATCACGAATATCATCTTACTTTGATGGTCGAGGAGGACTACATCAGGCTTATTTGCTTGTATTTGCCTGAGGGTGGGAAATGAGTAGTTACAATAGATTTGGCACCTCTCATTTTCCACAACGGACTCAATATCCCCGGGAGCAGAAGGCAACATCGGTGTCTCATTTATACCGTCCGAGTGTGGTAGATGATAGTACAACACTCATAGAGCCGCGTTTTGCCTGTGGGAATAGGCTGAGACCGCATGAGCTTGACACGCGGACAGCAAATGCATTATGGTCTCAGGAGCACCACGACACGCTCTGCATCTAGTGTCCGGGACATCTACACCCATCACGCGACTACGGTAGACCAGGGCGTTAAAGACACCATCCTGGCAGGCCATTATGAATCCCTCGGTCTCCGACTTCAGCTCACTTGACCTGAGAAAACCGAAGGTCAGATTTTTGGATGAGCCAAGGTCTTCGATGTTCTTGAAGAAGACCCCATGCATTGGCTTATCCTTGACAGAGTTTGGATTAACCCGTTCAAAGTCTAAAACGAGACCAAGTTCATCGGCTGCACGGGTTGCTGCCTTGAAAAGAAATGCTCCGATCCCTGCTTTTTCATGGTCACAGACCAAGCAGAGAATGGGATCTGAACTTCTGATAACTTTACAGGCCCCATCCAGTACCATTTTGTTATGTAGACACTCCAAACTCAAAAGTCCACGGCCTCCCGGCTGTCTGGAAAAGTACAACCGTGGAACGGACGATTTAGGATGAAAGCTCGTATTTAGATGCATCATTTTACGAGTTTTCACGTCGAGTTGTCGCAGCTCCTTTTGAGTCTATTTTACCACTCCAAAGGAGTAGAGTAAGATCGGAAAGGCAAGCATATTAGTTGCAGCAACTTTGTTCTTTCTCGTCGAGTTGTCGCAGCTCCTTTTGAGTCTATTTTACCACTCCAAAGGAGTAGAGTAAGATCGGAAAGGCAAGCATATTAGTTGCAGCAACTTTGTTCTTTCTCGTCGAGTTGTCGCAGCTCCTTTTGAGTCTATTTTACCACTCCAAAGGACTAGAGTAAGATCGGAACGGCAAGCATATTAGTTGCAGCAACTTTGTTCTTTCCCGACAGTTCTGACGACCAGATTTGTAGGAGTTTGTGCTGATACTTGCCGCGGAGAGAGTTTTTAACAGTGGTTACCTCTTGGGAGCGGCGCTGTTCCACTACTAGGTAAGTGTACGTCTCTATACGGCATCAAGATGATGTAGGATGCTTCCGTCTACAAGCTGGACATCGTCTACGTACTCCTCGCATCGTCCTCTTTTGACATGAACGAACCGTGGCACAGTTTTTGTCGATCCCAAACTCCATTTCGATAGCATACGTGTACTCTTGCTCCACCCTCAAGGATTGTTATGGATCCTTCTCTCCGGAGGCATATAGTTTCAGGTCAACCATGTAAAATAAATGAGTGACCTTGTGCCTCCTGTTGCTGGGGGTGCCGCAGTTGTATCTGCGACTGTTTCTGAGTTCAACGGTCGATGGCAGTAGTGAGATACAGCAAAGAAGAGGACTGAGGGAATCTTCCTGAAATTATTATTAAATACCCAATATATACAGAGTGAGTCAGAATAAGACCGACAAACTCCGAATACAGATTCCTAACTTCATTTCGAGGTGAAAAGTTTCTATCCAGTTATGTCCTAAAATGCATCCCCTCTGAGATACAGGGTGTCAAAAGCACGAAAAAAAATTGGTTTTTTTTTTTCAAAAAATATCAAACTTGGTACACTAATTATGGTTCATCAACGTGATAATTGAAAGTTATAATTTTTTATTTTCGTATACCGTGGTATACGTGGTACCGTCGTATACAGTGGCATAGTTACGATTGTATGTGGTCATATTTTCTTTGGACAAATGAAAAGTCGAATGAGCGTTTGAGATCAGTTAGGCTCATCGATATTCAACCTAAAAGTCATACATTTCATGAACCTGAAAGTGGAGGTTTCTGAGATAATTGAGAAAAACTGAAGATATATCCTGAGTAGCAACACAATTTCATCTGTACAATAATCGCATAACAGTCATTTCTTAAAACATAATGGAATATTTGTCAACCTCCTGAGAGAAATGGAAACAGCACGGGTGAGTCAGAATGAGACCTAACACAGTGATTCCACGACACCGATTTGATCAAATGATATGATGAAAGAAGAAAATGGAATTGTCGGTCTCATTTTGACTCACCCGTACTATTTTTCCGATTCTCCCAACATAATATACAAAAATGTCGTTTTTAAGTCATCAGGTAAAATTTGAAGTAATAAGATAGTCAACCGAAATTTATGCTCATCTGAGAGTTTTGTCTCTAGAATATAATTTCTTTTTTACAGGCACTTTGCAGGACGAATCAAATGCTCGTCTAGAATTACCAATCTTGAAAGAGTCATGTAGATCCATCAGGCAATTAGAAGTACCTTGCCTGAGTATGTTTCCACCGGAGAATATATACGAGTCCGCCGCCAAACTCCTATTTCTGGCCATCAAATGGGCGAGAACGATACCATCATTTTTACAGGTTGGTTAGGTCAGGTATACAAGTTTTTTTCTACGACAGTGCGTGAACTAAGGTTTTACGCACTGTCCATGGTACGTAGTGAAGTGATACTTTTTAGCACAAGTGCGTAAAAATCAACTGTGTTTGAAATAATTTGTTCATACATAATACGAAGAAATTCCAAAACTTCATAATGTAAAACATTCAAATTAATGATAGGTACTAATTATTGCTACAAATTTTCAATATAATAACTCTCGTAGATAAAACTTTGTATGACACATTTCCGTAAAAAGTGTTTTGTACTTACATTACGCCTCATTCAAAAAACTTCCCGCTCATATAAAAAAGTCCTACTTCACGAACTTGTATCATAATAGTTAGTTTCTGCACGCACGAGAAGTTTTCATAACGAGTCCTTGGCCTCGTTACGTCTGATTGTGCTTATTTTTTACACATGAGGAAATTCAAAAGTCTCCTACGCTAAAACAATGCAATTGAACAAAATGCAACCGCGGACTTATTCATAGAAATTTTCAATAAATATCTCTAATGAAGACCTGTAGGATGGTTTTCTCGTAATTTGAATGGTTTTTGCAGCGTTGCTATTTACATGCCGATGAACACGATTTTTTATTCGTTTTTTAAATTCTGAAGTTTGCTTAAACCACACATATTTTCATAAGTTATATCAATACCAATCAATATACCAAATATCGATCCCAATGAAGAAAACAAAAATTTTTATTTGTATTACCCAGATTTGAGTTCTTACTTTTAGAGAATACGGGACAATGTACCTAATAAAATCAAGTAGGCCAGAGTGGTAAAAAGCGGCGAGCGTTTGCGTACCTATTTAAACAGCCTCGAAGCGTTCAAGGTTAAACTTACTACTATGAGTAATTTTTATTTTACACCAAAATGAGTTGAAGTGAGACAGTATTAGATTTCTTTTATCTTGAGACTCCTCCCCCAACATTTGGAATTCTTACCTCGCCTTTTCACCCGCAAATTTACTTTGACCTTTTTCAGAAGGTAAACCCCTTCTTAAGCTAAGCATATTGCATTACTTATTTTAGAAAAAAAATTGATTGGATCTCGTGCGCGAAATACTCGACTATTTTTCAGTTCTCGATCACCAAAGTAGCATTTCGCGCACTAGATACAAAAAACACTATTTGTATTCTATATATATGCTATAATGTAATTATTTGTTTTGCAGCTTTCGTATAGAGACCAGTCTATTTTATTAGAAGAAAGTTGGAATGAACTTTTTGTACTGACAGCAGCACAATGGGCTTTTCCTGTGGACGAAGGTATCCTGTCACAAATATTTTCATTAACAAAGCTTGCTATATTTTTCAATTCCATTTGACCTAGTTCAAAAATTATTATTTACCTGATAAAAATGCAAAGTGCTTATACAGAGTGACCCATTTGAAAGTGGGCCACCTCTGTAAAACTGTTATTTATTTTCCGATTTAGAAGTTAATTTTTTCAATAGATAAAGCATCAATAGTTCTAGTTGAGAACCAAAAATTCAAAATAAAAATTAAAATTTCAAGGTCAAAAATCCAAAAACTTACTAGCGATTTTTTTAAATAGAATTTGACGACATCACTGGATTCACGAAATTTTCAAATGGTTTATGTGAAAATTACATAGAAATGCGTCCATCAATAAAAAGTTATGTGGGAATAAAATTTGAAAATTATGTCAATTAATCAACACAAAACTTCAATTTCAGAAATTTTATCAAAATTCTGACCACACCACTAGATTCAGAATATTTCGAAATATATTTGGTCAGAATTTCATCGAAATTTATTCATAAATAAAAAAATTATAAAATAATAAAATTTGAAATGAATGTTTTTTGGTGGAATTTCAGAAAACAAATATTTTATTATTTTAGAATTTGTTTATTTATGAACAGATTCCGATGGAATTCTGACCAAACATATTTCGAAATATTCTGAATACTGTGGTG
Organism: Chrysolina haemoptera; assembly: GCA_958298965.1. Taxonomy (NCBI): domain Eukaryota; kingdom Metazoa; phylum Arthropoda; class Insecta; order Coleoptera; family Chrysomelidae; genus Chrysolina; species Chrysolina haemoptera. The sequence goes on along the minus strand of OY282594.1, from coordinate 28,403,994 downwards.
TAGCCAGAATTCTGATAAATTGTGGAATTGACGTGTTGGGTTGATTTATTGACATAATTTTTCAAATTTTATTCCCATATAACTTTTTTATTGATAGACGTATTACTACGTTATTTTCACATAGATCATTTGAAAATGCTGTGAATCCAGTGGCGTCGTCAAATTATATTTTAAAAAATCGCTAGTATGTTTTTAGAATTTTTTACCTTGAAAAAAATTCGAAGAAGGCCTTGAAATTTTGATTTTCATTTTGATTTTATGGCACTCAACTAGAACTATTGATGCTCTATCTATTGAAAAAAAAACTTCACAATCGGATAATAAATAACAGTTTTAGAGAGGTGGCCCGCTTTCAAATGGGTCACTCTGTATATGATGAAGTAGGCTAGAAAGTTTTTCTATTATTAAAGTTGTGTAATTATTTGTGACTTCTCAACCAAACATGGTCCAAGACAATTTTCCTGATTCTACTAATATTACCAGGAGTGTGATTTGAAAAATTTATATCAGGAATGAAATACTATTGATTTTCATTGGACCAATTCGTTTTGTTATAAGGTTATCAAAAACTTATTTTTGTCCTTCCTGAGCGGTATAGAAGTTTAATTGTGCTTCCCGAGATATCTATTTCGTACCTACCCGTCCATTCCGATCTCTATTATTATCGTTTGAGTTGTAGGAATGTCTAATTTTATATTCTGCATTTTTTATACTCCAGGCCTCATTTGTTTAAAAAATTTTAAAATGCAGTGATTGTAAAGCAGTCAATAAACGAAGTTAACCTATCAACTCAAACATCAGAAAAAATAAATCTTGAAGATTATACTATAAAAAATATTCACCCTAAAATGAACTTCAGACAATCGTCCCACTTTGTCCATTGATATGAAAACTTAATTTCAGCTATTTTATTGGGAAATACACTAGCTCCAAACTCAAGAAATATTACTCTAGAAGAAGATGCACGAAAACTGAGAGAAATCATAACAAGGCTCAACTTATTGAGGGTAGATCATACGGAACACGCATGTTTGAAAGCGCTAGTTCTATTCAAACCAGGTAAGATTTGGGATGAGTGCCGTTGTTATCGTGAACAATTTATGTGGAATATGTATGGGGTAATTATTCAATTTTTTCAAATTTCTGGTTCCCACGAGATGGAAAACCCTGTATTGTTTAGAGAACATTGTAAGAACCGAGGGAAAGTAGGTAGAAAATTCTGCACCTTTTCTGCATTCATAGCATTCAATATTGTCCTTTCCTCTTGAAGTTTTAGATAAGTATAGGATATTGTCATTCAATGGAACTATTTCTTATAAAACTGTTCGATAGCTTTAAAATTTTCTAATTATGTTTTTATAAATTGAATTTCACAAACCTTTCAAAATGTAATATTCAAGAAAGATCGATTTATACGAACTCTTATACTATCGGCTCTACAAAAAATATATGGTGAACTATAAAGTTTCCTTACTGATCCATTCTAGATACTCAGCATAGCAATAGTGACTGTTCAAGAGGTGTTTAAGAGTGTTTGAACCATTATTTGAACAATTTGGGAAACACTATATGAATAGCGTTTTACAATGACAGTCTTTCAGGGTCGTTAATAAATAATCAATAATAATATTTCCCAGTTAGTCTTCGGACTGAAACATATTTTTTTCAATTGTGGCCATTTTAACCTATTTAAAGCGCGTTTTTAAGTTACCATACATCAACAACTCGAGAACCGTGAAGTCTAACTGACAAATTTATGATTATTGATCTGACAGGAGTACCTTGTGACGTCGAATGAAATATTACAAACGAATGCAAAACTTTTATTCAAACATTAACGAAAGGTATACTGATGTCACATCACGAATTCAACCATTTTACATTATAAGTTCTTATTTCTATTATCTGTAATAATGAAACCAGTATTTACGATTTCAAAGTGCACCAATTGAAAAAAATAACGGAAAGTATTCGTGGATGACTGATCTTTCAAACACTTGCTGCGCCATCGTGTTCGAAAGATCACGCGTGTTGGAAAGACCTTTTTATCCACTCATACTTCAATATACTATTCAAACAACTTCAATTTTTCCTAAGGATTTCTTCTTTCTCTCCATATGATTCATGAAGTCTTTGGACCAACCAGTTCCGAAGTATCTGCTGACACTTTGTGAACAGGAATAATTCCATCACTATTCATGAATGCCCTGATGGTGATGAATCACAGCCTTTCATGTCTTCAATACAATCATGTTTTTGAGGAAAAATCCTTAGTTTTACGTTGCAGCAAATGCAGAATCAATAGTCGAAAATCCTGTGACTTTTTTGGATTAGAGCTCGCGTTTCTCAATCTTTCGGAAATACAGTCCGTGAAGAAATTATTTATTTATCACCCGGAGAACTGAAAACCTACAAGGTATTAAGGAACTCTATTGCCGAATATGCGCCAAACTAACGGCCAGCCATGAAATAACGATTACCTATAGTTAAAGCACCTGCAAATCTGATTGTCGGGACATGTTATTGAATAGGTATGTAGGAATGTATATAGATTCTCCCCTGAAATGGAATATCCAGATCAATTTTGTCAACAAAAAAAATTTCGACATCTGATTTTCGAATTGAGATTCTTATCTAACATTATTCTCTTTAAATACCTAAAAAAAATAGATAGTAGAGTCTCACCTCGCGTACAGGATAATTGCTTGGGGCGCCACATCAACCATCCTGATAAATAACTTACAAAATATAATCCAGTACGATTGGATTTTGAGACAAAAATCGATTGTAGCACCACCAAACTTGGTATGCTAGTAGACGGAACCATGATGAACACGAAAAAAAATTGTTTACCAAAATTCCAAGGGTAGAACATATTTTTGTATTCGTTTAAAAATAAATAAATGTTTGCTGTAATCTTGGAAAGTATATGATTTATCAAAAAAAAAACTAACAGGGTGAAAGACAATTCAATTCTCCACAAAAATGATTCCTAGTGATTTTTTATCAAATGCGCTCGTTTTCACAGAAAACGTGATTGAACGCCGACATAAAATTTTACGTTAACCCTTACCGCCGCTGAAAATTCTGGCGGAGCCGAATATTTGATTGGTCATAGCTAGAAGGAAAAGGAAAAGTTCATATCGTTTCTGAAGACTCCTACCTTCTCATGCAAATATAATATGCGAGTATTTGAGTACCTAAAATGTGTTTTGTCGCACTTCACGGAGATGTTTGCGGGTGATCCAAAAATTATGAATAATTCAGGACATATGGATTTTTTTAACTAAAGCAGCAACCCATACCCTCTTTGGACTATATGCAACAATTTTAAAGTAGCGTGACAGGTCCCACTTATACATGCAAAAAAAAACTTTGTTTTACTCCTGCCTCATTTTCAACTTACCCATAAAATCGGCATTCTCTTCACTAAAGGTGGATTCATGCAAGCATAAATCTAAAATTGAATGAATTTAAAACTAAAATTAAGAATATAAAAGTGTTCACGCAAAAATTTAAGCAATTAAAATTAACATTAAAACTAAGAAAGATGGCCAACTTTCAACTAATAACTTAATTTCTTCCATAAATTAGAAACGGCGCATGCGTAGTCTCTTTACTCACAGCTGATTGCTTTCAAAGAGGAAAGAGGTTGTTTATGTTCGCAATTTCAGCATATATAGGTTTGACGCCATATTTTCTATATCTCTTATTCCTCACAACACCAGAGGCTCCCGCAGAAGCAATAATGTACTCAGTACTAAACCATACTCACTTGTCTTGGTGATAGTTTTCATGCTGTACTGTACAGACCAGAATAGATAAAACAAAAAACAACAAACCACGATAATCTCAGGTTAGGGTTCACATTCTGTTTTCTGATCAAAGAATACCCTAAGGCGTTTCAAAAATTGACAGTTGGAATGATATGCGCATGTCTAGTACTTTCTTAATTTCGTTAAATTGATACTGCATGAACACCGTCATATTCTTAAAATTTAAAATTCATCTAAATCTTAAATTCATTTTAGTTTCAGTGATGTTGCATGAATCCACCTTAATGTTGAAAATAATCGCATATTCATATCCTGCATATATATATATATATATATTTAATAACACTATTGTGAAGTGCAAACCTCAAGCTTGAAATCACATACTTCATTTTTTATGTAGGAGCGATTATTTTCAACATTTAATGAAGGATTATGGGTGGGTTGAAAACTGAGGCAGGAACCCTGTTTTTTCTTTGGCATGCATGTACGTGAGACTTGTCTCACTAGCCTTAAATTGTTGCATATAGTCCAAAGAGGGTACTGATTCCTGCTCCAATATAATTATTTCATATCAACTAAAATATCCATGACTTTCGGATCATCCGTAAATATCGTAGAAGGGTTATGTGAAGTGGGACAAAACACATTTTGGGTACTCAGATACTCACATGTTATATTTGCATGAGAAAGTAGAAGTCTTCAGGAACGATATGCACTTTTTCTTTTCCTCCTACTATAATTTTTAGCAAAGTTATGACAAATCTAATTTTCGGCCCTGCCTGAACTTGCAGTGGCGGGTTAGGGCGAGCATGAAATGTGACGTCGGCGTTAAAGCACGTTTTCTGAGAAAGCGTATTCCATAAGGTATTACCAAATATCATTCTTGTGGAGAATTGAATTATCTCTCAACCTATCGAATCGTTTTTTGATAAATCTTATATTTTCTGAAATAAAAACAAAAAAAATATATTTTTTTTAAATGAAAATTTTTTTAGGTTCCACTCTTGATTTTTTGGTAAACAATTTTTTTTCTAATAATACATGATGTCGAGATATTATGTGCCGAGTTTCAGATTGCTACAATTCATTCTACACTTTCTGCTCGAGTTTGTCTGTCGTTACTGGATTAATATAAAAAAAGGTATTTTGAAAAGTATGTATGAAAAACAAAAATTATGCACGAACCTCAGATCAATAATATATCAATTGTTTATATTATTGATCTGAGGCACGAACCCTGGATGTGATAGCCCGAGTCTCCAACAAGTGCAACTTTGTTGAAGAGAATTTTGTGATCCCTTTGAATCAAAGCATGTTCTGCAACTGCCAATTTGTCCGTCTGACTCAGTTTACAGCCTCGTTGGTGCTCCTTATCCTTATGGATATTTGGCGTTCCCACACACACACCTTGCCACATGCCGTAGTGCTTTTCTCCTGTGTTTGAAAAAGGGAATTACTGTGGAAATTCATTTTGAAGAACCAATTAGGAAAAAGTGTTTCATTTGTAGACTTGTTTCATCTCAAGAAAGATAATGGTATTTTAGTTAGAAATCAGTATACTCGCCTTTAGACTTGTGTATTCACCAAATAAGTTGCTATGCTATATATACATTTATCAATAAATCTCAATTCAACAATAGTTTATTTAGTATCAAGAACAGTAAGGATAGTTTACCGATCAACCGCAATATTGAAGGAGATCGGTAAATTCTTTACAATTCAAAATGCTTATACTATTTTTGTATGACAATTACACATAAGTACATAGAATAATGCAAACTTCTTGAACATTTTTATTTTGGGCCTGTTTCTTATCTTGTGGCTATAACAAACAGTGTTTTAAATTCGAATCTAAATTTCTATAATATAAATATCTCAAGACTCAAGACTGTTCTGAACAAATTATGCGTAATTTATTTACCGTTCAGCTAAACGGTAAGTAAACATCTTACCGCCGCGTTATCCCTATCAACTATAACCTACGGTTCTAAAAATAGATACGGTAAATCATTGAAAATAGCATGGTCGTACAAAGAAATAATGACTTCCATCAGTACAAACTAGGTCTGAAAATAACATAAGTGCTCCTTAATCAATTCAAAAGAATGTGGTATATAAAATTACTTATTTCTGATTACCCTATATGATAATAAATTGTCTACACTGTAGAAGTATTTCCAATTAAGGCCCATGAAATAAATAACGATTTTATCGTTCTGGTTGGTCTCCGGGTTTTGCCCTTGATGCATCAACTGATACGTCGAGAAGGGTACTTCGACCACATCACTGAAGATGAGCAGTTGAATTCGAAACGTTTGGAGATTTTAACCAAATAATACCACGGCAAAACCCGGAAACCAATCGCCGTGAAAGCATACATTACTGTAACTGTTTTGTTATTTGAGAATACTGATATTTTTTCAAAAAAAAATTAGTGCACCGGTTGAAATTTTCAAAAAACTTTCCAAATTTAATTTTAGGACATCACACAAATATTAAGTTGGGAACTAAATATTGAATTAAAAAAAATATTACAAAATATTGCAGAAAGCAGAGGATTATGTGAGCCGACTCATGTGGAACTTCTTCAAGATCAGACACATGTAATGCTGCATGAATACTGCACACACAGACAGAGTCACCATAAAGGCAGATTTGGTAAACTTTTGCTGACTTTACCGGCAGTACAGTCAGTTACTAGAAGAGGTTTAGAAGAACTTCTTTTCAAGCAGACAGTCGGAGATGTGGCAATTGACAGATTGCTAGGGGATTTGGCCAAAGCACCACACCCATGAAGCGACTGTATAGAATGTCTATTTTTGTGGACTGTAAATGCATGTTTAAAACCTACATGGATCATATTTGATATTATGCTTTGGATTAAAGGTCTTATAAAGATCTTCAAAAATAAAGTTATACGAATTCACAAGCTGAAAACTGCTGATACCAGTGAAAGCCATAGGCTAAGTAGGTGATGAATGAACTTGAAATATCGATTAGAAAAATAATTGTATAGGGTCTATAACAGTTTTGTTACCATTATGGTCATTGTCTCATGTTTTATTGTAGGATTATTCTGGTTTGTGAAATACACGTTTTTATAAATTTATTTCAGTAACCTATATGGGACTATTATCTACTTGTGTAGGTCACACCTATCCCTCTATTCAACCATAGATATAACAATCCTGATCGTGTTTCTTCTCTATATATTTAATTATATTAATTATATAATAATATATATTAATATCTCGGTTGAGTGGAAGAATAGCCCAGCTAAACTCCGTCAAGAGAAATAAAGGCCATTTATTATTATAATGAAATTCGTTCATCAGGAATATTTTTTCATCTGGCTTAATTTCATTTGACAAAAAAGTTTTCTCAATTTTAGTTGGAACTCGTCAGGGAAAACCATTTTCTTTATTGCAACCTTTTCTGTTTTTTTTTGCGTAGAACTATTTATTCTTGTGTCAATTTTGAGTTATGAATGATACTGAACACCAGAAGCATGTTTCTTCAATTATAGAATTATAGAATAGTTTTTTTTTCAAATACTCGTTGACTATATTGAAATAGGTTAAAAAATATGAACAAAACAAAGCAAAATATCAAATATTTCAATGTTATAAAATGAATTAGTTGAATATCATTGGAAAAAGAACGTTTTTTGCATTCGCGTACTCAGTTGTAAATATTGTAAATATCTGTTATATTATTATTGTAACCACTCTAGTCAATTGAAATTATCAATATATCAAATATAATACATTACTTTGGAATGTTACATTGTATTATTTAATATCACTTACATTTAATTCACCTACATGAATAAAACCACCCATTCGCTCAAACTAATATAGATATACAGAGTGACCCATTTAAATTGGGAGTACTCTCATAAAACATACTTTTTTCGGTATCCGTCATATTATATCCCTCTTGCTGTAGAAAAAAAATCGCTGGAAAAATGTATTCAATTTCTTGTTAGATCAGACTGAATAATTACTCCTCGCAAAATGTATATACAGTGTGACCCACTTGAGACCGGAACACCCTTATAAAATCTACATTTTCCAACCGATTGGAATGATTTTTTTTTTCATTAGGTATACATTCCACTATGAATGAATCTCCATTTCCAGGGCCAACTAATTCGATTTTTCAAGGTCAAAAATATAAAAAATTACCTGCGAGTTTTTAAGAAAAAATCTGACTACGCCACTGGATTCGCGAAATTTCCAAATGGTTAAATTGTGAATTACGTTGATATGCGTCAATCAATAAAAAAGTTATAAGAGAATGAAATTTGAAAAATATTCCGTTTAATCAACCCACCAATTCAATTTCAGAATTTTTATCAAAATTCGGAATACACCACTGTATTTAGGAGGTCTTGAATATATCGTTTCATCGAAATCTTTTCATAAATGAGAAAATAATAAGATGATAAAATTTGAAAAATTAGTTGATGGAATTTCGGGAAAATTGTCATTTTACATCATAATTTTTTATTTTTTATTTATCAATAGATTTCTATGAAATTACAGTCAGTAATATTTCGAGACTCCCTGAATCTAGTGGTGTAGTCAAAGTTCTGATAAAAATTTTGAAATTGAATTGGTGGGTTGATTAAACGGCCTATATTTCAAATTTCATTCCCTTATAACTTTTTTATTCATTGACGCATGTCAACGTAATTCACATATGAACCATTTGAAAATGTCGCCAATCCAGTGGTGTAGTTAGAATTTTCCTAAAATGCTAGTAATTTTTTTTTTACCTTGAACAATCGGATAAGTATGCCCTGGAAATGGAGAATTATTCATGAAATTTGGTGTCCTAGTAGACTTTTTGATTGTCTACCTAACGAAAAAAAAAACATTCTAATCAGTTGGAAAATGTAGATTTTATAAGGGTGCTCCGGTCCTAAGTGGGTCACACTGTATTAAATTTCCAGGCACTCAAATGTCTACGTGAGGTTAGTTCGTTCTGGTTAGATCAGACTAAATAATTACTCAGCGCAAAATGTTTGTATTCAATTTCGGTGTCCTTTTCCTTTTATATTTATTTTTGGTTGTCTCCAGATGATTTTTTGATAATGGAATTTTTCCGAGGGAGACTTTTCCACAGAGGATTGTTTCCAGAGTTTATTTTCCGGAGAGATTTCTGTTGAACGGATCCCATCCTATATTCCTTTTTTCAACTATTAATAATATTAATTTAATGATTTTTTATTCATTACATAGTCAGTCAAAAAGACCACTAGGGCACCAATTTTCAAGAATAGATCTCATATCAGAGCCACCTATTTTTATTTTTTAATATCAAAAACCTAAAAATTATATGCCAGTACTACACTGCTGGTTTTATGACATTTTGAAATGGTTCATATTGAAATTACGTTGAAAGGCGTTCATTAATGAGAAAGTTATACTGGAATAGAACCCACCCAACAACCCACCACTTCAGTTTCAAAACTTTTATCAAAACTCTGAATACGCCTCTGGATTCAGGGAGTATAGAAATATCGCTAATCAGAATTTCATCCAACTCTGTTAATAAACTAAAAGAAAAAATATATAAGATAAAATTAAATCAACCTGAAATTCTAGTAATTTCCAGCCTTCCGGAATCCAGTGGCGTATTCAGAATTTTTATAAAAGTTCTGAAATTGTTGTGGTAGGATGAAAAAACGGCATATTTTTTATATTTTATTCCCTTATAACCTTCTCATTGTAACCATGAACTATTTGAAAATTTCGCGAATCCTGTAATATAGTAAGATTTTTTGTAAAAAAAATGCTATTAGATTTTTAACTTTGAAAAATATGGATAGTTGGCCTGAAAATGAAGATTTATTCATGAACATTTTTGCCCTAGTGTACTTTTTGAATGTCTTGCTAATGAAATAAAATAATTCCAATCAGTTGAAAAATGCATATTTTATAAGGGTGCTTTTATTTCAAATGGGTCACAATGTATATGAAGTGCCGAGAGAATGAAGAAGGCAGAAAATGTGTAAATTAAGAGATGATTCACATATTGGTATAACATTGGATAATAACTATCACCAAATATAGAAAACACGTATATTGCATATAATTTTCAACATAAAATAAATAAAATGTTCATGTAAAATCGATTATAATGAACCACCACCACCCGAAAGCTATACATAAAAAATTACCTATCTATAAAATGAGATTCATTACCTACCAGTTACATACTAACATCACATTATTTTATTGAAGCTTACAATGGACGACAAAAACAATTATTCAGTTTAATAATTTCAGTCTCATTTGAAATTAGTTTTAAAAGCAGTTTAAAGCACCTGATCACCTAACTAGATCCCACTTAGTTGAGTTCGGATCTGTACATAATTTCATCAATATCATCGAATTGACAGTTTTTTTGTTAACTCCTAAACACGTCCCAGCTGCCAAATTATAAATTGGTGTTCGTTTCTAGAAGAGAAAAAAAAACTTTATAATCAACTTATAATAAATTAATCTGCCATTTATGAAATTGTCAATGCTTTATGTCTCAAGGGACTCTGGTTTTTAATATGTAGCAGTTGATATTTCTATAGATCAGCTAGGCGTGAGGTCACGGTAATCACACATTTTCTTTTTACAAAATCGGAGGATGGTTAGATGGAGGAAATTTTCAAAAGGTAAAAACATTCATCAAAGACTCTTTCTAGAAAAGTTGGAATGGATTTGGAGTGAAAACCGAAATTAGGTTAACATTCGATAAAAAACTCGTTTGTCCTATTAATAATTGATTAACTTCCATTTGAGAGTCAGCAAAACTTATAAAACGAATTATCGCAAAGAATGAACCTCAAAAATTGTTTATACTTGTTTTAATGAGCAACAATTTTTGTACTGCAGAATAAAAACATTATGATTCAATTTTTCTAACCTTGTATATCAAAATCATATTTTATTGTCCTAGACAAACAATAAATCTGATTTTTTTTTTCGATCTAATAAAATCTTCCAGTCAACCCCAAGGCTACGGACCAATTGGACGGCGTGCTGGTAAATATTTTCAATGATTTTCATGATTGTATCTATTCTTTCATACAATTCAATAACGGACAACTGTAATATATATATATATATATCAACATTTTACCTCCATTAGATGAAAATCGTTTTGCTCTGAAGGCCAAGCCTATTTGACCAATGATTTCGAAGAAGTCTCCATGCAGGAATACCTTAGACTTTGAACCTGTCATGGAAGCTTTTTGCCAAACAGGTTCCAATATGGTACGAGAGTTTTGATCATCCTTCTTAGTGTCAAGAGCCAGAACTAGTTCATCGGCTGCACAAGCTGCTGCAAAAAAGAAATGCTCCAATCTCTGCTTTCCAGGTGCATGCAGACAAGAAGATCTGAACTTCTGATGACTTCACAAGCTCCACCCAGTATACTAGTCAATTGCTCAGTCCAAAGGAGTAAAGTAAGATCGGAACAACAAACATACCTGTTGCACCAACTTCGTTGATGACCAGATCTGTTGGAGTTTATGTTGATACTTGCCGCGGAGAGTTTTTGACTATGGTTACCTCATAAGACCGACGTTATTCCACCCTTAGGTATATGTCTCTCCCACATCTAGATTTAGTGCGTGTTGATTTGGCGGCTATACGCCGCACTACGGGAGTGAAAGTCATTTTGGTTGCAATGTAATCCATCACATACTGGATACGAAACGTTTTGTCGACTTGATAATGAGTCTAATGAATAAACCTTAAGCAAATACTTTCACTCAGGTTCTTTAAAACAGACCTATCCAATTTATTAATCAATGAGAGAGACAAACCTATAGTAAAAGCTTTTGCCACCTTTTATTCATAACACCCATTATCATTCATCTTGAGTGTGTGCCGCTCATGCTTCTCAACAAAATAAGAGGTATAGCACACCTCTCCGTCTGAGACAGAGTTTGAGCATCGTTATACACAGCGGTGTTAATTTGCTATATGTCTACCTTTTCCGAAACGACTTTCTAAATATCCGCGTGGACCCGTGACAGTTGTTGCGGCTGAAGGAATTTGGCAGCGTGAAGTGCCATGTGGATTCTGATGCTGTCAATTGATGATCTGATGTGAGCCTCTTCTATTCGTGGTATATCTGCTACTTCTGCCAGCTGAGGAGTTATTCTGAACATAACACCGACACAGAAGACACGTAAATAATCTCTAAGGTTTTGGGCGGAAAAGGCGCATGCTTCGGATCTTTCTCACTATGTTCCTCTCCAGGTGGGCTCACTGCTCTTGTGTCAATTCAGAAAATCATCCCTCAAATTATAGAATAAAGGCTTTCAAGGCCGGAAGTATGATGAAGTATGGTTTCCGGGCTTTGAGGCCGTGGTCGGTTCACCCCCGTTGAGGCGGAGGCAGTTGTGAGCAAAACGTCCACGGAAACTACCACGACGGAGGTAAACCGATCACAACCTAAAAGTCTGGAAACTATACTTTTTCATCATCCCTAAGATCATTCGTTATATTATGTAGGCAACTATTAATTTTTATAACTTTTTCTTTCATTATTTTCAATATTTATGCGCAAAAAGTATGTACTCACCCCTCCTTTATGTTTCCATTCTTGATCACCCGCCATCTCATGACATTTATACAAAATGGGAGACATTTTTCCAGATTGCAAGCACAATAATTGCCCCAGAACTAGTTCGCTTTTGTCAGTTTCAAACCACATTTGGTTTTTGATTCTCATGCAGGGCCTGAAATTAAATAGGTCATATAACACAAACATCAATTATTATTAAAAAATAAAATAAAAAATACTGATTAAAATTACCAAAATCTTTATTAGACAAAATGATAGCTGAAAATTGATAAACTCAACTAGCTATTATCATAATTTTGAAACTCAGTTCGAGTACATAAACATATCAAAAAGACATCGACCTCAATCTACGATTTTAGTGATTAATACAAGCCTATTCTGACCCCAGTGAGATTCCTTCATTTTCTTATTATTGTCCAATCAACCGTCAATGCATCGATAAAACCTACTTTTCAGTAACTGATAAATAGGACGAAACAAGTAACACAAAGAATTTCATCATGTACGCAAACGCTGACAGTTGTAGGTTGTGTCTAATTTAAAAGATTAGCGGGAGAATAGCAGAAATAAAAAATTTTAATCTGCTGACAGAAAGTTACAATTATTAGGTATGAGTTGAAAATGCGTAGTGTATTAGCCAACCTAACCACAACGATTGAATTAACGTAGGTAGAATAATCATTCAAAATTGTCATGATATAGACTTCATTCAACTGTCACTGTCAAACTATTTTCGACTTTTCAACATGTCACGTCGTATTAAAAAGGCAAGGAAATCAAAATATCCTTCTCTCCACACATTTCTAAATATGAGGTATAAATACATAACAGAAAACAACTACTTCCCCTTAAGGAAATTTAATTAAATCTGACATCTATTTGTGCAACGTTTCTCAAGGAGAACACTATTGCAAGTGTTATTTGTAATCAAGCACTGAATACTGTCATTATTATTCGGTAGGGAATGCACTCATTGGTAGCTTCTGTGCCACACTTGTAGTTTCATGGCCCTTCTAGTTTAACCTACATACTTCTCACGGATACTTTTCAGCTAATTTCATTAATACCGACTTTTTGGTCTTCAAGAGAGATATTAAAGGTGGGAAGTTGAAGTTGAAATTGACACCATGTATACACCTTCATTGAATTCAATATATTCATTTCTTGGTATGACATCACTTCAGAAGATTAAAATGAAACTGGGGTGAATTAATGAAGTATGGTAGGAAATTATTACATAATATAGGTGTTTTCGAACCTTGGGCGTTGCAACCCTCCTCTTTACGATAGGTTACAGTCTACATGATGCCGACTGAAAGATGATTCTTTAAGCTTTTGGTTCATAAAATTCCATTTATCGGGCGCTACACGCGATCAATTTTATTTTTATTGAACTTACGTATTTTGGTCCCAAGTAAATTCGGAGATACGGACCCATTTTGTATGATGATTTTCATTTCTATTACTAGTACACGTTCTTACCACGAAAATTATAATATTATGCTCACGAAGCGAGCATATTTTAATATATCTTATCAGTTAGGTTAAATAAGCGATTGTAGTGTGTTCAACTTGGTTAGCGAGGTTAGTTTTGATTAGGTTAGTTCATTTTCCCTTTCTTTTTTCTCTCCTAAGCCATGGAATAGCGAGCGAAGCGAACATATCCTCATTAATATTTTCAACTGAATTGAATTAGCATTTGTACGGTACAATACGATTGCATTCAATATGCTTGGTGATTCGTGGTGATTTAGCAACATTGGATATTTCCAGTTTCAGATCTTATTTTACTGGGGTATATAGAGAGTATGATAAGTTAAGGTGCGTATTCACTAGAGTATTCGTTCCGCATGAGCTAAATTCAAAATCTTTGTAATAACCACAAACAGAACGTCAAGCAAACTTTCACCGCACGCGCATTCTGTTCGTGTTCAAATCAGCGTCCACACTGTCCTAGCATTCGCTTGTTTGGTACTCATTCGGTGCTCATGAATACTCTAGTGAATACGCACCTTTAATGCTTGTGATTCAGAAGAAAGTGTTGTTACCTGGCAACCTTTAAAAGACTGCGTGTTTTAATAATGAGATTTGTTGCATGCTTTTCAGTTCATTTGACAAGGATATGATAAAAAGAAGTATTTCAGCAGAGAGGCAGGTTTTCAGACTTAACTATAGGTATGTCTATTTTCGAAAGTGCTTACTACCCTTTTAATTATCATCTGATTTACAGAAAACCTGAGTTAATTCATACATACATCAATATCAATTCGGCCACTAGATATACTTGAATTTAAAAATGTTTGAAATGCATTATGTTCTATTAATAGTTTTAACTCAATGCTTACCTCAACACCAAGGAGCTTCCTTTAGTCTTGTAATCCTTCTCGCTCTGCATGCACAACGAACTGTTCGACAACCTGACCTGGTATTGGTCAATGTAGTTTCGTTTCCTCAAATGCCATGGTTGATATTTGTCCTGTTCAATAGCCGACCACTTTTTTTTGAGACGAGACTCATCATCGGTGGGCAGGATGAGCTCTGGATACACATTCTTGAGATACCAGTCAAAATCAAAGCATTTCAATTCTTTACGCAATTGAAGTCGGGAGGAAATATCGCCGAAGTCTTTATTCTTCGCATCAGGTCTTTGTTTGAGGAAATAATCCTATAATTTGAGAGAAAGTGAAAAAATATCAATCAATCAATCCATCAAAATATGCTTTAATATCTGAGAATACAATTCCCATTGACAATGTTTAAGAATATAAATACAAATAATAAATAAAAGAAATACCGGAGATACCTTATAATTATCCATCCATACATGGGCAACTCTCAAAGAATTGTACAACATTGTATCTTCACCATCAGGGGAACCATAAGGCCTTCTGTGCCTAAAAATGTGTCCAATTCTGCTACATGGTATCAGTTCGAGAGTTCCTCCACACATCCAGATCTAAAAAATATTAAAATTTTCCTAGGCGTCCACAGAAGTGTGACAAAGACTAATAGTAGCCGTCCTTTACTGCACAAGCTATGCCTTTGAGTAAACCTATGTGAGTGTTTATGAGGGAGATTATCATTATTAATTATCTGCCTCGCATTGAGCCTGATGAATAAAAATTGAGATCTTCATATGAATAAAATTTCATACAAATTCTGCTTTTCTCACATCATATATCCAGATTTTATTCTTTTAAGAATCACTTCTACATCAATCACATACACCACATTAGCTTTGTAATTCGAGAAAAATTCAATATTTTAGAATCATAAAAAGTGTTACCAATAGAAAGCAGGATCATAATTATCATGGTAAATTGAAAAAATAATTAGATTGAGAGTCTTCAACTGTATGCTGGATACCTCAGGGATGAATAGTGTTTGTCAACATGGATTGGAAGAAAGGAATCCAAAGGTGGCGTGCAACTAAACTCCTGCTTTCTGGTTCTTGGCCTTTGGTTAGTTGCACAAACTATGCATCGGCAACATCATGATATAACATTTTGGTACTAATTCTTTGAGTAGAACGAATCATGAATTCCATCCGAAGTATAATGGGCCCCAAGATGTACATATTAGTTTGTTTATGCACTTCTTCCAGAACTTCCCCAATCTCCTTCCTAAGTACTACTAGTTGTATGCTAAAATTACATGTTCATGAATTTTCCGCCTCTTCCAGCCTCTCCTAAGCATTCTGTATTGGTCTACCAGTGGTTGCCAACGAGTCCGTAATGCTTTATATGCACTTACTTCTTTCAAGACAATTTTCTACAGCTTGATTATTTTCGTTCGAACATATAAATTACGTAAGCTCACTGTCGTTCAGATGATCTGTTGTAAGCTGAATGGCAGTACATTCCTTGTTGGAATCCATAATTATTCTCTAACTAAACAGAGTTGATACCTGTATGCTGATGCAGTCTCTGATAGCCATTTGTTGGTTCTAGCATTACTGTCTTTTCATCTAGAGACGAACGGCAAAGCTATACAACTCACGCCTTGGTAGGTGTTCTCTCGGGCTCTCGATGTTTCTGAAAACATTGGCGCAGCCATGAGGGGGGCAGTCGGATGACGAAAAAAATGCTCTTCCGATAACTGATAAATTGTATGTTCAGCCCCCCCCCCAAACTGAAATTCTGGCTGCGCATTACCGGATTTTCTTTTTCGTGTGAATCAGACCATACTGCTGGCCGACACACGTCCCCTATTAATTACTAAATCTTGCTTTTATGTTTGGAAATGGGTTTTTCCTGTCTTGTGATCAAGACCTCAGCTAACCCTGCAGTCGCAGTTGAATGTCTCAAATGGTCTCACCTAAAGCATTTGTTTTCCCCAACTCTTGACAGTCCTTTTTTCAGGAAGGAATTCCAATTTTTTTTTTTGGTTGTCAGAGTTTATTATCGTTTGCACCATCATCGTCCTGTGTTGAACGCTTTACCGGTCGCTTCTCTTGGAACCTTGTTGGATGATGAATATATCAGAATTTCAGTCCGTCTAAGGTTGGGATCAGCTATTTGCGTGCCTCATACTTGTATATGTGATGAGACTGGTACAAATTTGATGACAGTTGCGTTAATAGAATATCTTCTTTCGAACTAGACCTTTTGGAACCTCTGGAGACACCATACATCCTATTTTACCGTAAAGCAGATTTTCACAATTCGCCGGACCAGATCAGACCGGATCAGATGATGTGGTGTTGCAGGTTTTTTCGGATTTCCCTGCAGCTGTGAAAGCGAATGTGCCACCAAAATCATTTAAGCCGGCCGAGTTTGTTATTGTTGTCAATATGCTACCTTGATATAAAATTATATTTTATATTTCTAGATCTCTGGCAGGTATTTCGCAACTTGACGAAAATTATACAATGTGCTCTCTTCGCCAAACGAAGTGGAAAACCAAGTAAAAAATTAGAAAACTTGGACCAAAATATTACCTTTCAAATGTTGGAACGTGCCTTCCGTGGATGTTGACAAGTGGACAGCCATAACTCCTTTCTCTCGTTCTTTATTAAATATGGGACTGAAGATGGTTGTTTGGAATAGAGTTTAAGACTGATTCTCAAAATAAATTTGCAAAAACAAATGACATTTTCAGAACACAACACTGCCACATGAAAGTTGAAGTAAATGTTTGACTGTTGGTGTCGAATGATCCACAATCATATCACAATATTTGCGTGAGTTTAACACTTTACAATAAGTCAAAATACAATCACTGTAAATTATTAATATTGCAAAATAATAATCTTTCAATCAAATATTTATAATTTCTGTACCTATGACTATTAGGTTTCACAATGGAATTATCTGGAGGACACGGGTTATGTCGTACAATGATTTCCTTTGTATACATACATGCTGTCACTCTGACATAAATAATTGGCAATTGATTTTTGCATCCCTGTACCTTCAATATTGAAATATGAAGGAAAAAACATATTGAATTGTCTTTGATTCTGAAGATGAGACCTATTTTTGGTCACAAGATATCGATGGGTTTTTGACAAAACATTGTAAGCGACAAATTTGTCGAAATTTGGATTTTTCAACCAAATTGTTACTTACGATGGTCTACATGTGAATCACCATATTATTTAAGCCCATCTGGGTCGTAAGTGCTCAAAATCATTATCGTAAGCTCCCGTTTGATTCCATCCAAATCCCTATATTCCAAATTTTATCGTATACACCAATATGCTACTGACAGATGATCGTAAACACCAGAAAATTTTGTCGGTTGCGATTCTGTTTCTGTCGCTTACGACAATATTTCATTCCCATAATGACAGAACGACATCGTGAGAACGGTTACTGCAGTGGAGAGTGAAGTGCACTTAACCTAAAAATTACATTATAATATTGTGAGTTTTCCTGGCAAATTCTATTTGAATAGGGAAATTTTTGATTGAATTGATCAGTTGTGATTGTGAATAAACCAAGCTTCTGGTAAGTTGTCCAATCCAACTTTTATTTCGATGCTAGTCTTGTTGTTGTCTTTATAGATGAATTTTTCAAGAGGACAACGTATAGCCTTAATGGCAATCAATAAACAGAATAAAAGCTTTCTGGAGAATGAATTGAACAATAAGTTAGGCAGTAATATTTCTGTTTCACAAATTAATAATGAGCCGGTTCACTGTTCTGGATTAACAGATGAAAATCAGAATCCATCTGCTGTTTCCATGACAAAAAAGCAATATGAAACATCAGACCTACCTTATAATAATGATTCATTCAATATTAATCAAAATCCATTAGACACAACATTATTTGACATTGATAACATTCCGGTGGTATTTGTTGATGGAAATGATGAAATAATCATTACAGAAGTAGTTGCTGATATGGATACAAATGATGGTATAATGCAGGGAAATTTGAATGCGACTACAAGCAGCCTCGTTGAAAATGAAGTGCCGGTTCATAAGAGACTCGTTAATTATTCAACCAGTTCAGAATCTGAGGATGATGATGAGTTAGGAAAAAGTACTTATAAAACTAAGAAATGGAAAAGATTTGATTCCGATTATTCGTTTTACGAAGAAAAAGATTCGGATTTTTTTTATCCGAGTTCAGATTCAGGAAAAATTAACGAAAATGATACGAATAACGTGGGAGAGTCTGGTCTGAAGAAACGTAAAAAAGTTTCAAAGAAGAATCTCAAAAAGAGAGAAAATACATTGGGTAGATTGAAATCAGTTCAAGAAAATCCGTGCCGTAACAAGCGTTGTCAAAATGCGTGTGCAAAAAAATTCACAGAACAAGCTCGTCATGATATTTTTGAATATTACTGGGGATTGGGTACTCGCCAGATACAGAGAGATTGGCTTCTATCGTGTATTAAAGAAAAAGAAGTTAAACGAAGACGAACAAATACGGAAAACAGCAGAAGGAATCGAACTTTCAAATACTTCATTACCTGGAATGGAAAAGAAAATGAAGTATGTCAGCAGTTCATATTGAAAACTCTTTGCATCTCGCAAATGACTTTGAGATACACAAAGAATAATGCAGGTGATGCAATATTCGCTAAAAATGACCAAAGAGGCAAACATGATCCTAAACATAAAACAAGCATTTAAGAGAAAAATCGAATTCATCAGTTCATAAAAAAATTACCTGCAGTTCCATCCCACTACTGTAGAGCTAGCACTACCAAAAAATACTTACCTAGTGAACTGAAAAATGTTTCTTTCCTATATAGAATTTTTGTTGAAGATCAACTAGAGCTCAATAGAATAAAGACTAAAGTATCCCTGAAAGTATTCAGACAAATTTTTAATAACGATTTCAATATTGGCTTTCACCTTCCAAAAAAGGACAAATGCAATATTTGTGAATGTAGAAAAGATGAAGGATTGACATTCAATCAAACAGAAGAACTTAGTTATCAAAACCATATGCGAGACAAAGAAGAGAGCAAACAGCTATTTCTTTCAGACCAAAAAATCGCAAAAGAAGATAAAAGTTTTGTCTGCGCAAGTTTTGATCTCCAAAAAGTTCTCAATACTCCTCATGGAAACAACATGCTTTTATATTATTCACGTAAATATGCATTTTACAATGAAACGGTTTACGAAAGTGGAACTAGAAATGTGTATTGCTATCTGTGGGGTGAGACAGACGGCTGTCGTGGCTCAAATGAGATCTCCACAATCATACATAAATATTTGAATGAAGTAGATGACCGGAGACATGTAAAAACTGTGTCACTGTTTTGTGATAGCTGTAGTGGACAAAACAAGAACAACGCAATGCTAGCAATGCTGCACACATTCCTGAAGGAATCCAGAAATATTCAAAATATCAAAATAACTTTCCTTCTTCCTGGCCATACATACATGCCTGTGGATTCAGTTCATGCTACAATTGAAAGATTTATACATAAAAGAGTTGTTTGGGCGCCATCGGAATGGCCAACAGTTATACGTAACGCTAGGGTGAACCCTAAACCTTTTGATGTCATAAACATGAAACATTCGGATTTCATGTCTTGGAATAATATGGCACAAAATGTGTTGCCCAACACTATCAAAAAAACCATGGATGGTCAAAAATTCTACATAAGCAAACTGAAAACTGTTTTTTTGAAAAAAGGAGAAAATGATATGAAAATCAAGTATTCCTACTCCGAAACAGCAGAGGAATTGGTGTTGCCAACGTCGTCTTGTGTATCCAGGAAAGGTTTGTGAACAATATTCACGCTTTATGAAAAAATTCACCTAACTGTAGTTTTTTGATTCCAGGTAAAAGATCAAAAACAACTATAGCAAGGAAGCTGGAAAATGTGTATCCTCGCCCTTTGTACATTTCCGCTTTGAAATATGCCGATCTTATGGAACTCTGTGATAAACATGTCATACCCGCACAATTTGTAGGCGAATATAAAAAATTTCAAGGGAATAGTGAGATTCCTCATACACTAGCTGAAACAGATTCAGAAGACCAAATTGAAGAATCTTAATAATTATTGTATTTCCAGCTCAGCTAATAATAATATTCGTTGAATAAAAATAGTTTCATTTCAAGCAAGTGTTGTTTGTGGAAAAAATATCGAAACTGATACCCACAAAACATCTTACCAGTATCTTAAGCGACATATCTAGATAAAAAAAAAACTTTGAAATTGTTCTGACAAACTATCGTATGCAACAAAATTAAATGAAAATGAAACATTTTACTAAATTTTATTTACATTAACGATTTTTCGGCAAATGAAATGGAGCCCTACAAATTTTGATAGTACTAAGTATTGAAAGAAAACAAGTATAAGAAAAAACCGCTTCCTGTAAAATTTGACTTTTGTTGCTTACAATGTTTTGTCAAAAACCCATCGATATGTGGTTTTTAAAAATATAAACGTCACGGATTTCAATGAAGAGTTCCTAGGTTTATATCTACTTTAGCAATTTGGCATCAAATGACACATTATTGAGTTACTGATATACATTGAAGACTTGTTTCAATAGAAATTTAATTAATACAAACACAAGTAATCCACCAGAGAAAGGCATTTTTGTTTTGCTAAAACATGAATTTAAAGTTACAGAAATAGTAATATAATTTTAAAACTACTGAAACAGTTTTCAAAAGCAGATTGCGTATTATGTCATAGTGGTAGTGGATTGAGAACTTTAATATAAATATAAAGCGCTTTAATGGAGACTACTGAGCCTAAGTTGAATACAATAATTCCCCCTCATAAGATTATGTAAATAGTTCACAGTGTTAAATAGGACCGAGAGCATAGCTTTTACATAATGTTCAACAGAACTGATATGGAAATTAGTGGTAATGTATAAGGGAAGAATTTATGTAAGAATGTTGATTTTCAATAGTTACCTACCCTAAAGGATATTTCTAAATTTTCTCCTCCCCAAATATTCATGCCAGCGTCATATTCACCAATATCAATGAAGAACTTTTTGTCAATAGCAAACAAACCGCCTGCCATCGTAGGTGATTTTATTGGCTTGATGAAGTCTTCTTTTGTGTTCAAAGTACCTAAAATTGAATACAGATCAGATGGCAATATTTTTATTTTTTTTTCGACAACCGCATAGCAAAGTAGCACAAAGTGTAATTGCCGCTCTCGGCGTCGCGCGATAAAACGGGCCACACATTATACTATGAATCGTATTACCGGTTGGAACAACTGTTGGATTGGATTGGAAGTGGCGTTGTAGTACAACTTGCAGTACGACGGGATTGTATCGTACGGAACTATACAATGCATAAAATCTATAGTACAACGCAGCAGTAGATACGATAGATTTTATAGTTAAACGACAACCCCACACACTATGCAATTATCGTTTCGACGGCCTAAACTACTTGGCTTGTCAAGTGGCAATCCATCACTTTGTGCTCTAAATACACAAATAGCTATTCTAATCATAAAAATGCCTTCTTATTTACTGACTGATTTCTCCACGATAATGAATTTCAATAAAAAAATGTATGCACTGGCGGGCGATAAAGTACACTTTACCGCCCGGTTCAGCGGGCGTAAAGTGGCACTTTACCGCCTTCAATGCAGTTGGTTTAGTTATTGATGTTGAACATAATTATTACATATTGAAAGCTTCGTTACAGCATCTGCATGGATACGAGAACAAGAATTCATTTTAGAAGTGGATGGTTGAATCAAATAACTATCTGGTATTATTCCGGCACAATCGTTGACAATTTTTTCAGTGATGATCAACTTATTTGAATATTTGAAATAGATTTTCTTCAATATAGCTCTCAGCTACTATAGTTTCTCATTCCCCATACTATGTTACTCTTGAGTATTGTATACATAACGTATAAAACGTGTAGACCATTGGAATTCAAGTCAGTATTTGTGATTCGCGCTATAAAACCACTAGTGCATGAAATTTTGTATGTATCACGTGCGTAAAATGCGTTTATGGCCTGCGGCGTGGATGATGGCCCGATGTCGTTAGCCGAGAGCCATCACACGCCGAAGGCCTACTTTACGCCCTTGATACATAAATAACTATAATTGTATTGATAGAATCTTCAATAATATCTCGAGATAATCATGGTATTTTATTATTTTAATTTATTTGGGAATTTCTCTTGAACTGCCTCATCATTATGGTTTTCAAGGTATTGAGCTATACAAGATGAACAAACTGATCCAAAAAACATGACTCGCATTTGATACACGTCAGATTCTAGCCGGAACATAAAAAAAAAATGAAACATATTAATAAAATCATATAAATATCAGACATAAAGCCAAAATAAATTATAATAATATGTTGATATAACATGTTGGCCACGTTCTCATATTAAAAAAAATGAATGAACAACGTGTTGCAAGTAAGTACATCTTATTCATAATAATATATACAAACACTTTATTTCATTTATATTGTTTACAAGACTTTTTCAATAAGATGTAAGTCTTCAGACAATAAAGGATATTTTGATTCATAGATTGATTAAACTAGTTGAAGGGCACGACTCGTTGCAAGTGCTTTAAGAATAAGAATATGTATTTGCTGTTAATAAACATTGAGTTTTTACACATGTCAACAACACAAACACATATACAGAAATGTACTCATAAAATACATAAGATGGATAAAAATAGGTGTCACATGTTGGATGGAAAACAAGAAGTAAATTAGATTTCTTAGATTTCTAGTTCGTCTATTGAATCCTGCCTATGGACTGGGTTGTATATTATATTTCCTATCAATGAAAGCCATTATTATTATTATCACAATATTAAAATATACTAAAAAAATTATTTCATTTTCTCTGGGTCAAGTTCAATAAAATCACCTAGCATTCCAGAAAGTACGTTATATTTTGATTCTGCTGTTAAGGAATATTCCTCATAGCTGTAGAAGGCTTTCTTAATTACATAATTTTTCGATACAATCTTCAGTTCATTTATTTTGTGATCCCTAGTAGTTTATTATAGAATTCTGGAGAATGGTAGACTGAAGCATTTCTAAATTTATATAATCTAAGATTGTTCATTTTTTGAAAGGCACTGGTATACAAAAACAATGATGGAATGAGGATAATATCCCTTAGATATTATTACATCTAGTCAGAATAGGTAATGAACAACTGATGTCACATTTAATATGTTAAAACTGGAAACTTGGAGTTTTTTACCTAGCAGCAACCTTTAAAGCACTATGTTATATGATCTTGAAGATTCTGAACACATTTTAGTGCATTTGACAAGGAACATGATGCAGATATAATAAAAAAGCTATTAATGATACAAGTGGTGAAGTAGGACTTTTTTTATATGGGCGTGAAGAGTACAAAAAAGCCCTTTACAAAAGTGTATCACACAAAGTTTTTTTCTTCAACAGTTACTTACTTCCTGGCACTAGTGCGCGGGTTTTGAAGCCTATGCACTTAGGTCTCTTTGCTTGGACCATTTGTGCACCCACATCCCAGCTTTCCTGGCCAAATTCAGCAGATTCTTAGCTGAATTATTTTGACGTCCTCTGGGTTCAGTATACTGTCCCCAAAAGCTGCCTTCCTGTGGTGTACCAGTGTAGGGCATTCTGTGAGGAGATGTGAGCGGAAAATCGATGATCCAAATGAGGGCCATGTGTCTGTTCAGGTAATTGTGCCCTGTTAGGAGCCCTATCGCTAGAGTTGATCTTATCTCCCTAGAGAGAGGATTTCTTTTTAGTTTTTTCGAAGGTCCGGATATATGGATCTTCGATTAACTCATGCCAGGCGATTCCTGTCATGTTTTTATAAACTGTTTCTGTAACGGTTCTTCCATTTCAGTGACAGCTAAGCTGTTGGGGATTCCTTGGATGGGTTTTGGCCCAATTTGTTGCTGCCCTGAACCCTCCTTGACTAGCCTGTCTGCCTCCTCGTTTGGGTGGACACCTGAGTGCCCAGGAAACCAAATGAGACTGACTTTTCTTAGTTTTTCGAGGTTTTCCAAGGCATTTCTACACTCAGATACCAGCTTGAATGTGATCCTATGTTATCCCAGTGCCAGTATTGCTGCTTTACTGTTGATCAAATTGCAATTGGTCTTCGACATCTATTGTCGAGATTTTCTTGGACGCAGGTGAGTATAGCATACACTTCAGCCTGGAACACTGAAGCGTATTCACCTAGAGGAATAGAGATTGCTCTCCTTAGTCCTCTATTGTATACCCCTGCTCCGGACATACACCTGACCTAGAACTGTCTGTGTACCAGACTATGCTATCGGCAGGGGGCATGTTCGATGATATGTCATCCCATTGTTCCCTCGTAGGGGTGACAATATTCAGGCCTTTCCTGAAGTTCAGAACTGGCAGGGTGTTTTCCCTTTCCATCAGTAGGATGGGACAGCAACAGTTATTATATTGCCAAATTGTACCAATTGTATAATCAATGTGAATGTTTTATGTTATGAATTGTTGTTTTATCAAATGATGACTTCTGTCTCATACAGAATTGTTTCTCGGGGTGTTTCCGAAATTGGAGAGATTAAGAAAATGGGTTGTTATATGGAACATAATGTAACAATAAATGGCAAGAATTTTAGTTTTTGAAGCAATCGAAAATATTCGAAATTTCTATGAAATTTTATGAAATTGCTTTCAGTTACCTTTGTTTGAGAGACACTGGTTTGATTCTCCAGGCCACAGCGTGTCTGCCCGCTGGCAGTGTTTCAGCGTGGTTTGCGCAGACTATAGACCTCTGATCAGTGATTACCAAAAAAGACTTGAAAACTTTAAAATTCAATATCACCCAAGATATTTTTTTTGACAAAAATGTATTTTTACATTTCGTTTTGTTTTGTCATCTTCTACTCCCCACTTCATTTATGGTTCCAATTTCGGAGCAAAATAATATATTTATAAAAAATGCAAAAATGCACTTAGTTTACTCACTGTTGGTGAAAAGTATTTTTGATACCTTCATACCGGATGTTGTAAAATCCACCTTAATCTCATATTTTATATTTCAATCAGTTGACTCATTAATCAATATTCCTATTAAGTAACTTACCTTTTGGTAAATTATCCCATTTGAAATGCAAACCCCAATTGAAGCCTCCTCTCACTAATGGACTTGATGAATACGCAAAAGTATCCGGGTTGATAATATCAATGATGGGCATAACTACATTTGTTTGTTTTTCTTTGATTCTCTCTATTAATGGTTCAATCCAGCCCACATTAACTTCAATGTGGCTATCCAAGAATATCAGAACCTCAAAAGAAATCAATAATCATTACTAGTATAGTGGCTTAAAAAAACAAAACAAATGAAAAGTATTGAAAACTCTTCTGAATGAGTTTCATTTGTACCTCTCCTTGAGCTTTCCTGAACCCAAATAATCTAGCTCGTATCAATCCCTGCCTGCTGTCGGGCCTGAATAATCTAACCTTAGATAATGAATTTTCTCTTATGTACTTCTTCATATCATCGTTTATATTGTCAACATCACTTTGGTCATCAACTAGAATTATCTCTTCTAATAAGTCATTAGGAGTTCTGTTCAGTATAGAGTGTATTGTTCGGAGTAAGGTTTGGAAGTGTTCATTATAGAAACATACTATTACACTCGCTTTCGGAAGGTTCTCTTGATATGTTCTGGCCGCACACCTAAAAATTTTTGACTCAGGTGATTTTTACATGATATTTTTATTAGACCTAACAAAGAATTTCTGGTATCTGGTATACTTCTATTGAGACTCAGACGGTTACTTATCAGCACATTATAGGCATGAATTTTATATCCTTCCTCTTTAATTTCTCCATCTTCTTTATTCTTCACCATTCCGAAATCCATCAGTTCTAAAAAATAATAGTTTTCTAATGTCTTCAAACATAAATAAATTACCTTGTTCAAATTTATTTATGGTTGTAGGTATAATTACAGGCGTCAGCTTCTTCAGCAAATGTTTACTATTAAAATTATTTGAATTTCCAGAAAAAAGTCCGAATCTGGAGCTGGTCCATGATAAAAAAGTTGAAAAATTTTCTGGAGGAGATGGGCGTGATGTTAAATATTCAGAACCATAGTTATCGTTACTTGATATTTGAAAGTACAAATATAGGGAGATCACCCATGTTAAGGAAGCGAAACATATTCCATAAAGGAAGGATTTGTTCAAGCTAACCATGATTTTTTTTTGTTGAAAAATGAAGAATACGAATTATGGAGAGAATAATCCTAAGAACGAAAAAACCGAAACAATCTTCCCATTTCCAATAGAGAATTTAATCAAAGATTTGATTCTAAATTCTAATTTTGAATTATAATAATTATCGTTGTTATGACTTTTATGATGAGATGACAGCTTTAGCCTTTAAAGATTATGACACAGCTTAATAAACACACAGCTAGGAAACTCAGACAGCATTTTTTGGAAGTAGTCGGGAATGACCTTGAAGGTGCGATTCTGGCGTAAAAGTCAGGGTAGAATTAGAAATATTCGCTGGGAAACAGACAGGAGCGTACTTTAGAATTCTAAAAACTCTAAGAATAATTCAGTTGAACGAAAATCATGCAATAGATTCACAGTTGCCAACAAAAACTATCGAACAGTATATATTCGGTGGTTTTAAGTTGAAATAATTATACAGGCATTGGTTATATATTAAGTATGGATAGGGATACATAAAAAAACGATATACTTTCAAGAATCTTTATTATACTAAAATACTTGTACTACAGGTTGCCTAATATAATTAATTTGTTGTGCCCCTGAAGTTCCTATTAATGTTTTTCAAGGTGTAATACAGCCGAACCCTCAAATATAATTTTACAGCATATTCCTTAGGAAAACTGTCACAAGGGTGTGAAAACGGAAGTTCTTTGGCCATTCCGAAAAGATTTTGACACACTAGTGGTTTCAAAATAGAAGTTTCAATTTTCTGTTGAAAAATGGTTTCAACGTCATTCATGAAATTGACAAAACCGTCACTTGGATTATTTAAACGGCCAAATAAACTTCCATCAGCATTTTCAAAAGCCTTAAAATAAATATATAGAGAGGTATCATCTAAATGTTTTTGTTCATTTTCATAATTGATGCAAATACCACACTGTGTATTTTTAAAACTTTGTTCATCACATAGCCACAAATATATCTTTCAAAATTTTTCTGTAACAAATCACGCTGCTGATAATCGGTGTCTATAAGTTGATTTGTGAATGGTGGCGGAGATGGGGGAGATATTGTGTCCATAGAAATGTCCTTTAATTGTAATAAAACAGAATCAATATATATTTTTACCTTTGTTGTCTTTTACTTCAATTTGATCAATTAAGGAAAGAAATTCTTTAAGAAGTTGCGTTTGGTGAGGTAGACCTTTGAATGCTCTATTATATAACTTTGAGGATTTGGTACAGGACGAATTGAGAACATCAAAAACTTTATCAATATTTGACACAAACTCAGATGTTTTATATGCTTGAGACGGCAGCTGTCCAAATCGAATAAAAACATTCATGCCACTTGCCACTGTCTCACTGAATACTTGGGTGGCATATTTCGTTTTCATTTTTTCAAATGAATTGGGATATATGTGTGACTTTGTCAATGTTGGTGCTGCCCTTATCGGGTAATTTTTGTCATGTTCATAAAACATTTTAATGAAGGACCAGGAAATCTTATCATTACCAATTAAAAAATCATATTTCATCAACATATTTCGAATAGCTTTAATGACGTGTTCTTACACAATCTGGCAGCACATGTCATTCCCATGTTTCAATAATTATAATATGCAATAGAAATTATAAAAAATATCCATGCACCCACAACTTCAAAAACAAACAGAAAACACGATTTAACTCAACACAGCAACACACAACATAAAAATACGAGCTATCCGTGACTACGCCTATGGAGCTTATAAATTTGGATGAATCGTAATCCCGATACCTGCCACTGCTTTGATAGGTTTTATTCCAAAAGTGGGGGGTGCGCGAATATCTGCGTTGACTACCCCCTCCATAGCGAATTTCCCAGCTGTGTGTTTATTAAGCTGTGATTATGATATGACAATTGATTGAATTGATTTATAACACAGAATACAAAATATCGTGTTCAATGCCTGGGACATGGCTAGCATTATATGTATTATGGATAATCCTTCAATCCTTAGGACATGGCTACGGTCGTCACATCCGCCATGTTTGTGACGTCAATGAATTATAATTTTTGTAAACATACGTCTAGCTCATATTTGTTCCTAGTGTCCTTAGCAAAAAAGGATCAACTCTTTTTTGTTTTAGCTGCAGTGGTTTGATAGTAAAAATATTGAAAATTACACCCTTTTAATTTTAAAAAGGCCAAATTTAACATATCTTGGTTGTGGTTTTAAGAGAATAAGAGATTGAAGAAAGTATGCACAACTAATGTCTCTGTATTGAATAAAAGCCTTTCAGTTTCGTTTCATATCTGATTTCAATACCGGATTGGTAGTAGTTCACTAAAGCACAGAATATATACCCACATATATATATATATATATTGGTATATGGGTATATATTCTGTGTAAAGTATTGGGTAGTTTATTTAAATTTCCCGCGAAAATTTACTTCAATGACGTCACAAGTGACGACCGTGTCTCTATTATCCGTGATCAAGGGCCCGATTCTCAAATGTCCACTACCCTATGTCGCATGCGACAAAATATCTCCATCTCTTTTTAATGCTTGGTCCAGAAAAGTGATAGAAATATCTTGTCGCATGCGACATAGGGTAGTCAACATTTGAGAATAGAGCCCCAAGGCTGGTACTCTGTGACTTATATCGCATAGCGATAGCGAAGCGAAAGAATCGCTATCTCTTTCCGGTACACCAGAAGGCGTGTGCTTCGTTTCGCTTCGCTTGTAACGTTTTATTTTTCTCGCCAACGAATATTTAACAAAGAATAAGGTATATATATCTCAGACTCTCAGAGTAATAAAATACATAGAGATGCCATGCTTATCCCTACCACTGATCTATAATAGATCAGTGATCCCTACACAAATATCTGTTTTGAAGTGAACATGAACTACCCTTTTCTATACAATTTGTGGGCGAGGAGGTGACGTGTGGTGAAACGTTATGGACAGTTTTTTTATATTTGGAGTAAGTAGGACCATATAATACAAACGAAGAGTGACAACTTGATCCGAATGAAATAAATTAGCGGGCATATACGAAACTAACCGATTGAATACATGTATAAAGGGCATAAGACCCTCGCTTGTAAACAAAGTTATGTTGACTTCAAGACAAGGATGGAGAAGGCCACTCTTTCATTACTCTGAGGCATTTGCTCAGTGCCGCCATGCCATATTTTCATTATGTTGGTACTATATTTTCATTCCTCATGGTTACCAACACTGATAGGAGTGTTCCCAATGTTCCCAGTTCCCACCCACACTGCATATTTATCTGTCAAATATTGTTTTTTTGATATATTTTTATAAATTTAACTCGATCCCGAAATCCGATAGACCAAGCAATGGTTATAAAAGTGTATATTAGCGGCTCATCTGGAAATAAGGAGGTAACAAGACTGTTTCGTCTAAATGATAATTCATTCTTATTGCACCGTTTCTCTAGGTGAAAAAACGCCAACAAAGAGTCCTTTTGATACTGGATTCTAAATATGTAAAGTATGAAGTTATTGACATTGCGGAGCCAGGGGCTGAGGACTCCAAGGATTTCATGCAGGCTAATTCGACTGGTCAAGGAGGCACTATTAGTGACCCCAACCCAAGGCATCCTTTACCTCCCCAAATATTCAATGATGAAGTGTACTGTGGGGTGAGTAATAGAGTATGACATTGTGACATTGAAAATAATAGTTGGACTGTCGATATTCTATGAAGGCCCCAACATTTACCCTCAGTAAACACTTTTTTTTCTGGCAGATTCCATCTAACATTGCAGGTCCGGGGGCACTGCAGCTAAAAAGTTCATTGTACTCCTATTGATAATCATTTCTACTTCTCTTTGTATGTTCCTGTACCCTATACTTGTCGGTACAATTCAATTGGTATTCTGTTTTGTAAGATTTTGAGATACAGTTTGCAAACTGTTCTGTTCTGTATCCAAGGATCCTTGCTATTTCTGGCAACCTCCCACTGAGTTTGTAGTTTGAGTCACATTCAAACAGTCTTATTTCTATTGTTGGTCCTTCAGGGGAGTATGATCAGTGAGAGCAACTCTTAGTAGGTATGGTTGAATATTTGTGGAGCAGATATTAGATGATACAACTATGGGAGATGTATGAATTATGGAAAATATTTGTCCTGAATATTCGTTAATTTAATCTTCTTCTAATATTCGATAGTATAATCTTCTTGAAGATCATCACTTGGTGATTGAAACACGCGTCGAGGTGTTGAAAATATTGGTTTGGTGTTGGGATAAAACTCCAGTATATTCATTACTACACCAAATGTTCCAAACAGTGCAGTGCAAGTACTGAATATTTGTAATCAAAAATAGTCTATGTACTATGAAACCAAGAACAAACTATCAAACCTCCTATGCCAAGCTTCCAAATCATTATTTGATCTAGGTAAATCATTCTTGACTCTATCATAAACATTCCAAACATCGATAGCAAAATCTGGTTTCCCACGTCTTTTTCCTCTTAGGAGACCTATATATGTATCTTCGAAGTAGTCTAAAACAACACATGCTTCTGGAAGAAAAACTTCGGAGAGAAATTCGAAATAGTTTACAACCTGGTCACATGGAACAAATGCCAAAGAGGACAGCATTTTAACCTTTATTGCGTACTGCACGTCAGTAGCATAGATACCCTGCAATCCATTTTTCTGTATGTTCTTATAAACATTCGGACTAAGGTGGAATAAACAACCTCGAATATTGATATTTGTAAACGATTCATGTTAAGCATTAATTGCTTTAATTTCAAAATCACATATGACAGTATCTATATTAGAAAAATCAGTTTGCTTTTTCAAAATGTCTATCATAGTCTTGTAAGTTTTTTCCTTCTTATTGGATAATAATGTGTATATCAATGGAACAAACAATCCCTTAACATAGGCATGAATGGTATAAAACTGTTTGAACATTTTCGGTGCTACCTTGAAAGTTCCGTCTACAAACCAAACTTGTGATTTTTGAAGCAATTCCAAATTTTTTCGTGTTGGAAAAATCAACATTATCTCATAATTTTTTCTGAAATCCTGTAATAGGAAATTATCACCGCTTAGAATAGTTTTGTATTCATCGTGCAAAACAAAATCATTCGATCTTGGGAGAGGCAAATTATTTCTGCTCTCTTTTAAAACAGTTCTCATTAAGGAAGAAGATGGTAATATTGCAGCCGTCTCCAGACTCTCCAGTCACAGAATTCATAACATCCCGCACAATATTGCTTGTTGAATTCAATGTTTCTCTTGCATTCTTCCTTAGGAGGTTTGCTGTTTCTTCGAGCATCTGGTTGGTGTGAATGTTCATTCCTCACACATACTTCATCTCCATCCTCCGCAGATATCACTGTATGTGGTCTTCCTTTACAAGTTTTTTTCAACTAAGTCACATCTCCCATAGATTTTTACATTTCTATCTGAATCTCGTACATAAAAAAACCCTTCGAAGTATAGATTCCTTTTGAGTTTTTCTGTTTGCATGAATAGTGCCATTTTGCATTCAAAATCAAATGTTTGACAACAAGGTGACATGACTATACCTACGACAAAGTAACATATGACATTTGACGAATTGACATAATTCAGTCCTATTGACGTATTCGACCAACTGGCTTTTGACCAATTGACTTCGACCAAATGGCTTTCGATAAGTGGACTTTCGACCAATTGACGTAGACCCGTTTTTTCACAGTACTCCAATTTTTATCCGAACCAGTGAAAATTATATTTTTACCAATGCCACTAAGGTTTTTGCAGCTGGATTGAAAGTTACTGCTGAATACTGCTGAAAAATGACTGCCAACTTCATACTGGTAAACTCCAGCATATTCATAACTACACCAAATGTTCAAAAAGTGCAATGTCAATGATACCACCCTATTTATATCTGCAGAAAACTATTCAATCATGCTCCAAAATGCAACAGATGTGACAACCCAACTCTCTCAGTGGTACTCTCTGAAAGATTTAATCCTTAATATCTTCAAAAAAGTTAAAGAGTTATTTTGTCAAAAAACTACAATTACAGTTCTACAAACATAGCTGGAAGTGTGAAATTCCCACTTCATGTGAAATACCAAATGCTCTTAATAACTTCTATATTGATAGCATTAGGGATATAGTTACAAATATCAACTCATCTAATTAACCCATTACAGCCAGAAGCAATAATATATATTTAAAGAACTTTAAACTTATTACTTATGATGAATTAAAAAGAATACTATTTTCAATGCCCAACAAGGGGTGCAATGATAACATTAACATGGTTTTCATAAAAAATTGCTATGATAACATGAAAGAACCATTGCTGAACCTCATTAATACATCACTAGAGACAAGCACATTTCCCAATGACCTGAAAATTCCAACTATCATCCCAATATCAAAAACTGCGAACCCAAACAATGCTTCTGATTTGAGGCCAGTCAATATGCTAAGCTCTATCAAAAAAGTTCTCTAAAAAACAGTTTTTGAACAAATTGGATTGGAATACTAGCTAATTATCTGGATAATAGAAAACAGACTAACTAAGGTTAAATAATATACTATCTGAGGAAATGGTTATCGGGTTCCACAAGGAAGTGTTCTTGGGCCTTTATTGTCCTTACTATATATTGATGATATTGTTGAAGCAGCAGGAAACTGTAAAAATTAATTTGTTTGCTGATGACACTTTAATGTATTTCTCTACATCAGACCCAGTGCTTTTGGTACAAGCTCTCAACAATTCGGTATATCAAAAAATGGTGTTGTGGAAATCTACAGTAATGAAACTAAATTCATGCTCATTGCTAATGAAAGAAATTATAATAATTTTCTCTTAAAAAACATGGAAATAAAAATTGGTAACAAAATAATGAAGAGGGTAAAAAAATTCAAATATCTTGGTATTATAGTTGACTAGCTGTAACATCCGGCGTTGCCCGGGTAAAAAATATATGATCTTGGACAATTTCACTTAAGTGTTTTTTCCCGTACGTTCTAGAACCTTCCGAATACACTACTCTGGTTCATTTCACGATTTCCACGAATTTTCTAGAATTTTATAGAAATCTCGAAAATATTCCAGATTTTTATTTAATTTTCCAGAAATTAAGTACCTAGAAAGTTTCATTACCATGCTCTTCATCCTGTTCAACGAACTTTCGAGAACTTCACTTGAGTGTCTTTTCAGTACATTCTAGAACATTATGCTTATTCCACGAATATTTCGAAAATTTTATAACTTTCTGGAAGGTTCTACAGCATTCTAGAACTTTCTTCTGTATATTCTAGAAGTATATTTTTAAATTTTTTATTTTCTGGAGATTTCCAGAACGTTTTTTCACCACGCCTCCTCCCTGATGGCCGACTTTTCAAAAACTGTATTTAAGAGTCTATGTTAAAAACATTATGAAAGCTCTGTTCTAGTTCATTCCACGAAGATCTCGAATTTTCTAGAACTTTCCAGAAGCTACAATAATATTCTGGAATTTTCTTTTTTATGTTATAGGAATGTCTTTTTCATATTCTAGAATATTCCAGAAAGTTACATCACCACGCCCTCCTCTCCCTGAATATCCAACTTTTGTAAACTTACTCAGTTGTATTTTCAGTATGTTCTAGAACATTATTACGCAGGCTATGTGCTAGCTTATCCAACGAAGATCTTGATATTTCTAGAAGTATCTAGAAACTTCGAAAACATTCTTGACTTTTCTTTCTCATATTCTAGAAATTTCATTTATATGTTTCAGATATTTCCAGGAAGTTTCCTCCCCACGCCCTCTTTCTGATAGCCGAACTTTCGAAAAATGCACTTGGGGGTCTTTTCAGTATGTTACCCTGTTCTAGTTTATTCCAAACACACTATTGAAAATACTCACATTTGATATTTCACAACAATAAAGGCTCACAAACAACTTCTTTCTCCTTCGCTTCAAAATTAAAAATACTCACACGTGATACTTTAAAATAAAGGCTCCTTTTCGTTTCGAAATCTCTTGTTTCGCTGTTCAAATCGAACTAACTCTGGCGGGCGACATCGACATTATCGTCCGCCATAACAATAGGTTCCAGGCGTTGTTCTGCTCGCCGGCTACCATTGTCGATTTTATGGCGGAGGCGCTGGTAGCAGTTTTCAACTTATGAATAAAAAAAAATATTATATTTCTACGTCGAACTGTTCAAAAGTTAACAGGGGCGAGGGACTATTAAAAGTCGTACTGTATAAAAATTTACCTCTCCTGTTTTATTTTTTATAGGATTATGACATGTTCGACATGGCTAATGAAATCGACGAAATGGAAACGTTTTTAAAGCTGGAAGCAAATGATCTCACCAAAGAACAAATATCAACTGCAGCAATAAATTTGAAGAATGGTGACCTAGTAACTGAGGAAACTGAAGAAAAGTTGGTTGAAGAGGATTTGAAAGAAAATGAAGTGCCTAATCAGCAAGAAGCTGAAGAGAAGGTCGAAGAGATTGAATCAAAAGAAGAATCATTAAATGAAAAAGATAAAAATGAAGAGTTGGATGAAGAAATAGGAGCCGGCGATAGACAAATAGAAAATGGTAAAACATCGAATGACGAAACAGAACTGCAAGAAGATGACTTAGTTGAAAAGGCTGATGAATAATTTCTCCAAAAAATATTTTTTTTGAAATGCACTGATCTTCAACAATAAGACAATGGCTTGAACACCAGATTTTGATGTTTTTATCTAGCTCGGATTTTAAAATTATTTATTCCTTTTAATTTTGCTGTTTGATGAAAACTTTTAAATTGGTGTTGTTTGCCAACAAATGTTCATCCTCGCATAACGTCGTTCATTATTCTATCATATCATTTGAGGCAAAGTCTCGGCTAACAATCAAAATAGTAACAAAGTTGTGTTCTGGTACAGATTTTCACACATCTGAAAAAAAAATGTTGAATAAAAGGTAAATCTAGATATCATGATATATAGGAATCCAAAATCATCGAGGTTGATTTCTCATGATGATTTTATGAAAATGACTGTATGACAACATTCTCTCTTACTCTCTTCTATGATTTGCATTCAATGATTTTTGGTCTCTGCTTTCTATATGTGCATTTTACCAGTTCTTTAATGGATGTCGTCACTGATTTGGAGAAACATTATGTCACTCAGCCACTGCCCACTTCACGTTACACAATTAATTAGCAGACATCAAGTTATCTGAAATGAACATTGAAAGTTAGACAGTAATAATCATGATGATCATTATTTATTTTTTTTTCATTGATATTAGTGTATTGAAATCATATTTGAAACATCATATTTCAAGGAGATTAATCCAATTTAACTTCACTTAACCGATGAAGATCTCAAAAATCTGTGTCAGAATTCATCTCTGTTACATTTCTGCTGCATTCTCTGATTTGTCTGAATATCATAAAATAATTGGCAAAAATCACTCAATTTTTCTTTTGCATTAACTAAAGATTGTGTTGGAAAATGTGGTTAAGGTACTAATTATTTATTGCTTCGATCAAATTGTTGCAAATATATTTGTACGTTACTGTTGAATCTTATTTCAGATTTTGTAAATATTTATTATATTTCTCTATTGAATATTATTATAAAATAAACTATCGTATTACTTTTCAAATGATTGTTTTATTTTCAGTGGGCATAGTCGTGGAGCAATAATGTAGAACTAGTACTTGATTCAAACTGTTGCTGCGCGAGATTAATGCATGATATGGGCTCCTGATTTATGGTAAACTTCTAATATTGTAAATTAAAGTAACTAGTAGTTGCAATAAAGTTACACAGAAAAGAAAACATTAGTTCAATAAAGAATGTAGAACCTAACAAATACATTTGTATGTTAGCGTGAATATTATATTATACTAAATTAACGAAACAGTTTTGTATAAAATAGTTATGTTAGTACTGCATACTACACTTCTCAACATTTTCGACACATGGTGTCCTATATTTCATTCAGTAATGCTTACAAAATAGTTTCAATAAACTAAGTTTATAACTTGCTCGAGAATGACACTGCGTGTTGAAACCATTGTATAAGCATTATTGCAATATATTTTTGTGTAAATTGGGAGTTTTTATAACCTCTCTATTCATCAGTAAGATCAATTTACACGTATTGAATGCCTGAAATATAGAACAATGTTCCTAGGACGTTAAAAAATACCCAATTCGCTGATGAATGCTTTCCTATAAGTTTATTATGGGTCTTGATGGCGCGTATGGGTCTTGATGGCGCGTATGGGTCTTGATGGCGCGTATGGGTCTTGGTGGCGCGTAGGTAGTCTGCCCGCTTGCTAAGCCAAGGTACACGGGTTCGATTCACCTTGACTTCACAGACCTCGTGCATGGCATCACACGTTAAAAGTGTTGTTCGTAAGTGGGCAGCCAGTTGACGGAACTATTTCAGTATGGATATTACTACTCGCACAAAAATACAAGCACTTTTTATTATACATATAAGTATAAAAATGTAAGACGTCTTGCAAGTTCCAGATACAGTTTAACAAACATTGATGAAACCGTGAAAATGTGCACGCATGATGATGATGCGCATTAGGCTGGAAATAGACACACTGCAATGTGCGGTTGTTGCGGACTTCATAACTGCTGCTCAAGTCAACTTCAGGTGAAGTCTAGTTCATAAGCCCAGGGTAGTCCGCAGAGCCTGCATCTGTAGTTGCTGCATCTGTAGTTGCTGCAGTATCTGACTGCATGAACTATGGGAATGAAATGGTACTGTGGGGATGCCTTAGAAGAGGAAATACTTTTTCTTTTGCTCGACTGTTTTACCATGTTGAGAATCATGTTTTGCTAAGGAGCGACTACAAAGTGTAGTCGACAGAAACCACATATTGCGGTCCGTCTATTTCCGCCATTTGTCGTACGAAGGATTTTAGTCCGTAATATATTCCCTGATAAAACACTTAACATTAAACGTCTGCGCAAGAAGTGTGAATTTCACGGTTTGCCGAACTGTACAATGCAATGCAATGACTTGTTCCACAGATCTGCGAATTTATTGAAAAAATTCGTAACAAATTGCAAAATACGATTATTCCTTAACTTTCGGCAAAGAAAATTACTCCTGTTACCCCTCCATATCGACGCCCTTGATGACCGCACAAATCTTAGGTGTGTGTGGATATATCTTTCAAGAGTGATATTGGCGGTATGAAGCACCTGTACGTAACAAAACTACGTAGCTGGGAGCGCCAATAAGGTAGATAGCTCCTAATCGTAGTTTCGGTTCTGAGTAAAAACACTATCGATTTTGTAAATAATTTTTTTCTTGTTGAAAAGGGGAACATTCTCCATGAAAATTGAAAAAATGAAAAATGTGACTTATTTGTAATATTTAACAGAAAACAACTACTTCCCCGGCACAAGCCACGCTGGACATTGAACTACATCTGATAGATATTGTGAAAAGACTCTAACTGAAAAGGAAAGAAAAAATCTGAAAGTGAAAATTTGCATTTTCATTCAGATAGCTGTCTTTTTTAATTCTTTCTAGTTTTCCTTGAACAAATCATTAAATAAATTAGATAAGGAGAATGTTATTAAAAAATATCACTCACAGGATTCAGAAGAGCCTGTTTTATTTCAGTCCTATATCAATCCTCCTGAAGAGCTTGGCAAAGCGAAATAGATTTTTTGTCGACCAAAATGTATTGGGGATTAAATGCGAGAGAAGCGAACCTTGCTTCAATGAAATGAACGATTTCTGTGAGTGATATTTTTTAATAACATTCTCCTTATCTAATTTATTTAATGATTTGTTCAAGGAAAACTAGAAAGAATTAAAAAAGACAGCTATCTGAATGAAAATGCAAATTTTCACTTTCAGATTTTTTCTTTCCTTTTCAGTTAGAGTCTTTTCACAATATCTATCAGATGTAGTTCAATGTCCAGCGTGGCTTGTGCCGGGGAAGTAGTTGTTTTCTGTTAAATATTACAAATAAGTCACATTTTTCATTTTTCAATTTTCATGGAGAATGTTCCCCTTTTCAACATGAATACCTCCCAAGAGGTTATCTTGAACGATGGAAAATAGCGACTAAAGTTTGTCTTTCAGTCGCAGATGATTCCACAAAAGATTTTATGAATTTCCTATTCATATTTTCGAACTAAAATTTTTTTCTTCTTCTGGTTCCCCGTTTTTTTTTCAACAAATACATTCTATACAAGTTATATTCTTCAAATACTAGAATTATCTCCCAATGAATCAGTTTGAAATATAGTTTGATAATGTCAATATAGGATGAAACTGCAGTAATACAAGCGCTACAAATATAAAGTGGTATAAAAACAAAGGAATTTTTATTTTTCATTTTTCAAGAATTATTTTTGTTTTCAACACCTTTTGATGTGGGCTTTTACAGAAAAAACAAATAAGATTCATCAAACATCAATCAACTACTCTTCACCGAGTAAAAAAAACAGACATAATAGTATGGTAGTTGATTTTGTAAAATGTATGTTCATTTTCAAACATTTAACATATCAGGTTACATTAAGTTTACCTATTAATTTTTACGGAATTACCAAATATGTTGAATATTAACATCCGTTAAAAATCACCACTTACACACGATCAGCTTATGTGTCTCACATATTGGGTAGCAATCTATCGAAAAATATAGTGAAACTCTGACCGTTGCATTAGATTAGATATATCTCGGCGTTTGGGACCAGGTAGCTACTCCTTGCCAAAGCTCCATCTGGCTTGCCTCCCCATCAATTGTGTTCCTTGCTATATCTCAGACGGATCTCTTCACGTGGTGGTCAATGGAGTATCATGCGATACTCTACCAATAAAGCGTAACTATGTCATCAGGAGTATCCATACCAATATAAAAACCTTTCATTTCAATGAAAATGTATCTTTTAAAGGGTCTATTAGGGTCTGATTAGCAATAATCTAGGTTTTCCCCACACCCTTGAGATCCGCGTCGATCTCCGTGAGGTTGCAAATTAAGTTACAAATTTTTTGTCTTTCTTTAATATCTCGTTTTCTCTTTGTCGTACGGCCAAAATAGTCCAGTATGTAATTAAATGTGATACAATTCTGTACAAAATAGTTTATTGACATTTTTTTATGGGACTCATAGTTTCGCAGTAGTATATAGCCGCGCGAAGTTGTGCGAGTTTTGACAAATGCAGTAAATATCGATTCTTCCTTATGAAATTTCAGTCTTCTCTCGTTCTGGTGACTGCTGACAATTTGTTAGGGGGCATCCATTAATTACGTGCGGCGTTTAGTGGGGGAGAAGGTGGTCTCGGCAAATATCACGTAATTTTTTTTCCGCATGAAACAGTGTAAAATATGCGAGAAAACATTTTAAAAGATTCCTTTTCTCATTATGATCCTATATGCTACGTTATTAGAAATCTTAAATACAATAGTCTTAACTAGCCTCAATTAAGAAAAATTAAAAAAACAGAATTACTCATTTACATTACAAATACTTATTTTGAAAAATCTCACGTTATATTAGGGGAGTGATGGGAGGGGGGGGTTTGAGCAAAATCTCACGATATATCTCACCAAGGGGGGCGGGGGTCGAAAAATTGCCAAAATTGTCTCACGTAATTTATGGATGCCCCCTCATATTATTTTTATGACTATGGATTGAAGTTAAAATTGATAACATTATGTTGTCCAAAAATTATTCCAGTCATTACTCACATTGTCAATACTTGCTTAGAAACAAATAGTTTTCCGGATGTATGGAAAATGGCACTCATTCAACCAGTTCCTAAAAAAGCAAATCCTTCGGAATTCAAGGATCTAAGGTCAGTTAGTATTCTCCCGACCTTGTCTAAGGTACTTGAAAGAGTAGTAGAACAGCAACTCCGAGAATTTCTATCGAACAATGACATAATACCAGTGGAGCAATCTGGTTTTAGGCCTAGACATAGCTGCGAGACAGCATTGCTTAGTATCACAGATGACATTTTAAGGGCAACTGACTCAGGGGAAATTATGGTATTGATACTTTTGGATTATTCCAAAGCTTTTGATACTTTACATCACGAAATGCTCCTCAGTATCCTACATTATATCGGACTGAGTGATGATACCCTCAAGTTCTTTGAAAATTTCCTTTCAAATCGCTCACAACGGATGCGTATAGCAGATAATATATCAGAACCACTCAAATTGTCATCTGGAGTGCCTCAAGGATCCATTTTAGGGCCGTTATTGTACACTTTATACACTTCAAATTTCGTTCAATTGATTAAAGACATTTCAATACACTTCTATGCGGACGATATACGCAACTCTATTATTCGTTCAGTACAGCTAGCATAAAAGACTCCATAGCCCTTATCAACCGGAATGTCGCGTCTATTGTTGAAGGATCTTATCAACATTCACTTAAAATAAATGCAGATAAAACTGCAGTTTTATGTTTTGGTCCTAATAAGAAATTATCAAAAATTTCAACTGAAATAAAAATAAATGTAGACGGCCACGAAATAATCCCATCTGAATTTGCAAAGAATCTTGGTCTAGTGCTAGACGGCTCCCTGAGATTCAGAAAACACATTTCTAGTTGTATAAGATCAGCCTATGCCAATCTGAAAACAATATATAATAACCGCGAATTTATGGACAGAAAGACAAAAGCACTATTATGTGAATCACTAGTGCTATCTAAAATGAACGTTTGCGATACTGTATATGGTCCATGTCTGGATACCACAAATCAACGCCGGATTCAGCCTTCGACTAATTTTTGGAATACGAAGACGGCACCGAATATCGCACAAACTGAAGGAACTAGATTGGCTGAATATGAGCAATCGACGAACATCTCATGCTTTGTGCTTATTCCATAAAATCATCATTCATAAAACGCCACCGTATCTGTTCAAAAAAATCTCATTTCGATATGACGTACATAACTTGAACGTGAGACATAAATTTAAATTAACCCCACCGATTCACAGAACCGAAACGTTCAAAAGGTCTTTTTCATATCAAATTGCGACTCTTTATAATTCTTTACCCGACTCTTTCAAATCGTTATCTCTTTGGTCTTTCAGGTTACAAATACGCAAACTCCTATTATCTCGGCAAACTTAATACCTGTATAAATTCGTGTTTAAATGGGTGCGTATCTGCACATGTGGGTATATGTTTACATATAAATTTAATCTTCTATCTTTACAAATATTTGGACTTGAAAAGGTAATTGGGATTTATATTGTTGTCACATTTTTGTTTCTATTCAAAATTCATAGCACTGTATTTTTTTTATTTTTTTTTTATCTTTATTTGTTCTTTTTTTTTTTGTTATGGTTAGGTTGAAAAACAGAGAGTGTGATTCACCTGACACCTCGCCTTTTTTCCAATCCAATCCCATTATGTTATGTTACAAGATTTGTACTGGTTCTTTTGGAAAATAAAGACATTATTATTATTATTATTATTATTATTATTATTATTATTATTATTATTATTATTATATGGCGGAGGTGTCAAGCTGCTTGTTGCTGCAGGAAGAATGGGCTGCGGTGCTTGATAATTTGTGGAAGTTGCCTAGGCCAGTCCTGCACAAATATCGATAATGAA
The DNA here is from genome assembly GCA_958298965.1 of Chrysolina haemoptera. Taxonomy (NCBI): domain Eukaryota; kingdom Metazoa; phylum Arthropoda; class Insecta; order Coleoptera; family Chrysomelidae; genus Chrysolina; species Chrysolina haemoptera. The sequence continues at coordinate 28,361,392 of OY282594.1, read as the reverse complement.
GAAGATAATTTCCACGTTGATGACGAGATGGACGTGCAGTTCGAGCTACAGACCTCATGAGGTCTGTGGTTCGAGCATTCAGCTGCACAAAACATTTACATGGCTGATTCTGAGAGTGGGGGTCAGGTTTGATTGACAACGAGGGTACGATTGAAGAGACAGATATCAGTACCATAGACAAGAGTTATATACTGAGAATCAGTACTTAACTATCGACTTCGGGTAAAATACCAAATCAGGACGTACCTTCTACCCGAGAACGTCGTGCTTTGTCAAAAAGAAGACGATTAAATTGATTTCACTGATCCACTGCAGAAATGTATTTAATGAAAGCCGCACAAATAATCAAACTATTCGCAATTTTAACAAAAATTCTATACCATTTTATGATAACGTATGCAAAATGTGCTTATTCATATTGTCAATAGTCACTAGAACGAGAGAAGAATTTGGTAAGCAAGAATCGGTATATTTACTGAATTTGTCAAAACATTTTGGCCGTACGACAAAAACAAAGAGATATTTTACCGAAAAACCAAAAATGTTTAGCTTTGCAGCCTAACAGAGATCTGCGCGGTCCTCGGGGGTGTGGGAAAAACCTATAGATTCTTGCTTCACACCCTAATAAACCATTTATAACAATAAAAGCTTTGCCAACATTTTTTCACGATTTGTATTGCTTGTCGCCTGGCCTATCTTGTTGAATCAGCTGAATTTTTTATATGATATAGTCTAAGTCCAATACGGGCTCAACTTTTTCTTTTGGCTAGTTTTGGAGCTAAAGCGCCCGCTGAAACCTCTATTGATAAACAAATGCATAACGTGTTATCCTGGGTAATCATCTCTATTCTGGGTAATTGACATATTAATCGTCAAAATATGGGATACTATCAGAAGTATTATTGTTCGTTGGTGTTATTGCAGTTGGTCATAATTATAGAGTGTTCCAAATATAATTTGGGTCAAATGAATTCTTCTTGCTTACTTCTCCATTTAGGGAACACCACCCCCTGCATCAGAAGATTTCGCTGGTGGCAGTGAATTTGTAAGGGGGTCTTTTTTGAAGAAAGATATACCCGATGCTTCCATTTACACTATAATTGTGTCGATCACGGATAATACGTTGGAACAATACACCGCCTGTTACAAGAAGTATTGGGTTTTTTGTAAGAATAGGAGTACCGATCCATATACTCAGGATTTGAGAATGGTTTTAGCATTTTTTTCTGAAGCACTTATCGTACTCAATGATTAACACATATACATCAACACTCAATATGATCTTCAAACCATTAAATGCAGGAGATGAATGAATCATAAATAGGTTTCTAAAAGGGGTTCATAATATAAAGCCATCGGTACCTAAATTCGTCTGGAATTCCGAACCTGTTTTTTAACATATTTAGCTGGACTATACCACTCTGGATATAGAAAAGTTAACATATAAAATGTTTTCATTAATGGCTTCAACTTCAACCCAACGAGTTCAAACATTATCCAAAATTTGTATTAGAAATATATTGTTATTGATTGCAATCATTACATTATATCATATTAAAATTGAGTATTGGGACTATCTATCATTTGTTAAAAATTGTTGAAATTTGGTTCTTTAATTGCAAACAAATTATTCACTCTAAGCTGAATACAGAATTTATGGGTAATATAATAACAATAAAATTACTTATTACTTGGAATAAAATCTTGTTCAAACTTTAAAGAGCGACAAGTGTAATTATATCGTAGGACAAGCGATGGAAAATTCAAAGATTAATCGACTTACCTTAAGGAAGATGAATCCTAATTTTCCGAGCTTATCCGTAGATATAATTACATTCCCTCCTTAGCCCAAAAAGCTCTGCCTTTCCCAAAGATTTTATTTTCAAAATGGAATGATTTATTGGTCAAATTGATGATAGAAGAGAGGTCCAATGCGTTGAGTCACCTTCGTTAATGAATTGCCTTTCAAAGGCGTACCGTTATGTTGGGGCGAGAAAAGGAAAACTACAAGTATAATGATATCTACGGACAATTAGGACGAAAAATTAGGATTAATCTTCCTTACGGTAAGTCGATTAATCTTTTAATTAGAATTGGCCTCCGGCGTGAAAGTGAGTATAAATCCGGTTCGCTCTCTGCCATCTCTCAGTATACCTACCTAGGCTAGGTCCGACACTGGAGTGTTGTCACTTCTACCACCCTGTATGAGTAAATGATGTTTGTACGATGAAATCATCGCTTGGCCAATAAATATCCATCACACAATCACTTTATATTTCAAGGCTATAATAGCATTTTGTTTTATATTGGGATTGGCTGATTCATTGATAAGAAGTGTCAATTACATGAGAAGTTATCAATTTATTTAGTGATGAATTTAGTTGGTTTTGGTGACATATAAAAAATCATGGTCGTGAAAGTTTACATCAGTAGAGTCTCAGGAAATGCCGAGGTGAGTTGATTTTATAGTTATTTATTATTATATTATTATTATATATAGTCTCTTCAGGACGACTCACCCTGAATATCTCTGAAACTAATGATGAATGTTTTTCGGATTTTGGATAGGATTCGCGTGGAGTAGGTAGGTACCTAAAACGTGAATGGGAGAACAAATTTTTGAATGAAATTTATTCATTTGTCAACTTCCCATCTCTCTCTTTGTGACATAACTGAGAGCACGTTTATGAATGACGAACCGGACCACAGCACAGCATACCTCCAGACGAAGTACCTACCATATGTTGGAATGCGGCAATGTTGACGTTTTTAGGTAGAAACGGAGAAACAGCTCTCCACTGTTGATATTTTGGGCATTTATGTCAATGGTTACTGTGAAATTTTGAGCATTATTTATTTATCTCATCAGGCCAACCCAAGACCCAAGCGAATAGGTACTTACTATACACCAATATTTGTTTTAGTACAGTAACGACAGACAAATGTAAGCCACAAGTGAAGAATGAATCGTAGCACTTTGAAACTCGGCATCAGGGATGGAACCCAAAAAAATTTGTATTAAAAAAATTATAATTTTTTTTTTGCTGTTGTTTCGGAAAGTATAAGATTTATCAAGAAACAATTTCAAAATGGAGAAAGATAATTCAATTCCCACAAGAAATATATAGTAATATAATTAAATATAATAATATAGAAATATGTAGTAATATCTCACAAAATGAGTTCGTTTCCTCAGAAAACCTGATTGAATTCCGATATCAAATTTCAGGCTCGCGATAACCCGCAACTGCCATTTCCGGCAGGGCCGAAAATTAGATTTGTCATAACTTTGTTAAAAATTATAATAGAAGGAAAAGAAAAAGTGCATATCGTTTCTATACTTCCTCAAATAAATATAATATGTGAGTATCTGAAATGTATCTGAAGTGAGTACCTAAAATGTGTTTTATCCCACTTCACATAACCCTTCTACGATATTCACGGAGGATCCGAAAGTCATGGATATTTTAGTTGATATGAAATAATTATACTGGAGCAGGAATCAGAGTACTCTCTTTGGACCATATGCAACGATTTTAGACTAGTGAGACAAGTCTCACTTATACATGCCAAAGAAAAAACTGGGTTTTACTTCTGCCTCAGTTTTATATAAAGTCACCCATAATCCCGGCAATTTCTTCAGTAAATGTTGAAAATAATCGCTCATACACATCCTACTTAAAAATTGAAGTATGAAGTAGTGAGGTTTGCGCTTCACAATAGTGTTATTAAACATATATGCAGGATATGAATAAGCGATTATTTTCAACATTTACTGAAGAGAATGCCGGTTTTATGGGTAAGTTAAAAATGAGGCAGGAGTAAAACAAAGCTTTTTTTTGGCATGTATAAGTGGGACCTGTCACACTACTATAAAATTGTTGCATATGGTCCAAAGAGGGTATGGGTTGCTGCTTTAGTATAATTATTCCATATTTACTAAATTATTCATGAATTTCGGATCATCCGCAAACATCTCCGTGAAGTGTGGCAAAACACATTTTAGGTACTCAAATACTCTCATATTATATTTGCATGAGAAGGTAGGAGTCTTCAGAAACAATATGAACTTTTCCTTTACCTTCTCCGATCATTTTTAGCAGAGTTATGAGCAATCAAATATTCGGCTCCGCCAGAGCTTCAAGCGGCGGATAAGCGTGAACCTGAAATTTGATGTCGGCGTTCGATCAAGTTTTTTGAGAAGTGTCTTTCATCTTGTTTAGTTGTTTTTTTAATAAATCATATACTTTCCAAGATTACAGCAAAAATCTATTTATTTATTTTTAAACGAAAAAAAAATTATGTTCCACCCCTGGAATTTCGGTAAACAATTTTTTTTTCGTGTTTATCATGGTTCCAACAACTAGCATGCCAAATTTGCTGGTGCTACAATTGGTCCTCGTCTCAAAACCCAATCGTACTGAATTATTTCCGCCAACATTTGGCCCATGCTAAATACCTATTCACAAAAAAATAAATTGAGTGGTGCTGATGATTTATCAGAAAAATCACCATAAAATCAACGTTACAAATTTAAAATTAGTAAAACATGTTATGTTAGGTTTGCGAGCTGTATATCTCACTAAATCATCTCGCCATTTGAGAATACATGGGTACCTACTTCAAATTCGAGTGTTTATTATCGTATATAAGTGAAAATAAAAATTGCAAATTACACATAATTATATGAATACTTATACTTAATTTATCTAATTCTAACGCTATTTTGACACACGTTTCGCTACTTATTAGGAACCAATTCCAAAAAATGACGTACCTACGTTAAACCCGAAAAAGAAGAGTTATAGTCATAAAGAACCAGTGATAGTTTAGGAACGTATTTTGCAAGATCCACTGGTTCGACAAAATATGAATTGGGGCATAAAACTATCAATAGGAGTCATGTTCGGAGAAACCTTAGCTAAATGGCGGATGCACTGCAGACTGGCTCATCGAAACGGTAAACATAAGCGGATATAAATATGGAATGAATATGTCTCGAGCGACTGCATTTCTCTTATCTGTCTAACAGAGTGTTTTGTTTTTCAAGACAAATTTTGGACATTATTTTTAGTTCTTGGGGTTGTGATTGTGGACAATCTTATTTGTATAACTACTTAGGTGGACTTACTCGGCTTTAAATCTTTTTCAGAATCAAACTCCACTGGTCAATGATGAATGTACAACTCTTTTTTCAATTCACTATATGAAAAAGCAGTTCTTGAATCTAACTGTTTCATGTTTCAAATAAAACTTTCCTTGATTTCCTACTGGCAACAAAACTTTTGTAGTTGATTTAATAGCTCAAAAACATTTTCGGATTCATGATCACAGCAACAATTTATCCCAAACGGTTTTTTACAGTGTCCTTTTCTACCACATATGAAACAACTGTATTGATTTGCATTATGAGTACAGATTATTTTTTACATGTTAATATCTGATGACGGTAACGGCATATTTTCGATAATGGTTGGCCCTAGCGGAACCGTTTTTATTAAGAAAATTGAAGTTGACAAAATTTGACATCAAAAAGTTCTTATCAATTTTCTTCTTATCGTCAGCAGTTTTCTAGTTGTGAGTTGTTAAAAAAATCGATTTTTTTTTAAGTCACTATATGACAAATAGTGAAAACCCCGCATTTCATTAGGCAGCGTCAGTCAGTTTAACTGTCAGTTGTGACTATATGACTAAAAAGTGTGTTATAAGTGACTAACATGTTCATATAACACTTTTTTCTATATTCATGCAAAAAGCAAAACTTTATTGAACTATATTTATTTAGTGGAAAAAGAAGTTCTTTATTGCACTCATTTGTCATTCTAATTCAAAGTGCTACCATGACAAACATAAACGTTTAAACCCACTACATCTTTATCAGATATTCTGTGAGATTGGCAATACGTTTTAAACATAGTATTATTAAATATTATTTTGTATTAATGTTAACAGCCAGAGTTAAGCAAACAATAACATCCCGAGAATAACTCCATAATCAAAACTGATCCGCTTTGTTCTTAACCGTCTACCTGCATAGAGCAAAGTGTCTGTACTATGACCACACCTCGTGATAACATACGCGCTCACGGCTACTATGATTTTGATTTTTATAATGCAAATGTGGTTATAGAAACGTCAGTCAAAAATTAATTCTGACAATTACAGAATTGAAAGTTTTAAAATGAGTATCATTAATGGAAAAATAGATGATAGTGATCTGTTTCAATGCAAATCGATAGTAATAATCAATTATTTTTTAAGTTTCGCTTTTCATTTTCCTACACCTAGTGCCGCACCTCAATAAATCATTTTTTGCATTTTACATGAACGTAGAAAAAATGTTGTATGCAACTCGTGCAAAAATTATTTATTGCACTCGACGTGTTGTCAAACTGGGCCTAACGGCCTCGTCGGACAATTTCACGTCGAGTGCAATATACACTTAGTTTTAGCACTTGTTGCTTAAATAACTATTTTCTACAAACGTCAAAAAATTATAGGGTTCGCGCATTGACAACAATATGCGAAGTGACCCTTTCTTTCATTTTCCCTCGTTACCATGACACCGTGCGCGAAGTACTGTGAGAAATACATATTTCACACACTTCATGTAAACTATATGGGTTTATATTTTAATCTTTAGGGCCCTAAATAATTAAGGCTATTTAACACTTTTCAAATTGTGACAAAATTGCACTACACTACACTACCTCATTTTATTTTTTTATAAAAAACTAAGCATATTACTTATTTTAGAACAATATTTTTTGACATTTGTAGAAAAAATGTTGGGCCTCGTTAAAAAAATCAGTTCTTGATCACCAAAGTAGCGTTTCGCGTACTAGATACGAAAATAACTAGTTTCTGTGACTGTGTAACATGTTGCATGGGATCCCATCCGGCCAGGTAACCCAGTCACCCGAAGCCAAACGAAAACATGTTATTGAAAACAAACAATTAGCAAGACTGTGACTATAAATGGCGAAAAATTTCCAACTATATCAGTTTTACGTCACGTCGCTCTTTGAGAAGACAACATCCAAGCTAAAGATGCTCACCACAGTTGTGAGCGAAACGTCCAAAGGAACCGCCTCCACGGAGTTGAACGACCACGGCCTCAAAGCAAACCATACTTCTTCATTCCCTACACATTTTGAACATTTTAAATTTTGACAAATCATTTTATACGCAAGTTTTCTGCAATGCACCAATTTTTATCAAAAATAGCTTTTTCTGACAGATGGATAATAAACAAGTTTTCCATATGGTGCACACTGTTTGAAACTAACTTTATATCATTCGAATTTTAGAACAACCTAATCATAGAGTAAGCGTTACTAAGGTAGCGATGTCGGTTATTATGGTTTGTCTGAAAACAAGTATTGACCTTTTGTGGTGATTCATATATCATCAAAGAAACAAGATAAAGAAACTGTGGATTATAAAATTAATGATTACTGAAGAAGTAGGTTAATATTCTGAGGCATCCGTTATAGAAGAAGGGGCCAATTTGGCAATGAATATTATTTTACCTGAAAAATCCCGATCATGAATTCTGTTCCATTCGGTTACTCTAATGCCCCAATTTTTGTTATCGTCAAAAAATTTTTGTATGGGTTGGAAAAAAATCGACAAACAATCTAGCTATCTATCACGAAATGCCCACCAATGTCATATTTCATTGTAACGAACATCATCCACTGAAATGTAAGCCTTTTTTTGTTTTGGGCCTTGGGCCATTAGTGGAAGGAGCTGGTCCATCTTCCTCTTCGTGTAATTCACGTACATCTTGTCGTTTGCGTTTTTTAGAGCGTTGAACAGGAACAGCACAATTAGTAATCGCAGTGGGATCACAAATGATACAAGTTGATGTTGATTGAGAAGTTGGTGGTAGTATAGTATAGTGATGAAGCTCCCACAGGTTCAGCTTCGATATTGCTGAGATTACAATTGCTCAGGTTCAGACCCTCATTACCTTGCGACGCGACAGGACTGCTAACAAGAGTAAACCTGAAAGAAATAACTTAATATGCAATATAAAAAATAAAAAAACAATTTGGAAAATGACTCCAAACTGCTCATACCCGCCTAAAGGCTGCCTCACTAAATTCAATTAACTCTTACGTGGAGGTAAATTCACAAATGCATTCGAAAAAGAACACTTTTTCTTATTCACCGAAATGTTTCCCAGATCGTTGCGATCAGAACTGCTATTTTTTATTGATAATCGAAGTTTTCTTTGGATAAACAATGACTGTGTTCACCTAATTTTCGCTTCAAACTGGCGTAACTGTTGAACGGAACAAGGTAGAGCACCGCGAAATGCACCAAAACGTAGAAAAAAAATTGTTAAATTGTGTTGAAATTGTGTTTTCCGTTAACGTGCTGTCGTCCCCCTACGAACGGCAGCCCTCAGAAGTCGAAATTTGTGCGAGCTAAGGATCAACGAGGTCTTACCTTTTAACGTGCGATTCCTAGCACAACCCGAGAGAATAGATCTCGAAAAGAGGTCGTCCGTAAGTCTCCATCCAAACCATAACTTCGCATCACGTTGCTTGGCTTTGATATCGATGACCCACGCGCTCTACCGTTCGAGCTAATAAATAAATAAATAAATAGGGTTTTTATTAAAATATTCCAACAATAAAAACATTCACGTATAAGGACAAGTCACTTCACATATATCTCATTTCCATAATCCAGGGGGAAGAGGGAAAGGACATACGGGCGCAATAGTAGCAACCCCCCTACACCTTTTCAGGGGTGCAGGGGGGGTGCCTTGCCGAGGCGAACATAGCGCCCCCGCGAAAGGGCGCAGACGTCCGCCCGCGCTGGTGTTGACGCTGGGCCGGACTTTTCATTACACAGTGGTTGTAGTCAGTAATACACGCCTCCTGCAAAGCTTATGCGTGTTGTTCGAATTTCTATTCCTTGTAGATACGCCATTATTGCAGTTTGTGAGGATGATTGTTTCAATGCTGAACACCGGAAAAGGCTGATGCAAAAAACCGGGTCCCGTTCGAGCTGTCCTCTCGGAACGAAGTATAGACTACAGGGCAGTACAGGCTGAGCGTTGTACTACTGAAATATCGTAGCACATTAGGTATAGCCTGACTTGAGGCGGCCAGAGGGGGTTAACACTAATATTTTAATTTTAGCATTGGTATTTACTTATTTTCGTATTGTTTTAAAGTAGCGTTTTTAACATTAAAATGATAAGTGAAAATGGTACATTTTATCTCGTTAAAAAATGATCAGTAATCACAGATTCACAATCTTTGTTTGAAGCAAACTTTCAGACACATTTCTATGAAACCTCCATTCTTTAAATATATCACTATGGTTACTGTTTGATCCTAGTTGTTAAAAAACAGCCAGTCTTTGTTTATCAATTGAAACGGTCATGATAACATTGATAACCTAAGAAAAATCGGCATGAAAAAATTAACTTTTGTTCTTTTTATACGAGTTCGTAGGAAAAGTACGATATGTAAGAAAATATGCAAGAATTCTTGGGAAAGTGGTAGGAATTGGTGTTCTTGAATTTCTGCAGCCTGTATGCCCCAGGAAATACCTACCGAGGCATCAAGTTCCAAAGCTTTGCCGTTCGTTGGAAGAATGATCCCTGGGAAAGAGATGTTCGGCATGTCTTCAAAGTGACGGCATATGGATGTGAGGACTGAGCTCGACGGGTCAGTCTCGATGGGACCGCTAACGGTGGAACGATTGAGGATTTTTCGGAAGAGCATTTTTCATGAAAATATCTATATAACAGAGACCGATCAGAGAAGTGATCAAGCTTGTAAGCGAAGCATCACCGACGAGACGAATGGCTCTTTTTGGACAGAATCTGAAAGCGTCAATCTGTGTTTGGCTTCTGCACTCCATGGGAACAGTATTCCATGACAGGTCCGTTTTGTGCCTTATAAATCATAATCACTTGACGGGGAAGTGAAATAGGACCTCACATGGTTGTTCTATGAAAGGGAAGGTACTGCTGATGGTAATAACGAGCATTGGAATGGAAGGTTTTATTGGTATGGGTAGGTATGCCTGGCATAGTTACGCTGGTCACTCTGAGATAGGCCTTTCTAGAGAAAATACATGCTTGGGTTTTATTTCTCATTGAATTCCACCAACTTGTTGGATTCCGTATTAATATCGTTCATGATTTTTCCCGTTTATCTCTGCTTTTAATGGGTGATATCGGAGCAATGGAGGAGAAATAGGTATGCAGGGTACTATATAACCCACAAAACAAAACGAGGGGCACAGGCTGGAATGGATCCCTGCGGAACACCAGCATTTATTGGTAGAGTTTCGGATGCTACTCCATCGACCACCACATGGAGAGATTGGTCTGAGAGAAAGCTAGATAGCAAGGATCATAACTGGGGGAACAAGCCATGGGATGAAAGTTTGACAAGATATACTTGGAGCCAAACGCGACCAAACAAACGTCTTAGAGATATTTAATGCAATGTCCAGAGTTGGAATAGTCCTTACATATTATGGGGGAACGTTTGTTGCAGTTGAGCACTGTCTCAGTGACAGTTGTCCGGCAACAGATCCATAGTGGTTCTAATTTACCTTGACTTTTTCCCAACCAACTCCAAGTTATGAAAACAGTGAGGTCACAAAACATCTTATAGAGGATTAATTCAGCAACCGTGTAGAATAACAAATCGATGCACATTTATTTTTATATTTCTTTGTAGAAAAAAATTTCGAACATTTTAATTCTTATTTGTATTAAATATCGAAATGCGAACAGAAGATAGGTGCTAACATAAACATTCTAATTCTTATTTATATAAATATTTATATTGAAATTCGAGCATTTTCCGGACTAGTTCGGAAAGTACGTACGTACTTTCGGACTAACCCGGGAAGTGATACTTTCCCTGCCGAAAAATGTCATTTTTGTGATAAATAAATAAATGGATAAATTAATGAAATGACTTCTATAGGAAAATTAATCCCATTACTTACTTGAAACTTTGAAAGCATTCAAAAATTGAGAAAACATTCGAAATAGTAGTTTACCAAACAAGTGCGGAAAAGACACTTTACGATCGTGTTAGGTACATTATTTTTTCTACTAGCGGAAAACACACTTAAAAGTTAACATAAAGAACATTTATTATTAAATATATATTAAACTATACAACCATACTTACGACGCAATATTTAAATGTCAGTATAATCCGCAAAAACTAAACAAATCTACTTTTCCGCACTAAAATATTTTTCCGCACTAAAAAGAGTGCGAAAAAAACTTTTCCGCACTAGTGCGGAAAAGTTACTCTTTCAAAACTAAACTGAGTGCGGAAAAGTCGACTTTTCCGCACGCTAGTAGAAAAAATGTGTTTTAGCCAATATCGTTCCGTTTAAAATAAGTTTTTGCGAAGTAAGGGATTTCGATAGTTTCAGAATCAGATACACCAATTGGTGACTTACATTCTTTTCATGCCTGTATATTGTTGAGGGATGATTTTGAAGCATATTCGTCGCCGTCGAGATTGTAAACTGAAAGTAGGATCGATGTTTAAATTCACTAGTTTGTTAAAGTACTTCGTGTATCCTATGTTTGAACAACAAAACGCATTTGATATTTCGAGTAAAAAATTGTTGTTCACAAGATCGTCACCGAACCCCCTTAAGGGGACAGTTTAACACATAAAAACACAAAAAATGCTATTGAAAAGATTTCACTTCTTCTGTAACTTTCCATCATTGAAAACTTCTTCCTGAATAAGAAATTGTGGTTGGATCTTATTTCAGCAGTTTTTTATTGTTTATATAGGTGAAATCTCGCCAGCAAAGAGTTTTATCGATACTGGACTCCAAGAATGTCGATTATGAAGTAATAGACATCTCAGCAGAAAATTCTGAAGAGGCAAAAGATTTCATGAGAAATAATTCAACCTCTTTTGGAAGTACAATGACTGATCCTACACCAAAGCATCCCCTTCCTCCTCAACTTTTCAATGGTAATGAGTACTGTGGAGTAAGTACGTTATTGTACTAATTCAATGTTTGACATTTTTTTGTTTCGCGTATTATATGTCATTTTATTTTTCTTAAAAAATACCTAAAATCTTTCAACGCGATACAATGAATAATATTGTTTAGTCCTCCATGCAGAAAGACTTATTTTGCATTCGTGTCACGTAAGAAGTTAAATTTGATGAAACTTTACATCATTGGATAAGTATTGCCAACAGAAAAAAAATGTTTTTGCTATTTCCTAACTGAATCTTGACTCCATATAAGTCCTCAACGATATCCTGACGTGAACACTAACTATTCACTAAAACATTGAAATTATTCCTAATAGCGTTTAAAAGTTCTCCTCCGTAATTTTTTCCACTTACAGTTGGATCTCTATCATTACGGTAAACGAAATAAGAGCCAAAGTTCAGGAGGTTGACAAATATTCCGATATGTTGTAAAAAATTAACATTATGCGATTATTGCACATTTGAAATTACGTTGCTATTGCATATTTTTTAAGTTGATATTATGTTTAGATTGTGCAAATGTACGATGACAACATAGTGCAGTTATTTTTTTGATAAGTTTATGATAGTGCATGATAGGATTTGAAAAAAATAGTTGATTTGGTACATGTGCAATATGGCTATTATCTATAGATAGGAATATGAAAATGGCATTTTTGTAGAAAAACGTATGTTTTTTATTTATTTATTTATTTATTTATTTGCTTTTCCATACAGGTGATTTACCTTATTACATGGAAATATATACATATATATATATATATATATATATGGAACTAGTAAATAGTGGGGCTTTGCAGCAAAATCAAAGAGTACTACTTTAAAGTTTGTCCAAGCTTTCGGAAATTTAATAAATCGTTTCCATCATCAGGGATAATCTTTGTTGAGATTGTGAGACGCGATGTTATTCAACTTAACCCAAACGCTGCCCACATATTGTACCTTATATAACACACATTATCAATTTTTGCTTAACAAATAAAGTCATTCCACAGGTCTGGAAAATAGCAGTGGTGCGAGTACTTCCTAAAAAAGCCGAACCAAACGAACTCAAAGACTTACGAGGTATAAGTATACTTCCTACTCTATCTAAAGTACTAGAAAGAGCTATAGAATATCAATTGTAAGAACATCTTGAGAGGTATTCATTACTTCCTAAAATTCAATCCGGATTCCGTAAAGGTTATAGCTGCACCACTGCTCTTCTGCATATAGTTGATGAAATCATTAGGGCAAGATATCAAGGTTTGTGTACTGCTTTGGTACTCCTAGATTTTAGTCGTGCTTTCGACACAATAAATCACTCACTCTTATTGGCTATTCTACATTATATGATGGGCTTATCTGAAAATGCAATAAAGTTATTTGAGAATTATCTATTGGGTCGGAAACAAAAAGTATGTATTGACAATACTTACTCTACAACTTTGAACATCAGATCAGGTGTACCACAAGGTTCAATTCTTGGCCCACTTTTGTTTACCCTGTACACGTCTACCATTCTGAAATCACTTAAACACTGCTCAATTCACTGCTACGCAGATGATACGCAGATTTATTACAGTTTCAAATCAATTAATGCTGAAGCAGCAAATGCGTTGATAAATGATGACCTGAATAACTTCATTGAAACAGCCTCATCTCATTGTCTGCAGCTCAACACAAGTAAATCAAATGTAATGATATTTGACTCGAGAAATAATATAGTACATGATGAAATAGATATTACTATAAATAATGAGGTATTAACAGTAGTGAATCAAACAAAGAATCTAGGAGTAATATTAGATACTGAATTAAGGTTTGAAATGCATGTGAATAAACTTATGCAGAGAGCATACTTAGCACTGAAGACTATGTACTGTGCTAGGCATGTTCTGTCTCCTTCTATTAAATTATTTATCAATATTTAATTTTGCTAACTCACTCTATGGCCCCAATCTCACGCAACAGTATAAAAAAAAGATTCAAAAAATCCAAAATTCTTGTTTAAGATTTGTATATGGTATTCGTAGACGTGAAAGAATATCTCATAAACTGGTTGAAGCAAATTGGCTTAATATGGATAGACGAAGATTGTTACATGCTGCGTACCTATTTCATAAACTCATATTAACTAAAAAACCAAGTTATCTTTATCGTAAGCTAACATTCCGCACAGATGTCCATAATCTAAATATAAGGTATAGAGGTACTTTAACACCACCAAAATTCAGAACGGAATACTTCAAGCGTTCATTTTCTTTTCAAATATGCAAAACATATAATTCCCTTCCACTGGACATAAAAAAATTAACAATAACGAACTTCAAAATGAAGTTAAAAAAACATCTCTTCGATCATCAATAATACATTTTCATGGATAGGAAAGGTGATGGCGATCCTCACATTCATAATTTAGCTAATTTTCCATACATGAACACATTTATTACGTAGCAGGGTATGTTTTAGGGTTGAGTGGAAGAGCAGTCTATGGGAGTACTCTACTCTCTTAGACTGAACTCCGCCCTTTTCTTCTTAGTTATAAAAATTTATAATATGTTTCTGTAAATGTTTTCATTTTGAAGAAATAAAGACGATTATTATTATTATTATTATTAAGCTGTGAACGGGGGTATGTCAGTAAATAAGGCCATTATAACTTATAATCTACGAAGAAGAACTCTTAGGCGTTATAACTTTGACCTTTTAATTCAATTACTTCAAAATAACATTTATTGTAATTCTATACATTAACAATATTTTATATGGCCATATTGACATACACCCGGTTGGCAATATGGCCACTTGCACCTATTTTTTATATCACTCATATTTTTGTGATGATCAATACAGTTGACTTACAATATCTGCTTAATAATGTATACTATAGCTTATCCATAATTTTGGAAAGTTCAAACACCATGATGTAAAAAAATAAACGTCTTAACATGGCTATATTGGCTGCATGTACGATAGAGAGTTTATCAAATTTCCGCGCTTTCTAGTTAAGAATTTTCCATGTGACTTGCTTCTCTAATTAATTGAGAACACGAGTTTGGAGTCACCAACTCAAAAACTCAATAGAAATCTCACGTTCATTCAGGGATAAAAATAAGCGCAATGTGAACACGACTAGTTGACACGTTGTTGTTACGGAAATATACCACGAATATCTTTCTGATAGGTTAGTGTGGTGCCTGAGCTGCCTAGGAATCAGTTGCTCGATAATATCGATATCCGAGAAGCGAAAATTCTTCTCGAGTGTATCGAGTCTTAATAGACCGACTTGCCGAGGTGCTGCAGGTTTTTCCGGATTTCCCTCCAACTAACACGCGAATATAAGTCGTCGTCTCCGAGCACAAGGACAAATAATAATGATGTGTGCACGCTTCAATATACTGGGAGGAATACACTTTGTATTTCATGAACAAATAAATAAATACAGGTATTACAAAGTTTCTTATTTCAAAAATAATAATAGCCGTCCTCTACCACCACAATAAAACCACCAATGGAACATAAAATCATACATATTGTAGGTAGCACTATTTGCAAAATTGAGATGAAGAATGTTTGGATTTCGTGAAAATCATATTATTTCTCTGTCAACCCAGCGTAGAAATGAAGAATGTATGAAAAACATTAATTAATAACAGGTTTCTAGAGGAATACCCACCCATTACTACGCTTGACTATGACCAATTAGGAAAACAGGTAGCCCAGTTAACTCGAGGTAATAACCTCAGGACATATTCATTACATAGTTCTTCTCAATACTCTGGCGGTTAGAACAGACTTGATAACGATCGATCAACCGATTGAAAAGTCGCCGTCGTGCTCATAGAGACATTCCAGACAATGGAAGTCCGCGATGAAAGTATTCAAGTTTTGTTTTGGTTTATTTATGCTAAATTATATACGGATGTGTTGGACTCCTCCCCCACCCTGTATCCGCTTCTGAAACGACCCAAACTAATTTTTCTGAGTTTTTAAATAACTAAATGATGTTGAAGTTCCATCACGATGTGATATAAAAATATATATTTTATTTCTCGCAGAATGTACTATATTATTAAAGTCTTTCTAATATCAATTGCAGAATATAACAACTCGTTCCGGTACCTGAGGTATCCCTGATAATGAGATATAATGAGGCATGGCAGATCAAGCAAATCCGCTATGGGTTCGGAACGAGTTGTTATGTTCCGCAATTGATTTTAGAAGGACTGTATATACCACTTCTATTAATAATCAATTATGATTGGGTTTTGAGACGAAGATCGATTGTAGCACTACCAAACTTGGTATGCTAGTAGTTAGAACCATGATAAACACGAAAAAAAATTGTTTACCAAAATTCCAGGAGTGGAACATATATTTTTCGTTTAAAAATAAATAAATAAATTTTTGCTGTAATCTTGGAAAGTATATGATTTATCGAAAAAACAACTCAACAAGGTGAAAGACAATTCAATTCTCAACAAAAATGTTTACTAGTAATTTCTCAAGAAATGCGTTCGTTTTCTCAGAAAATGTGATTGAACGCCGACATCAACTTTCAGGTTCAAACTTACCCGCCGCTGAAAGTCCTGGCGGAGCCGAATATGTGATTGGTCACAACACTCACAACTGTGCTAAAAATGATCGGAGAAGGAAAAGTTCATATCGTTTCTGAAGACTTCTATCTTCTCATGCAAACATAATATGCGAGTATTTTTGTACCTAAAATGTGTTTTGTCGTACTTCACGGAGATGTTTGCAGATGATCCGAAAATCATGAATAATTTACTAAATATGGAATTATTTTACTGAAGCAACAACCCATACTCTCTTTGGAATATATGCAACAATTTTAAAGTAGTGTGACAGGTCCTACTTAAACATGCAAAAAAAATGGTTTCTCATTTTAAACTTACCCATGAAACCGGCATTCTCTTCAGTAAATGTTGAAAATAATCGCTTATTCATATCCTGCATACATGTTTAATAACACTATTGTGAACTGCAAATCTCAAGCTTGAAATCACATACTTCATTTTTATGTAGGTAGGATATGTATGAGCGATTATTTCCAACATTTACTGAAAAAATTGCCGGGATTATGGGTGAGTTGGAAACTGAGGCAGGAGTAAACCCAGTTTTTTCTTTGGCATGTATAAGTGCATGAGACGTGTCTCACTAGATGGTCCAAAGAGGGTACTGATTTCTGCTTCAGTATAACTATTTCATATCAACTAAAATATCCATGACTTTTGGATTCTCCGTAAAAATATCGTAGAAGGGTTATGTGAAGTGGGACAAAACACGTTTTGGGTACTCAGATACTCACATGTTATATTTGCATGAGGAAGTAGAAGTCTTCAGGAACGATATACACTTTTTCTTTTCCTTCTACTATAATTTTTAGCAAAGTTATGACATGAATTGCAGTGGCGGATTAACGAGATTGAAATATTATATAGGAATTTAATCAGTTTTTCTGACAAAAAGAGGGGGTTATGTGAGAAATTACTACGTACGTTTCTTGTGGAGAATCGAATTATCTTTCCGAAACAACAGCAAAAGAAAATTATAACTTTTTTTAAATGAAAATAGTTTTGGGTTCCACCCCTGATATTTTGGTAAACAATTTTTTTTCTAATAATATATGATGTCAAGAAGTCATGTGCCGAGTTTCAAAGTGCTACGATTCATTCTTCACTTGTGGCTTACATTTCTCTGTGGTTTGTACTATAGCATTATTATTATTTCAGGATTATGACATGTTTGATATGGCAAACGAGTCAGGTGAAATGAAGATATTCTTGAAGTTATATGAAGAGAACGTGGATGGCAAAGTTGATGAGGTGTTTAAAACAGAAATAACATTTGAGCAACAAAATCCATGTGAAGAAAGCTGAGTTCTGTTCTGGAACTTTTATTTATTAACAAACTGGACAGCCTTGGTATATTCATACTGGATTATCGTAAACTTCATTACCTATTCCTGAATGAGAGTTATCAATTATCTTAATGAAGCGAATGACTTTAGTTTAATTTATTTTTTGTTACATTTATTTTACATGAATTATAACACTTTTATTTCCTGAAGAGAAAAGTAGAGGGTACTGACCAAGTAGGCATTCATTCAAAATAAATAAAAATGAGAATTATAATTATTTACCGATATAAATAAATGGTGCATCTATTTAAGAGCAATATGTAGAAAGATTGTTGGGGGGGGGGGGGGGGTTGTACTAGGCCTCACAAATACATCGCTGTATTAGCGAAGGTTTTGCGGTAGCAGCAACTCCCTCCCTGATTTGCCTGTTTTTTTTTTGAGGCAGTGTCTAGTGAGAGTAGTCTTTCTTGTGAGATTTCATGTCATCGGTTTCGCAGCGTCGGATTTACCTCAAGTGGACTCTGTAGAGTCCACAGAAGAGTTCTGGGCCAGGGAATTATGTGTATTTGCCCCTTGTCACAGTTTATAAAAATACAAACGGTGTTAGGACAAAAATTCGCAGAATAAACATAACAATCACAGAAGCTGTGGTGCCAGCTTGTACGTGATATGAATATGTGTAGTGTGCATCATTTATTTCCTTTTTTTGTTTCATGTTCATCTCTATTACATTATTTGGAAAAAAAATATCTTTTTAAATTAAAAGGGGGTATAGAAAAAGAAAAGAGTTAAAAAATGTTGTGAAAACATAGTCTCAAAAAAGCTAATTAATTATAGTAAAAGAACATATACACATTTGTAAATAGACACATACATTAACGTCCATATATACACTCATATGCAGATATACATATATGAACAAGTATAATTAAAAATCCATACAAATATATTCATCTCAATTTTTATGTTCATCATTTCCTAAATTTGAGTATTATTGATAATTTTGCTAAATATTGATCTTTCAGTGTTATGCAGCCATTGCTTGATTTCATATTTAAAAGTGCCATGGTTATTTATAGTTCTAAGCTGTATTGGTATGCAGTTATATAATTTTGAACTTTCCCTACCGTTCAGCTCAATGAGGATTTTCTCACCGGCTTCAACTACCTACTTGGGCAGGTGTCGCAGCTGGATTGGAAAAAACTGCAGTATGTTTCTGTAGTATTTGAAGAAACTTGGGTTTCCCTTAAACGAAGAAGTACAAGGTGGAATTAAAGTCACTGAAGGCGTGGGTGAAAGGTAATGAGTTGACTGTTTGCAGATATTGAGGTGGTGGGGTAGAAGACATCTGGCATTTTGCCTCTTCCAGACTTTCGAACCCCTGAGACCGGCGAGGATAACCAACAAGTCTACGTTATCTCCTGCAATAACTACGACCCGAAAATCAGAGGCCTTTTTGGGCGTGGGGACGGAGTGAGACGGCATTGTTTCTTGTTTCCATTGGTTAACTAGGAAGAGAGAACGCATCACAAGCAACACACCATGAAGATCATCTCAAATGACGAACGATTGAAAACTCAGTTACTTTGTCAACTCCCTTGTAATATTAAGTTTACAGAAATCCTCATTAGGTTTCAATTCATTAGATATCGTTAAGATTTCGATAAGTTGAGAGATAATTCAATTCTCCACAAGAATGATTTTCAGTAATACCTTACGAAATACGCTCGTTTTCTCAGAAAACGTGGTTTAACGCCGACGTCACATTTCATGCTCCCGCTAACCCGCCACTGCAAGTTCAGGCAGGGCGAAAATTATATTTGTCATAACTTTGCTAAAAATTATAGTAGGAAAAGTAAAAGTGCATATCGTTCCTGAAGACTTCTACTTCCTCATGCAAATATAACATGTGAGTATCTGAGTACCTAAAATGTGTTTTGTCCTACTTCACATAACCCGAAAGTCATGGATATTTTAGTTGATATATGAAATAATTATATTGAAGTAGGATCAGTACCCTCTTTGGACCATATGCAACGATTTAAGACTAGTGAGACAAGTCTCACTTATACATGCCAAAGAAAAAACTGGGTTTTACTGAAATCAAATATTCGGCTCCGCCAGAACTTTCAGCGGTGGGTATGCGTGAACCTGAAATTTGATGTTGGCGTTCAATCACGTTTTCCGAGAAAACGAGCGCATTTCATAAGAAATTACAAAGGAATAATTTTTGTGGAAAGTTGAATTGTTGAGTTGTTTTTCCAATAAATCATATACTTTCCAAGATTACATCAAAAATCTATTTATATATTTTTAAACAAAAAAAAAAAAAATATGTTCCACCCCTGGAATTTTGGTAAACACTTTTTTTTCGTGTTTATCATGGTTCCAACTACTAGCATACCAAGTTTGGTGGAGTGGTGCTACAATCGATTCTTGTCTCAAAACCCAATCGTACTGGATTATCTCCTGAATCCTGCCTGGTTTAAATTCTTCAAAAAATGTTTGACATGGATGGATTCTATTAGAATATTGTTGTGTAGGTAAAGCCTTCCAGCGCAATATGAGTTTTTTAAGTTTTCCGAATATCAGATCAGCATCATTTTCATTTTGTTTAAAGGAAGAATTTTTTTTATCAGATACGATTGACTTTTGCCTAAACCACTGAAATAGCGTCAAAATAACAGGAGCGTTCTAGATATTGATTATAGTTTCTAGTTGAGTTGAGATTTGTCTTGGAAATGAAAAATAAACCGTTCTTCCTATTTGAACCAGATTTTAGAAGTGGGTTCTTTTGGCAGTTTGAAAAAAAAAAAACAGTCACGTAGAATTGCTTGGATTCAGTAGCATAGTTCAGGTTTTCATTTTTTTCAAATTGTTACTAACTTCAGGAGCAGCACTGTTCATTTTTAACGCAACAGTGAACCGTCGGCAAAGAGATTCAATCATTCAGAAAAATTGAAAAAGCATTGCCCCGACCGAATCTGGGACCTTTCAGTCACAAGGCGCGCGCGAGCTATCCACTGCGCATCCCCGCCCCTTTCAAATTGTTACTTCATGTTTACAATAAATTAAGTCGTATAGCGTATGGTAACAAAAAAATTGGGGTTATATCATTTGAAATTCAAAATTTGATGTCACTTCCGGAGAAACTGGAAGTCATATTTCAGATTCGATTATGCACAATAAATGAAAAATATCTCTCATACAACATATGCTAAAACTTAAATTTATTACTTTGAAAATCACCAGATGGCGTTAGGTAACAAATCTCATGGTCATCGGGTACCTATAGACAGTTTTTTCATTTCTAATATAGGTTGATGAGGCTTTATTTATTTATTTTGACGAAAATAATCGAGTATATTTAAGATAATGTATTTGATATTTTGGTTGTATCTACTTTTTTATGTATTACTATAACGACCCACACATGGTTGCAATTTACATTTCTATGAAATGACTCGTTCCAATTGATGGAATATATTACTAGCACAACATTAAGGAATTGGTGGCAACAAGAAATGGTGCTTCTCAATTCGGTGTCCGGCTCGTTCCCCACATTTATCACCACTTGATTTCTTTTCTATGGGGCCATATAACATCAATTGTGTTCAATATTCATCCTCTTTTGGCTTTCTATGATTTGAAAATGAAGATTCAACTATAATGCAGAATATTATGCTTAATATTATAAGAGCTACTTATTATTATTATTATTATTATTATTATTATTATACACCTCTTTCAATTTCACAATAGTTTCATATTCAAAATATTTTTCAGACACAAATTTCCATAACCAAACTCAAAACCACTATTTTGAACACCAAGTACTAGTACAAATTTTCATGTGATATAATGCGTTTCTAAGGATTTCTCCTGGAATTTAAGTCAACAACGCCGTAACTGACTTTCAAACATAACACATAAAATTATATCGGAATTGATTGTAGAACCTGAATGTGACAGGGCGTTCTATTCTTTTTTAATATGTACATAAAACATTCGGTATCGATAAACATTATGTCAAAATGTATTTCCACGAACTCCAGAAACATTTGTATTAAAAACTTTTGGGACACCCAAGCTATACTTACTATGTATGTTCAGCATCTGTTGTTGACATTTCAATAGTCATACCCGGGACACAAATTACCTTAAATAATATAACTATTATATTCATTTAAAATTCTATTTCATCATATTTTCAACATTTTGAGATTTTTATTGTCTGTAACAACTAAGGCTATATCATTTCATTTCGTTTTTCATTTGTTGTGAAAAAAATACATTCTTGCTCAAAACACGAAAGAACATTCAACATGTATACATATTTGAAACTTAACAACAGCAAGAAAATATTAGTTTTTTGTGTTTATAACCTTTAGGGCTATCTTCTGACAGTTACAATGCAGGTTTTCACTCAAAACATCAAGTATTTTCAACTATTGAAATATCTACTGCTTCTTCAAGCAAAATCCACTTAGACCAGAGCTGTACTTAACATATAATATCAAAGTATAACAATAAGTGATTTTGTGTTGAACTTCTGAGTAAATAACTTCCAGTTAGACTCCGTTACAAACATTTTGAGCTGCGGTCGCAATCTAAGCACAATTTTTATTGTCGCTTGTTTCGCGGAACATAGTTGCCAGTCAACCCAAAAGTCGGCAAAGCTGAGTTTCTGCTCAATTATCTGCTTATATAAAATGTATATAAGCAGATAATTGCCGCGAAACAAGCGGCAATAAAAATGTTCTTAGAATGTGACTTTGTTTTGACCGCAACTCGAAATGTAAATAACGGAGTCTAGCCGTAATATGTCATTGCCTACTTCTTAAATACAACATAAGCCATTTTTGATATTCTTATAATTAATTTCAGCAAGAACTTATTTTTATACGAAAATGTTCGAAGCAGAGTTTAGACATCGAGTCCTATGGGCCCTATGTGGGTTCTATTATTGTGACACCTGAATCAATAAAGTGCTGTAATCTAGTGCTAAGTTAACTTCTGTCGCCACAAACTATGAACATTTAAATTTCGAAAACGAAATATCAAGAAAACTACTCAAGGAAAAAATATGATGGATTTTATTCATTATCTGAGAAAATCAAACTATATAGGAACACTAATCCTACACTGAGAATAATATATTTGATTTAAATTCAAATGAAAACCCAACTGATAAAGAACTAAGTAGTTCTTACATTAGGCCAATAGAAAACACAATGACATTCAGTGTTTTTGCCAAATTATGGCTATAAAGATGAAATCGAGTTGAAAGACAGACCAGTTAATTATTTAGACAAAGGGAATACCATCAACCACTCAAGCTATTACACAAATAATACCATAACGAAAAATCCCTATTCAAGAATAAACATACATACAAAATTTCTAACAAAAGCAACTGTGTCCCATGATATCCTATTGAAAAAGAACATCAAACATGTGGAATTTGTGGTGCGGCTCCAACCCTTATTGGCACATTATTGTAAGAAAAAAATCAAAATATTTCAATAACAATACTGAGTTGTTAACACGGAGTAACTGCTCTCTATAATATACATCAACTATCAACATCCATAGACCATAGATGTTCATGCGTCAATTTTCTTGACATGGTTTTTTGGGTGTTTTAACCTACAGACTGAAAATGAAAAATTCAAAGAAATTTATAGGAGAGTAGAAGGGCAAATGACTCAGTTTGTCCCGATAAGTAATTGCGTTTACAAGACTGTTATATTGAATAAAATTTGTCAGTAACATATCGTACTACCTTTTTTGAAAAAACCTTGACGAATGAAATCTTTTTTATAAAGTCAAATGAAATTTGCCAAGAAATTATTCCGATTGACATTTGGTATCTTAATACATATGGTGTTCAGTATCAATCAACCACCATTCGTTGAAAAACAATTCTTTGATAAAACAATGCAGACAGTTTCTTTCAGCATCCTCCATTCTTGGTTTGATTGCCTCATTTTTTTTTATCAAATGTGATATGTTCGGATGTTTTTGAATTTTTCTATTTCTTTTTCCTGGCACACAGTAGTCTCAATGTTTCACCTATATAACTTGGACCACACAAAACAATTTTTTGAATATTCCTCATTGTTTTTTAGTTGTGTAAGGATTGATCTCAATGTACTTATTAGTTATTTTAAATATTCTTACATTATACCTATGGCCAATCCGTTTTATCATTTCAGATAATCCAGTGACATAAGTTATTAAGTTGGTTTTTGGATGTGCATGAGGATGGAGTTCTCTTGCTACTTGGCCATGTTGTTTAGTTGTTTGGATAAATACTGCTTTCAATTTCACGAATGGTTATTTCCATGACTTGATCTGGATAAGCATTTTCCTTGAGAATACTTTATAAGTTTCAATTAGCCTTCTAGATCCGGATTTGAATTGCAAACTATTTGTGCGCTAGTGTAAAGATATTTCACAATTTCCTTATTTATGCTGGTGTGATGAATAGAGCTATAGTGGATAGTTAACTATAGAGGATAGTTATCTGTTGAAACACCCAAAAAAACATTTCAAGACACAAAGGAGGGTATGCTTTTCTGGGTCACATGCTCCCAGTCATAAGGATTTACATACTTATAGATCTATTTATACGAAACATTTTTCAAAAATTTCAACTTCCAAACCAGTCCGGAACATCTTCAAATAAGTTCTTTTACAGCAGAGTTTGTGAAGGCAAAAAATGATTTTGGCAATGCAGCTCATGTGCGTATCATGGATTTTGATGTTATCAAAGACAAATAAAAGAAAATGTCAGTACTGACGATTAGTTTTCAAAATAATTAAAATGCAATGTTGCCTTTTTGCATTTTTGAAAATAATTGAAAATAACTTATTCCAGATTGAAAAAAAAGATTAAAAATTAAATGCATTACTCTTTTCTAAGCATTTGAAAGAAATTCATATATTTTTCTGGGAACGCCTTGATGAAAAAGATAGGATATCAGGAGAAACAGTATCGTAGACTAAATATTATTTTAACTCAAATGTAATAAGTCTCAGTAACAACAAAACCAAAACTATCACTTCCACAACAAATCGTGATATGAATGACAATGACAGCATCATAAAATTGGTTGGCTTCCATATTAATATCAGCGTCTATTTGTAATGAAGAATCTTAGGAAGGCTGTACCCCTTAAGTACTGAAAAATATTTTTTAAATCATGAACCCTGACTATTTGCCACACAAACTTATTCCTCATACCAATGGAATGTAAATCATATTCAATAAAAAACAAAAACAACGTAAAACACTTGCTGAATAAAGCTCTGAATAATTTTAATGATATTTTTTATCATAATGTAAAATTTATTTATATTCTGACTTTATGATGTAAGACAAATTGTAATTTCAACGTAAATAAAGTTCTTGTCCCATCTAATGATTGTTCAGTTCAACTCTCATCTGAAGGGAAAGATAATTATATAATATCAAACTGAGGTGGCTTCATTTTTTAACATATTCACAACTTGGAAAACGTGCAACCATAAGTTACGTAGCACATGAAGAGGAACCTGATTTGAAAACATCTTTCTGAATATCATCCATTATCTTATATTCATAGGAGTGAAAGTAATTCGAAAAAAAAAAAAGAAATAGATCATTTTTTTTAAAATGAATTATCTTTTCCTGTAGAAAAACTGAACGCAATCAAACACTTTATCTAATGAAACAGTTTTGTGTATTCGACAATGAATGATTTTTCCAGTATACAGTGAGAGAAAAGATAATGTTTTTCCCCTATTGACTAGACAAATTATAAATTATTTAAAAAACTATCTTGAACCATAAATACTTCTAGTTTAGAGTACAAGATAAAAATAAATATATCTATTTTATATATTTCAAATTATTATATTTTAGAACACATATTTATAAAGCTTTGAATAAAATTCTGCTACTATTTACATGCACAGCTCCAATTACAATCTTTACATTTTCTCTCAGAAATCTCTAACAGGACTCAATAAAGGTCTACCTAATGGTTACTGAACTACAACAAGTGACGAACTTTTTCGAATCTATACTGGACAAGGGAGCAACTGCAATGTTGGTTGGATGATACCTCCAGGACCAGGAAGAGTGGATTTGTCCTTCAGAAGGTATTCGTCGATGGCACGCGCAGCTTGTCGGCCTTCTGAAATAGCCCAGACTACGAGAGACTGTCCCCTTCGGCAATCTGCAAAAATTTACATTTCACTCAAGGGTTAAATAATAATTTAAGAAGAGTTACCACTCATTTGAACATTGTGAAAAATCCTAAATAATAATTTGAGCAAAGAAAGAAATATCAACAAAGTCAACAATATTATCCTTTTCTGACATAATGGTAATAAATCAAATGAAAAAAATCTAAAAAGTTTACAAGAGATGGCAAATGAGAGAGTTGGCCAAGTGTCAACCTCTTAAATTTCAGCAGACATTGGATATTGTTTTGACACAAGGTACAAGAGAAAAACTTGTTATCAAAGATATAGCAAGTACGATGTTGATTTCCGAGATACCAATAGGTTGCTAATTCTGTTGTGCTTTAGACAATAGAATTCTTGGAAATAGCACCAAATCCCCTTGGTGGTGCTGTAGGTTTTCAGGATTTTCTTACAGCTAAAAACTGAATGCGCCACCAAATACCAAATCGCCACAGAGTGCTACGATATTTAATAATAATGATAGCCGTCACCTACCAGCACATGTACACTCATCAGTATTTATGAGGGAGTCTTATTATTATTATTATTATATTTCGAAAGGAGCAAAATTCAATCAATCTACAAAGTTGCACAGCATAACTTATGGTATAGATAAAATAAGAAAGTGCTAAATAATAAATGGTTCAGCAAGGTCCAAAACCAGCGGGAGTTTTCCAGAAATGGTATACCACATGTGTAAACGAGAAGCACTGGACGGTAAGTGACATGACATAGTTAGAGAGGAATTAACGGAGTTACCACCGAATTTGATCAAACGTCGATCAGGGTAATTTTCAATATTTCCAATGACAAAAGTACTATGGTCTTTCCAGATACCAATTTGTTCATGCAACATTTTAGTTTGCATGAGTACCTTCTATGTGAAAGAGTATCAAATAGACTCAAGATTCAGAATAGTAGTAGGCTATTATGACAAATATTTGTCAAAAAACAACTACTTCCCTGGCTAATAATAACAGTTATATGAAAATCTTGCCCTGGAATAATGATTAGATTTAATAACATTGTTTTGGCTTTTGAAATATTCAATATGAGATTTTTTTTTATTGACTTTTTTGATATTTATGTCTCCACTGCTACATTATAAATATAATGATTTGTAATATGTGTAGTGGGACCATTCAGTAGGACTGAATAGATAATTTTTTCCTGTTTTCTTAGCTCATAATCATAACTTTTGTCATTCAAAGGCATCATTCATTCATCATCATTCATCAAGAACCCTCTTAAAAAAATAATCATCCCCACCCTCTTCCTCCCTCTCTCTCTCTCACTCTCGCTCGATCTCTACATCTGACACTCTTTGCCTATCTCTATATCTGTTTCTTGTTTTCTCGATAGCTATCTTTATCCCCCACTCACTATTATCGGTAATTTCCCAAAATGACTGCCTTAGTGTGACTGAATTTTCACCTTTTAAAATACATATAAAATTTTCATAGTAAAAACTACACCCGAAAAGGGTGAATACTCCCCAAGAGGAGGATTGCACTCCCTCATTGAATGACCTTACGCACGCTTTCACCCTTTCTCATAATATAAGGAATAGTATATAAATGCATACCTCCAGCAGCAAAAACATTCTCAATATTAGTCTTGTAATCATTGGTGCTGAAGTTTGATCTTGGATCCAAAGTCAGCCCTAACTGATTCCCAATAGCTCTCTCTGGACCCAAAAATCCCATGGCAAGGAGAACCAAGTCGGCTTTGAAGATTTTCTCTGTTCCAGGAACCTGGTTCATCTGCCAACGTCCACTATCATCTTTGATCCATTCAACATTAACTGTTTTGACGCCGCTGACATGTCCTTTGCCATCATCAAGGAACTCTTGGGTCATAACACTGAAGACACGGGGATCTGAACCAAATCTCACTTTGACCTGAAAAATATTACTATCTCTTTAATTTCAGATACTTGTCGCAAATCTGAGTGACAAACCCAACACAACTGAACAAACATTATTTCACTGGAAGATCACTAACCTCTTCATGACCATAATCCACTCTGAAAACTCTTGGCCACTGTGGCCACGGGTTATCGTTCGACCTTTTTGGACCAGGTTCTGGTAATATTTCGAAAGTTGTTATACTGGCAGCGCCATGCCTTAAAGATGTGGCAATGCAATCACAGCCAGTATCACCACCACCGATGATTATAACATTTTTGTCTTTGGCATGAGGTCCATCTTGATTGGATCCCAACTGTTTTTTCTGCCAGCTCTCCAAAAATTCCATAGCAAAGTGGATACCACCAAGTTGACGACCTGCATAAAAGAAAGCATTTACAAATCAGTAAAACGCAAAGTCGTCTCCACAATTTAATTTCCCATCTAGTTCAAAAGGAAGTTGAAACGGTGAATGACCGCTATCAATCAGATAGCCATCAAAAAGTAGAAGTAGAACATGTTTCGGTCCTATATAGAACCATCATCAGCTATTCAAGAAAATTATGGAGAAGAAAATAAAGTAGTGTGATATAAAATGTTAAAATATTATGTAATTAAATAATTTTTAAAAAACCACATTGTTAATTATTGTGTTGAAGTGAACTAATAAGTAACAAAAAATTAATAGCCTCCCCAACATAAAAATATTTTTTGTTACTTATTAGTTCACTTCAACACAATAATTAACAATGTGGTTTTTTAAAAATTATTTAATTACATAATATTTTAACATTTTATATCACACTACTTTATTTTCTTCTCCATAATTTTCTTGAATAGCTGATGATGGTTCTATATAGGACCGAAACATGTTCTACTTCTACTTTTTGATGGCTATCTGATTGATAGCGGTCATTCACCGTTTCAACTTCCTTTTGAACTAGATGGGAAATTAAATTGTGGAGACGACTTTGCGTTTTACTGATTTGTATATCCATACCACTCCACTTTGAGACATAATGGACTTCTACCACAGGTTAAAGAAAGCATTGTTATGAAATTGATTGAATTGATAAGATTAAAAGAAAAACTTTCAATTCAACATTATTGAATAACTGAAATTGATAGATGATTCTCATTTGTCAGCTTGGCCCAGAACAAAATATATATAAAACAATTGTTTCTTGATTAATTCACAAACCTGGAAGTGGTAAATCTCTAGGCCAGGTTGCTCCAGTGGTCAGAACCAATGCATCATATTCCTCACTAAGTTCTTTTGCTGAAATATCTATACCCACATTAACATTCGTCTTGAAAATTATTCCTTCAGCTGCCAAAAGGTCAACTCTTCTCTGCACCACAGTCTTGCT
Source organism: Chrysolina haemoptera (assembly GCA_958298965.1). Lineage (NCBI taxonomy): Eukaryota > Metazoa > Arthropoda > Insecta > Coleoptera > Chrysomelidae > Chrysolina > Chrysolina haemoptera. Next base: position 28,331,994 of record OY282594.1, on the reverse strand, counting down.
TAACTTCATTGTGGGAATTCCATATTGGAGAAGTCCACCTACTCTGTCATTCCGTTCAAAAACTGTCACTAAATGCCCCACTTTATTGAGTTGATGAGCACAAGCCAGTCCAGCTGGACCCGAGCCCACTACAGCAACAGTTTTACCAGAACGGTTAGTGGGAACCTGGGGCAGAATCCAACCATTCTCGAAAGCATGATCTATGATGGCACATTCAATGTTTTTGATTGTTACACTGGGCTCTGATATGCCCAAAACGCATGCAGCTTCACAAGGAGCCGGACACACCCGACCTGAAATAGTTATCAGAAATTATTTTATTGCTCTATTAGACGTTATGCAGCTTCTAAATTATTGAGTTTTAATGGAAGTAAAATGTCAGAAATGCTCAATAATTTCAAATGTCAACTTGAAGCAGAGTTAAACTTACTGTTAAAGCTATCAAATAAAAATAATTAGGAATATCTATAATTATCAAAAAGAATATCAACAACTCCAATTTCTAACTTTTATTTCTTTTCCACTCCAAGAATCCATGGAAGTTAGAAAGTAAGTAGGTAAGTTATTAATGCAATAGACAATACAGTGTTTAGCACAAGTCACCAAAAAAAGGTACAACATAATAACATAGTGTACATATTGAAAAATTGCTTAAAATAGAGTTACATAAGGTACGTGGATAAAATGTGACATAAATACAACACAGAATAATATGTATTATAAATACCAGTCAATTTAATTTGAATGCTGAATGATTCCCAGCTAGGAACTCATCAATTGTATAGAAGCATTTTTTAGCTAAGCATCTCTTGATTTTTTGTTTGAATTGAGTGTATGTTAAACTAGGACATTTTATTTCATCAGGCAGTTTGTTATATAACATTATACAGTTGTAATGTGGACTTTTCTTTAACTTTGCTGCAAAATATGAATTTGGTACCAGAATAAATTACTCTTATTTGAGACAATATCGAAAATTATTGTTATTATGAAAAGTTGTTCAGAACTGAAAAGCTCGTTCAAATATGCAATCATATTCATCTTCGCGGAAAATAAAATTATAAAAAAAAATGGATTTTTTAGATATTCTCAATGGCTCTCCCAGTGAAGAATCAGATAATGTTCACGGGCAAACAAATTGACCAAAGATGAAAAAATATCTGATAATGATAATAATATGTAGAGGTGCATTTCAGAGCAACACTAATGATTCACAAATATAATTACTGACCAGTAAATTCTGGAAAATTGTTCGTCTGAAGCAGATGGTTCAGAGCCTGCCTCCACTGGTTCTGGAAAACAAGAAGGTTCCACTTGGGGATTATGTTGCCCAATGGGCAACCATGAGAATTAGACTGACAGAATGGAACACCACATTCCATACATCTTGCTGCTTGGATACGTAGACCCTTACGAACATGACTAAAGTTATAAATTTCGTCCCAATCTTTCATTCGTTTTTCGGCTGGCCGATAGGGTGTTGATTCTCTAGGATACTTCAGAAAACCTGCAAAATTCAAGTCACACATTATTTATCGATATATGTTATTCACATTAGGATGAGCATGACGTCATATTTTTTAATTTTGTATATCCGACATAACAATGTTAAAATTCCCAATGAAATGCGTTCAATAGCGATGAAATAAAATTTGGTTAGTTTCATTGCTATTGAACACATTTCATTGGGAATTTTAACGTTTTATGTCAGATATACAAAATTCTTCTTGAAATTTCAATACATTGACAAAGTAACAATGTATAACTAACCTCTAGTTTTATCCAGAGCCCTTTCAGCCTTCTTCTGCTCTACTGACAAATCTCCTATGGCATCTTCAATATCCTGTATCTTCGGTTCATTTGCTGGAGCCTGAGTTACTGGGGTCAGAACAGTTTTCTGTTTCAAGGCCCGTTGGTATTCATAGGGGAATACCTTTACGAATTCCTTTTGTCTAATATCAAATTCATTGATGAGTTTTTCAGCAACAATACTTCCGGTGAGCTGTTGGAATTCTTTAAGAAGATTTTTCACAAATTCAACATCTTCTTTGTCCTCTAGCTTACACAATTCCACCATCTCCATATTGCATTTGGTGGAAAATTTGCCATCAATGTCCCAAACATATGCAATGCCACCTGACATACCAGCTGCAAAGTTTCTACCAGTCAAGCCTGAAATAAATCAAGAGCAGATGTTTAAAAATTACATTAGAATAAGAACAGCAACTTCAACACTATCATCATGGAATATCGTAGTAAAATGGAATACTGGACACTTGTGACATAACGCTATGAAATATATGTTCCTTTGTACCGATTAAGATAACATGTTTATTGAAATGTGCATCTAGGAATATTTATAATATAATGTATGTGGTAATGAAAAAGCATTTTATTTGTGGAATACCACAAAAATATGAAACAAACTGTACCTTTCGAATGAGTTGAAATAATATCAGTAGCTATGATTTTTATCATTTGTTGGACGAGACAAGATGATAATGTTATCAATTTTTTTTTAATATACCTTATTCTTGACTTTTTCTATATCATTTGCATTATCCAAATTTCGTGCCATATCTTAGACTTCAAATTAAAAAAACTATTATATTATTATTCTCACCCAAAATCAATATAACTCCACCAGTCATATATTCACATCCATGATCCCCGACCCCTTCAACCACAGCAATAGCTCCGGAATTCCTTACTGCAAATCGTTCAGATGCAATTCCTCTCATGTAGGCTCTTCCAGAAGTTGCTCCGTAGAGACAGACATTACCCACTATAACATTCAAATGAGATTCGAAAGGAGAAGATTTTGGTGGATAGATTATTATGACTCCTCCAGATAAGCCTTTACCTAAAACAAAACGATAAGATTCAGTTTCCAGAACGTAGAATTTAATTTATATACAGGGTGTATCTTAAATGATGTCATTAATTTCAGGTGGTGATTCCTTGTCACATTTTATGAAAAAAAGGTCATATAAACGTATGTCCTAACTTGCTTCGTTTCCGAGTAATAAGGTGTCAAAAGTTTAAGAAAAAATCTGTTTTTCATGAATTACTCAAAATTCTTTTCGCCGATTTTGATTATACTTCGTGTGTTTGTCAGTAGCAACAAGATGCTTCTTTTCACGAAACAAGATTTTGAATTTTAATTCCAGTGGCATCGCAGTTGATACCCGTTACTCGGAAACGAAGCAAGTTAGGACACACGTTTACATGAACTTTTCTTCATAAAATATTACAAGGATTCACCTCCCGAAATTAATGACATCAATTAAGATACACCCTGATATATGAAGTGAATGTTAAACTTACCAACATAGTCATTGGCATCCCCTGCTAAAGTAACAGTAACCCCCTTGACTAAAAATGCACAAAAGCTCTGTCCAGCAGACCCGGTGAGTTTGATATTTATTTGAGTTCCTTCAGGCAGACCATCTTCATGGTACTTACTAAAAAAAAAAATTGTGTATACTACTATTAACATTGATGAGTTTAAAAAAATGTTACTTCTTAGTACTGATTCAGGAAAAATGTTTACACATTTGTAAACTTACCGCGAGATGTGGTAGCTTAATGTTGACCCGAACGCTCTGTCTTCATTACGAATTTTCATCTCAATATCTAGAGACTTATCATCACCATCAATGACAGGTATTGCTTTCTCAATTAATTGGTGTTCCAAGCGTTGCTCCAACTGGAAGTCCTGCGATTTAGAACCACCTATAATGTTAACACCAGGTCTCATGTGCAGGGCATTCTGAAGGATTAGATTCAAATTGAGCATTTTGGACTTTTGAGAACCGCTATCTATAGCTTTTAGTAAATCAGTTCTACCAATGAGTTCTTGGAAGGTACGTACCTAAAAGTGAAGATTTTATAAGTTTTCAAATGTAATAAGAAATAAGGCATAAGACATATGAAGAAAAAAATAAATTCATATTGACCAATAGAATAGTCAAAAATTGATCAATATTTAACTTTACTCCCAGGTTGGACTTACTCCGAGTTTCGCCATATGCTCCCTAACCTCCTCAGCAAGCATGAACAAATAGTTGACAACATGCTCGGGTTGGCCCGTAAATTTTTTCCTGAGTACTGGATCCTGAGTAGCTATTCCTACAGGACAAGTGTTTAAATGACATTTGCGCATCATTGTACAACCCATGACAATCAATGGTGCTGTACTGAAACCAATTTCGTCTGCTCCAAGAAGTGCAGCAACAACCACATCGAAACCTACACAAAAATAAATGTATTGGGTGTACAACTACGACAATAACAAATAGTGATTACCGGTTCTAATATTTCCATCGGCTTGCAGTATAATTCTTGATCTTAAATTATTCAACACCAGCACTTGGTGAGTTTCAGCAATGCCTAGCTCCCAAGGCAAACCAGCACTCTTGATACCTGTCCAGGAACTAGCCCCGGTACCACCGTCATGTCCTGATACAACAATATGCTCTGCCTTACCCTTAGCAACACCTGATGCTACCACTCCTACACCCACTTCTGAAACCAGTTTAACTGATATCTTTGCTAAGGGGTTTGCACATTTCAAATCATAGATTAACTCAGCTAAGTCTTCAATAGAGTAAATGTCATGATGGGGTGGAGGAGAAATCAGACCCACGCCTGCTACAGAGTGTCTGGTTCTTGCTATTTCAGTGGACACTTTATAGCTACAAAAATGAGGTTTAAATTGTATTAAAATTTCCTTCAGCAAAAATTCAAACATAATACATACCCTGGAAGCTCACCACCTTCGCCAGGTTTGGCACCTTGCGCCATCTTGATCTGCAAATCATCTGCATGAGCCAAATAGGATGACGTAACTCCAAATCGTCCAGAAGCAACTTGCTTGATAGCTGATCGTTTTTCACTATCCAAATATCGCTCAGGGTCTTCACCACCTTCTCCAGTATTACTTTTACCTGAATTTTTTATGATATACATGTACATTGTCAAAATGAAGAGGTTGAAAAGCTGCTCACTTACCCCCAACTCTGTTCATAGCTATAGCAAGGGTTTGATGGGCCTCCAAGCTTATAGAGCCAAAACTCATGGCACCAGTAGCAAATCGTTTGACAATTTCAGAAGCTGGCTCAATTTCATCCAAAGGCAAAGGTTGATCATGCGTTCTTAATTCAAATCTCCCACGCAGCATACAGTTCTTTACCGACTCCATACTGGATTCTCTGAACTTGTCATACGCCGTTTTGTTTTTGTTTATTGCCGATTCCTTCGAAGGAATAATAACAATTTATTTCCAAATGGAGAAGAATATTATAATAACTGTATATGGGGCATGTCAAAGAAGTATTCTCAAGCAGATTGACTGAATAAACATTTGAAATAAAGTAAATGCTTCAGAAATGCATTAGAGCTCATAAAGCATGGATTTAATTATACTCAAGTTCATTTGTGCATCTAGAATACTAATAATTAAAATGTGACTTATGGGATAGGTAATATATCCTTCAATAGAAATAACGTTTTCAACCCATTTACCTGTAATGCTGCAATACTGGCAGGCTCATTCAAATGTTTTTCTCCACCTGCTCTCCAGTGATAAATCCCAGCATCTCGCAAAACAACAGAATCTGGACTAGGCTTGTAGGCATTCTGATGCCTTTCGAATGCCTCTGCCGCTAGCATCTCCAAGTTGACTCCCCCAAGTCTAGAGGGAGTGCCCTTGAAAGCTTTATCTATGACATCTTCAGCTAAACCCACAGCTTCAAATATTTGAGCACCCTTGTACGAGTGCAAGGTTGAAATGCCCATTTTAGCCATGACCTTGCTGATACCAGTTGACATAGCCTGTGCGTAATTTTGGAAAATAGCCTCATCAGTCAGCGATGTATCCAAGATTCCTTGATCACGGAGACTTGAGGCTAGTTCCAGAGCAAGATAAGGGCAGATAGCATCTGCTCCATAACCAAGCAAAACGCAAATATGATGGACTTCTCGAGCTTCAGCTGTTTCTACCACCAAAGCAACTTTCATTCGTGAGCGTGACTCAATAAGATGATGATGAGTTGCTCCTGAAATATTAATATTTCATTTAATAATGATAAGATTTATTTATTGATAAATAACTAACAAAAGGCTCAGAAGTCCTTCAGTTAGTGAGTGAAGTAGTTTAAAAATACACGTTTTTGCAACAAAAAATTACAGTATTAAAATAGGTTGGTAATATTTATACAGAGTGACCCATTTAAAAGCGAAGTCTACTGGGAATTTTTTATTTGTAAACGATTTTTTTCAAGAAAAGAGTAAATAGCTTTATAAAGCGAAGTAATAGTTGTGTTGAAGCTTTAGCCTTTTACCCAAGCGGACCGGGTTCAATCCCTAACGCTAGGTAGTTGGGCAGCAAGGCGACGTCAAAATGCGGTAGCGCGGACATGTGTAGAAAGAAAATAACTTAATTCAATGAAAGAATGCGGGAATTACATAGGAAGGAACACTAGTTCAGAAGAATATTCAAAGAGGCTGTTTATATCCAAGACAACAGAGCCTTCATTCAACCTAGCCTGGAGATCTGAAAAGTTTCGGCGGGAATCGGAAAATTAAATGTCATCCTAATTACCAATGGGCAGGTAGCAGGTAAACAAAGTGGAAACAAGTAATGAAGCATAAAATAACTCATTAACCAGTAATGAGGATTACCATGGTATTTAAATGATTGTAAACCTTTGGAAACTTGTCAGTAATCACCTAAGATGACTGTGGATAGAATCAGATGAAATATAAGATAGACGATAGAAGTCCGAAATCTGGAAGTCTGGATATTTTTCTTATTTTATATTCTGCATACAATATTTTTCTTCTGTTCATATGTTTTTATTTTTGTTCATGAAAACAAGTTTATGAACATTCAACATTCAATCATTAAATATTTGTTTAAAAGGAGACTTGGGACAAATATAATTTTGACATCACTGTTTGGACGGGTTCCAGTTCAGTTATCTATTGAAAAATATGGTGAAACTATCCGTGGCATTAGTTACTCCAAGGTGTTTAATGGTGTTTGGCACCAGGTACTCCTCACCAAGCTGCCACCATATGGCTTCACTCTTCAATAATCTGTTGGGAGCTAGCTACCTGATGTGAACGATTTAAATATTATTATTTAATCAATTAACTGGTTGACATCACTTCTGATGATTCACTCAAAGGGGAAAATCACACTGAAATGCTTTGTGAAAATCTGAATAACATCCTATTCATTACTCCACATTCACTTAAAATACCAAATACTCATTTGCAATGAGCAATCTGTATGCAAAAAAAAGAACATTCAGAATGATAGCTGTTCTTCCACTCAATGATAATTGCCAACCAGTATTCAAAAAGTTTGGATAAATGTGCACATTTTTCTCACTAAGACTAACCCATATACCATTCCAGAAAACAAAAACTAAAACAACCCACAGTCAATCTAAAAATGTTGATGCATATAATTCACGTGACCTCAAATACTTCACTAATTTATCACTTTATGAGTGAATTTATTTAAAGAAAAATTCTATAATTTCAAATATTTCTTGAACTATACAAGTGCAGAGTAATTTCAAGAATTTCATGTTTATAGCTATGTTTGAAGTAGTTGTAAATTGTCATCACTGATAATGCTTTTTTATCCACTACTCAAGTATCTTGTACCTATTTGTTTTTCTGACTTAACATAAATAAAATTCATACATAACATGATCAAATAAATCAATTTATCACGTACCCAAAGCTAATAAACTGCTAATAGGCACCCTATCTTTTCCGGCAAGTCTATCTGAAAGAATGATAATCTGATGTTTCTTAGATGCCTCATCAGCTTCTTCACAAATGCTCTCCAGCTTCCTCAAAAAACCTGAAACTCCTTCCGAAGTTGGAAAAGTTATATCGATAACATGAGAACTCCAATTTCGGTGGGTTGTTTGCTTCATAATTTCTAAATGGGTGATTGATATGATAGGTGTTTTCAGCCATAATCTATGTACCTACAAAAATTTAAGTAGGATGTAGGTCAAAGAAATGCCATATTTCAAAGGTATTTGGAGTTGACTTCGCAGATACTTGATGAAAATAAGAAAAAAATAAAGAAACAGGATTCTCACAATTTGACAGTAACGAATGTTTTGTAAAAAAACTGGATTCTTCAAAATAAAGTGAAGCGCAGTAAACCATTTGTTTATTTGTTATATTTTAGAATAACATACTCACCTGTTTTGCACTTGGTTTCAGAATGTTGTCTTCAGGGCCAACGGGACATTGAAGGGATATAACAACCTTTTCACGAAAAGGGTCTATTGGAGGATTTGTAACCTGTGCAAATAGCTGCTTGAAATACTCATAGAGAATTGGTGCAAAATTGGATAGGCAAGCAAGAGGAACATCGTTTCCCATACTACCCAGGGCCTCTTTCCTAATAAAATATGAAATTATAATTATATATATATATATTATATTAAATTTTTTTTTATAATTCCATGAAGTCTTTTTGATGAACAAGAACATTGAAAATTTATGATAGCAAGAAAACTCCTAATTTTCATTTTGTTCTGCATATTCCTACCAAAATCTTGTAATCTCATATTTATATGTAACAGTGTTCTCATACAAAAAACTTTACTTGCTATGGATATAAAATCATTTGAAATACAGAAGATTTTGAAAAATAGAATTATGACCCGCTGAAAATTTATATTAACAATAAATTTCATTATTTAATTATAATTTTCATTTTGTTCTGTAAATACCTACCACAAATATATGAAATCATTTTTGTAAAGTATTCAATGAACTGAGTTATCTAAGGATTTGAATATAGTCCGAAGAGTTGATAGTCCAAATAAATAAAACATATAAAATCAATAGGTTTGAAATACACGTCTCTCCAAGGCTTTTCACGAAGTGAAATATGAGACGAATTGACAGAAAGAAACTGTTTCTCTGGCTAATAGCACGACAAATATTGAATTGCATCTGTAATAAAAGGGCAGATCCTATGCCAGACCCTATAACAACTTGCAGACTACGTTCGATGATCAGGTCTCTCATCATCAGTGCCAGAGTAAGTCAAACAATACTGAAGCTATCTGTGTCCTAGTCAATGAGATTATAAAATATTTTGTGAATGAAATATTTTTCATTAAAGTCACGTCTAAGAGATAGAGAGATAGACTGATAAAATTGTAGAAAATTAGGTTACTTTCATATAGAAAGTAGTGCCTATGTCTAAAGAATCTTTAATTTATAATATTGATAATTTTCTTCTGCACAAACTCCAATCCCTTCATGTATCTTTGATATGATGGGTTCCAAACTATGGCATTCAAGAATAGGCTTTATCCGTGTTGAACATTATCATTAGGGAAGAGAAATTCCTAAAATGAAATATTAAACAAATATTTCTCAGATGTAGTTCAATGTTCGTCGTGATATTCGCCAGGGAAGTAGTTGTTCTCTGTCAGATGTTTGCCTCACATTCCAATTTGTTGTAACTGTTGGAGAAATAGATATTTCAGCCATGTCATTTTATTCTTTTCATTGCAAATTGCAAACACCAAAATCGACTGGTCATGAAAAACCATAGATATATTTCCTACTTTTTCCGAATTTATTATTTGAATGCCAAAAATCATGACTGTATATGCAGTTCATATTCTTAGATTGTAGGGCGGATCAAAAAAGGCTATGGGGCCTCACCAGCACTTCAACCTATCAGATATTTTTTTCCTACAAAGAATGCAAGTACTGCCCATCGATATGTTGATTGGCACAATGAAATAAAATATTAAATAAAAAAGGGTCTACTTTCTTACTTATTATTGATCATTGGTAACAGCAACAGATGAATTGTCTCTGTGGAATATCCATAGAGTGGCAATCTTTTATCTCCCAAACCACTTGTTTCATACTTTGGCTTAACAACTCGACCAGCATCCAGATGAGCTATCCTCAGTTCTTCCAGCGTTATCTTTAAAAGAGAAACAAAAATCACACATTGGATAATTGCACAAAATGAAAATGGGATTAGCACATTATCTAGAAAACTACATTAAAAACAAATGAAGAACTCTCAATCTACTGAAAAACAACGACCTAACAACATCAAACCATTTCAATCAAACTAAAGTCCACTCACAATAATTTACTTTAGACTCACCATCTGATGTTCATCCAATTTTCATGTAAAACAAAGAATATATTAATATTTGTCTGAAAACTGAACTTGTTTCTAATTTATTCTACCAAAATTCATCACTTTTCGATGATTTTACAACAGCACACAATAAAACAAAAGATTTAACTGGAAAAAAATATCCAAGACCAGACAGTTGATTAAATTTTTGGATGAAATAGAGAATTTGTGGAACATTTTAATTAGGATGTTTCATCATTATTTAAAAAAAATTCTTAATTCAATGGTTTATTACATAAATGGGAATCTGGATAAGTATTGTACTACACAATGCAAATGAATAATGATGTTCCCTACTGGTGGTTTGGTAATCTACTGATAAAAATCGTAAAACATTAGTGTTTTGTGAAGATAATCATTACTTACAAATTGCTTTTTTTACTCTCATAACTGAAATGGCATTTACTGCTCTAAATAACCAAAAAATCATAGTCAGAATATGTTAGAAGAAAATTTTTGAAAACATTACCGTGGAAAGTCTATTCTTAAATGACACAAGAAAAACCAACTTAAAAAATGAAATATTGTTGTTTGAGTATGACTTGTACAAAAAGTATGGTATGTAACACGTTTATAAACTCCTGTAGACACTCGTTTAGTAAACACTGATTAGTGAAACGACGTTTTATAACACTTGTTACATAATATACTATCAAAAACTTAAAAAAAAGTAACTGAAGCCCTTATTGACTTTTTCCATAACTAACTTATCATTAACCTCATCCAGTCCTCATCATTACTTTTTCCACACTGTAGAAAAAATCATTAATAACAACGTCAACCCATACTGAGAAAAATTAACTTGATTATTATTCAACTAAGCATTGAAAATAATAATTTTAATTAGGAATAAAATCTTCAAAATATTTGGGTAACTTCTTGTGTCTTCGCTCTGGTCTGGTGCCTAAATTTTCTTGCTCTTGCTATACACTCATAAACTCTCCTGAATCCACCAAAGTTCCTCGTGATGGCAGTTCTTGTAAATGTTGATAATTTCGTCTAAAAAAATTATCATTTTCTGGTCTTACATAGAATGATTTGGACTGTTCTGATTCGCCCTATACAACACCCTCTCTCTCATCTTGATTGTTCATACTCTATCTGCTTCATTCAGTTCTCCGTTTAACTTAGTTTTGTATCTCCTATCTCTATATTTGTTTAATTTCTTGATGATTGGGTAATGTGAAGATAAAAAGAATTTTATATAAGCTTGACCGCAAATTTAGCCGACTATTGGGTTGTGGATATTCAGGGATTGACTAACAACAGCTTATTAATTTGCATATTCTGATAAAAAAATATTTCTTTTAAAGTAATGCCTATGTGGTGAGGTGAATGGCTCTTCTATCATTATAGCTTGCCTTGGCAATGAAACAATAAATACCTTTTTATTGAGGGATTACAAGCATTTGAAAATCTAATAACCATAAATAACAAACAGTAAATATCAGTTTTCTCCTTACATTTTATTCTTCAATTTATGTCAAATGGTTCTTCTGGGATACCATTAGTGTCCCTATTTATCTAGGTATATTCTGAACTAGACTAACATAATTATAACATATACAGTATTGGAAAGTTTTCATCTTGGGTATGGTGGTTTCATGAGAGCGTAAAGAATAGCTTGCTATATGTTGAGAGAGCATTATTACTATTTCTCCTCTACTCGCTCGAGAAAGGGATATCGACGTGCGCTGTTATCGGTGTGTCGCATTGCCACGTGGTCCGTTAATGCGTCGGGTGGGATAACAGGAGAGGCGCACAGTAATGCGTCTCTTGTGTTCCTTGTTGCTCACGTAAATTTCTGTCTATACCCCAGATAAAAAGTTTCCGATACTGTATACAGCGTGTTTCATTTTTCATATGAACATAGGTACCGCTTCAATTCTGACATACAGGATGTTAAAATTGAATAAAAAAGTCAGTTCTTCCCCAATATCTCTAAAACTGATTAGGTTTTTATTTTCAATTTCGATAGAGGCAAATTACATTTAAAAAAACATTTTTATAAATATTATTTTTGTAATTGTCCTCTATTTTCTCATGAAAAATTGTTTCTTTCAATTTTTTTTTGTCCGGCGAACAGTTTTCGATAAAAAATAAAATGCTTGGGCCTATGCCATTTTTTATTGGTATCGATGAAATGCATTTTGTTTTTAAAATAGAAAAATGTCTGAAGAACGAAGTAAAGAGAACACTTTCATGAGAAGATAGAGGACAATTATAAATATAATATTCATTAACAAACAGTGGTGTATCTTTATTATTTTTGTTAAATTTCAACACCCAGTATCCAAGGATTATCACCCTTTTGGATCAGCATTCAATTATAAAACACCCTGTAAGATTTTCATTTGAAACTAATTTTTATTCAAAGGTATGTTTATTTTTTTATATTTTTGAGATATTGTGTACTGTTGAGGTATGAATGATTTTCATACCTGTTCTTTGAGCCATTCACTGTGAGGCCTTGACCTGGCAATTTCTTGCTTTAAGGTTACATCTTGGATTACAGTTTTTTCTTGAGTATCAACTAATAACATTCTCCCTGGTTTCAAACGGCTCTTGAAAACAACATCTGCAGGGTCAATATCGTATACGCCCACCTAAAACAAAAGATAGAACCAATCAACAATTTAACTATCAAAAAGAAGGCGAAAATTTCTCCGAATCGTTGGTATCAAAATCGTTAACATCCGAGGAATGCCCTTTACTTATCTACTTGCTCATGATTATTGAACACTAATCTTTGGACGTGAAAACGGTATACATCTGGATTTTATGTTGGTACTCTATTGATATAGATAAGAAATAGTTCTAACCTCACTAGCCATAATCATCATATTATCTTTGGTAATATAAAATCTAGATGGTCTAAGCCCATTTCGGTCCAAAATTGCTCCAATCAATCTACCATCAGTGAAAGAAATCAATGCAGGACCATCCCAAGGTTCCATGGTACAATCTGTCCAATGGTAGTAGTCTCGTTTTTCCTCAGACATTGTGGGATCATTTTGCCAGGCTTCTGGAACCATAGTCATCACAGCCTGAGAAAGATTGAATATCGATATAAAATCAATACAAAATGTAATCTACTGATAAATATAAGAGAGTAAAAAAAATTAGATACGAACAGGAAAGTCAGAAAGATATGTTTTCCGAAGTGTTCCGAAGTATTAATTATAAACAGTAAAATATGAAAATTTCATAATCAAATGGTAAACCTAGTAGAAAACATTATTTTGTTATGTACAGGAATTCTGCTCATGTTTCAAGTTCTACTTTGATTTACAAAATTACAGATTTATGAATCAATCTGCAAATGAATAATCTGCTGTTTATTAAAAGTTTTGTAAGCAATGTAACATTTTTGAAATATCTCCAATAACGTTTTTTAGGTGGAAAACGCCAAATTTGAGCTATTATTACACTGATCTCTGAACCTTCATTGGAAATATTGCATGACCTTTTTCTCACACAATTTTCTATTACCAGCATGAGCTATAGTACATGACTGATTTGATAAAAAAATACACACCTCAGGCAATTTTCTGTTACCAGCATGAACTAAAAATTCTAAAACACAGTCAGCAGAACCGGAATCGGACAAGTTTGGTTCGACTACTGGATACAATGCCTTCAGTTTATCACCAAAATCATCATTTTTCATCACACCTTCTCTTGCTTTCATATAGTTTACGTTTCCTCTCAACGTATTGATTTCACCATTGTGAGCAATCATTCTGAAATAGAGAAAAGTGTATAAGTGAATCAACCGAAAATTTGAAGAAAAACGATTGTTTATTGAAAGTTAATAGGATTAAGAAACTTGACTATATTTTTGTGGAAGACTGTACTCATACCCAGTGTTTATTTTTTGAAAAACTAAGAAATATGAGATAAAACAGGTTTTATTTTTAGAGCCGACAAAAAAAAAGCAAGCAGGAATCTTCGTCGCCTTCTCAAGCAAACGCGCAAATAGGCCTTTTCATTTAGATGACAAATGACTATAACTTTGTTTACCTGTCAGGCCCAACGGCAGTGACGGCGAATACTTTTACGTTTTAAAGGAGATGAAATAATCTTCCCGAGTTTTCCCATGGATCGTTGACTTGTATTGACATGGAGAAGAAAACTCACTATTGAAAAATATTAAGGTACATTATTTTATCCATAATTATCACAGAAATGTTATATAACGCACGAAAATAAAAAAAAACTACGAGGCATAGTTATTGTATTCAATTACGAACGCCAATGTGTGCAGTTGCATTTGTCTGTTAACATGAAGTTGACAGAGTGTGAAAATATAGCTAATTTTGAACTAAGCCAATCTCATAATTAAAAAATCTAACTTACTTTCCCAATATCCAATCAGACTTTGGGTCTTTGGGACTTTGGGAGCGGGAGAGCGACAATGTTTTTTTTATTTCAACTTCAATATAAAAATTTCGAGAAAAATTGTAATTTTGAGAAAACTTCTAAACATCAAATTTTTTTGATTTTTCTTCATCATACGGGTTCGCGTAATGACAGAGCCTAACAATAATAACGACCGAAGTTTTACCCTCTTTCCCCAATACAGTGTAGGCCATTATGTCAAAGAGCTGCCAAAAATAAAACTACTCCACTCCCCTGGCTGAAACCAGGTTTGTTGTTGAATTATTTTATCGACCAGATATTTGTCGTGGACACTCTATTGTAAGTGCTTTCTGTAACTAGCAGAATTTTGCTTTGAACTGGAACGGAGGAAAATAGTTTTACAAGGGGCTGTCTAGACTAAGTTTCATCAGTGCGATACAAGAGGAAACAAATAGCCAGAGTGTTGTAATGATTCGGGTGCAGTCGGTGCAGACAGATGGCCTCAGAGCTGTCTCTGTTCTGAACTACTGTTGCACTGATGGGAGACATCAACCTCGAAACTAGTCTGCAGGTGTCCCCTTGCTGGATTGAATGCAAAATCCTGTTGGTTGGTAACAGTGAGCAATTAAAATAGTGTCCTCGACAGCACAGGATTGATATAATTCATTACCCGTCCCAGTATTAGCTACAGGAGGAATAATTGGTTTTGAACAAATATTTTCCATAATGATCAACACTGAAGGTGCGCTATCTGAAAAAAATTTGTTGTTAGGTTTGAGTTAGTGAAGTTAATATAAATTGATACGTTACAAATAACGATTTAACATTATTGTCATAAATATGTTATGAAAAAAAATGGGTACTTTTAAAATGATAATTGAAACTATTTAATAATAATAATATATTAATAACTTCTCTTTATTATTTTCAGCTATGAAAAACACATGAACAGAAAAACGGGATAAAGGCATTTCGCTAAAAATAAAAGATGGAGTTCAACTCATGTAGCACAGGTGCTACTTAGTTGCCCTTCCACTTAATCTTATTTCACTGTGGCATCTCGAGAATTAGGCCCCGGCGTAAATGAGTATGAACCCGGCACTAGTTTTAAGTTTTGCATTTGAAGGGTAATCAAATATGTGTTGCACGTTTTCAATATAATTTTTCCTTAATACTTTAGTTTGTTGCATACTGCTTCCATATCACGAATGCATCTTTCAATAAACAATCGTACTAGTAGTGGTATTTTTTATTGAAATTAAATCAAAGGGCCATTGATCGACATCCTTAAAGTGTGTTCTGTAGTCTTTGTTACTAACTCCATATGCCACCGGAAGCAGCACTGTCATTTTGCATCTCAATTGGAATGCAACAGTGAACCGGGCTTAGAAATTTAATAATATTATATATTGAATTATATCAGAAAAATTTCACCTCCGACTGTGGTACGAAAACTCTAGCTAATTATCAAAGGAACCTGAGAACGAATTTTGCGCAAGAGCGTCGAGTATCGTAGGAGCCCTAAGTGTAGTTTGGTACAACTAAGAGTTATGTATTTTTAGGGACACATATTTCATACAACTAGGATTATCAAATAACACTTCATTTTGGTATCTGATGGGATGAGTGCATTTATCTAGTTGAATTGAGAAAATGGTTACCTACCTTAGCGGATGCGCTCTTTCCCAGCTTGGAAATGTATTGGTAGAAAATCTTGTATGCACCAATGCCAAGTATGTATCATAGGTGGGTTCCATCAGATCGGGGAAGAACGTCCACAGCTGATCAGAGGTCAGCTGGCCTTTATAGACCACAACCCTACGGCTCAATGAGCAAATATAGAAACGTTTTCCAGGGGCAGGAATGGTATGACTGGCGCGCTTTCGTAGGACGAAGTACAGTCGGTCTTGCTGATCTTCTGGTAAATCTTTTTTGACGGTAATGAACACCTAGATAAAGAAGTTTGGTATAAGCATTTTGATTGATTCAGTTAAAAATATAAAAGTTGCATAAAATGTATGAATCCTAGTAAACATTTTACTTCATAGAAAAATCCAAGAGCGAGTGTGGTAAAAAGAAAGAAGGGCCTGACTGACCATATTAATTATTGAAATTTGGATAACATCCAAATAAAATTGATGGTTCGTAGAAGATCATTTTACCTTCATTCAACCTCTGACAACACAGGTACATCCTCTGGACATCCCAGGGTCGTCCCTAGTTTTTATCAGGTACGTCACACGGATATCAGTTGGCCACCAAAACGGGATGTCTCATGAAAAATTTGGTACTAAGAATATCCATGGGTCAGGATTTTACTACCTATGGCATCTACCGGATATCCTGTGAGGGACATCCCTAAGAAGTCCCAAATATATCCTCGAATCAACGTTACCCTTTAGGACAAAAAATGGACGCTCCTAGGACATTCCAGTATTGTTAGGGATGGAAAAAAACATTTTTTTATGTCATGATCGCAATTTATTTCTCAATTCCTACTTATTAAGTTAGGTCTGTTCATAAACTATGTACTCCATACATTAAAGAAAATATACAGCATAATGAAAGAAAATTATGTGAAAGAGAAAAAATTATAGAATATAATTTATCTCTGTGAGAAAAGCACACCTTAGCGAGAAAATAATTCTTTTTCAGTTTTATTTTTCTCCAGGTCCATCAGAAAAGTTTTTGTAAAGAGGATGTTTGCAAAAGAACGAGTTTTTTGTTTTTGCAGTAGACAGAAACTCACATATAAAATATAAAATCACATATGCGACAACTGACCACCTCCGAAGTCATAGAACTCATAGAAATGTACAAAGACCGAACATCATCACGTTTTCATTGCTCGCACTCTTGTCCAGGAGAGGCTCCAGGATCGTTTCAGCCTTTTCAGGTAAGCTCACATCTTCAGCTAACAGGACCCGGACCATTTTCTTACTTTTTTATGTTTATATCCAAAAAGACCTCTTATATGGATAATCATGTGTTCTGGCTAGGCCTTGATTGTTATTAACTCCATGCGCCACCTTAGTAGCAGTACTGTTGATTATTGAAGCAACAGTGAATCGTGGAGGATTATTCCCAGCCGTCTACGAAAATCAATAATTCAGATTTTTAAATCTGATCCTGGGACATTACGGTCATCAGGCGATCGCTCAAGCACTGCGCTAATCCCCGCTTTTAATCCACCAGGTCCCATGAAGCCACCAGTTCTTTTCCATTGACACGTAGGACGACGTCTTGGAAATTCAACTCGAATCCTTTTGAATTTATTATGTTCATTATAATTATTAGATCGTTTTCGATGTCTGCTATTAGTGCCCGGGATCGTCCTAGTCGCACCTGTATCTAGCAGCATAGTGCAAGGCTTGTTGTTGATTAGGCCGATGACGATTGCCTCTTCTCGTCATGCAAGCAACATTGGCTACACACGTGCACGTTTCCTACAATTCCGTCATCTTAGTCTTTTCTCAAGCAACACTTCCCTTATCACTTTTCTTACGACAGCTTCAATAGTATCTGACTCTCGTAGATCTTCCTCAATCATTTGGACTTTACTCTGACTGTTGCAAAATTGTTTCACAATCTCGAATTCCAAAACGCGAGCCAGTGCATCTATGACATGTGATGGACGAGCTAGTATCAATGCTTGGCTGGTTCCTTGATCGCGAAATCTGTCCCAGAATGCCTGAACCGTTATTACATGTTCTGGCGTGGCTCGACATGCAAGACGAACCAAGCGTGCATGGTCAGCTTCAAATTTCTGTAACGATTTTACTGATTTCTGGCAGCGGTTTTTCAGCTGTAAATGTTATACGTGTTTGTTTTAAGTGGATCAGGTACGTAATTCTAGATGTTTTGTCAGCTGTACATAGTCCTCCTGTTCTTAGGAATTGAGGGTTTGTAAAATATTCCTAACTTCTCCGCGCAGAGTCCGTGTTAACGCTACAGCTTTCTCTCCTGAATTCCATCAATTTGCTCTGACCGCAGCTTCAAAATGTCTCAATTTGCCTATGGCGGCTTCATGCAAAACTTTCCCGTTTCAGAACTAGCCTTGAAATATTTTGTCCCTTTTTGAACTTCTTTCAAGTTCAAACTCAGGTCCAGCATCAAATATTTCTTATTGGTTTACGTGGTGTGCGCAGTATCAATTTAATTTTTCAATTTACTGATTGTGTCCTTTATTTGGTCGATTTCTGTTTCGATTCCATGGTTGGTTTCATCACTGATTGTTTCCTTAATTTTTTCCATATCTGTTTCAATTTCATTTTTGATTTTGTTCTTCTCTGTTTCGACAGTTAACAGTAGGTACTTCTAATCGATTCGCCACACCAGGTAGTTCTGCTTTTATGCCTTCTGTGTTTTCCTTTTCCAGGAGCTTCTCTTTCAGACTCCTAGCACTTCTTGAAGTTTTTTTTTAAGCTATCCAAATTTCCTAGATGTTCTTCTTTCAAACCCTTCGAGTTTTCTGTGGTGAATTATCCCACTTATTCGTACGAAAATTCATTAGCAGTCATTAAGATCCAGTTAAAACAAGTATCCCTTGCAGTCGGGTCTCGTTAGCCGTCCCAGATACCTTTTCACCTGCAACTTCAGCCTATAATACCATTAGCACCGCCTCGACTAGGATAACAAGTCCAACTCGCGCCAACCGCAATCCAACTCGCGCCAGACGTTGTATCAGCTACTGAGAGGGGTGGCATGTAATAAAATGTTGTTATGAAGAACAAAACCTGGTGTCATCGTCATGAAAGACGCGACCACCTGAAGGATAATAAAAACAGGTTAGTGGGTATATGGACCGATAACAAATGTACACTGAGAATAATTAACCTTAAGCCCTTTTCAGATCTACCAGTAAGTAATGTAATTTACATTCTGTTATTTTATATTCACGTTCCTCGAAATACTCTCACTGTTAAACGTAGTAAAATTGATATGAGCCATCGGAAATATTCTCACCTGTCGCATGAACGGTTCAGAATTCTTTGCTACGGCTCCTATGGAGGAATTGTCGGTTGGTACGGTACGCCAAGCCAGCACGGACACGTCCAGCTCCTCTGCCAAGGCAGCAAACTTATTCTCGGACTCCTGGTGGTGCAGCTTATCGACAAAGAAGATGCCGGTGGCATACTGACCGAAAGGAGGAAGTTGTACGTTGTGTTCATCCCTGTGAAATGAATTAAAATTGACACCTTCGGCACCGATAATAGTTATTTAAGTAACAAGGAATGTGAAGACGTGTTAACATTCGAGGTGAGCCGAGGCTTGTCGCTTGCCGATGATGTTAACAGTCGATACATTCCGTGTTACTTATTACGTTTTTCCCGCTGCTTGTTGACATTTCTCAAAATTTGCCTGGATTGAAGATTGTTTTCTTACCCTTCCGCTATTTCATTTTCAGTTGCTTGTGCGTGTAACTAAGTTACTGAATAAATAGACAACAATAATATTCAAAAAGTTTCATAACCTAAAAATTTATATAAATGAAGCTGAAGGTATTACTTGTCAAAGTCATTATTACTCTAGGCATGTAAATGACACTATTTACATTCCGTTGTCAAGATGAATTAGTAAACGAATGATATAGGCCATTTACCTGTTTTGTTGCTAAGCATGTATGGATTATTTACAGTGTAGGCAGCGGGAAATATTTATGATACAAGTAGTTGGGAATATTGCGAAACGAGCGTTAGCGGGTGGAGCAACCCCACGAGCAAAATAAAATCACTTTTAACAAATGTATCATACAAATTTTTTTGTTCAACAGTTACTGTTAGTGAGAATAAACCCCAACGCACTTTATTTATGAATGTCATTATTTGTCAGTGGACTGAATACTACTTCGTTTGTAACTTCATCTCATCTGTCATTTTACTTTTAACACTATTGTTAAAAATATTTTTAACACTCGTGTTAAAAGCGATGTTGTGAAAACGTCAGTTTTTAGTTCATATGTCAATGAATTAAAAACGTCCTTTTTAATAACAGTTGTACAAAAAAGTATATTTAGACCAATCAATATGGCATAAGATTAGTGCTTCTGTGAAAAAAATACTAGGAGAAAACCGAACATGCCATCACATGAAAGTTATTTTCTGTTTTGTTTGGGACTCGTAACTTTCATTTATTATCATTTGTTATATGTAAACAATTAATTAATTTTTTGTATTTTCGCTTAAAAAATTTGAATCAATACAGCAATCTCATTACTCTACAGAAGAATTGTAGAAAATTAAAATACTTACAAAATGACAGTTAGTACGACCTGGTCAGATCATTGGTAACGAAGGAATTTCGGAAAAATCCGATGAATGTCAGTTTTAATTCAATGTTCGTAAGGAATCACTTGAAAATGACTAGATTTTAACAGTCGAAACGTGATTTGGTAACCACAGAGAACTAGTGTTCTCTTTTTTAATATATTATTTTTTAGGCAATAACCACCTACACTCATACTCATACATATATAAATATTTGGAACATTTGGTGGGAATACAAATTCAGAAACGTAGAAAACTACCTAAACACCAAAGCTATGTAAATTACAATAAGATAACAGCATATATTATATGTGCATAAGCAAATCCATATCGTTTTCGATAGTCATGCGACAGTATAAAGCCACTGATGAGTTAAGAAGCGATATAGAGACTTGTGTGAGAGAGTGAAAATACCAAAGCCGCTGCAGAACAGAATAGGTGTAAAAAAATTAAAAAGTTGAAATGGTTAAAACGATATATACAGTGAAGAGGTTACTGCATTTATTAACACAGAAATGGCCATTTTGTTATAATAAACTAGAACAAAAGCACATAAAACTATTTGTTACAGAACCGAGAAAAAAAAGTAAGAAATACTCTGAAGCAAAAGTGAAAGGGGAGAGACAGGGTATTGCTGAGTATCAAGCAGTAAACATATTAATATTATTATCTACTTTTTCCGTCCACCGTTCATTTATGATGTATCTTAACGCACTCAAAATCGTTGATTAATGACCCCTGTTAATGAATGATTTTCTATTAATCAACGATTTGATTATATGCAACCCAACATACATTGCTCTCGTATATTTTATATTGAGTACTATCTGTCATTATTTATTTGTCAATTCTGAAATAAAATTTTAGAAAATCTTCAATACACCAGTTGTCACTTGAAATCATGGAAAGTCACTTGGCGTGATGGTAACGTTTGCCGACAGTTCAAATCCACATGAGAGCATTTTTTTTTTCAATTTGAAAAAATTAAATATAACTACCACTAAGGAAAATTTACGGAAGCGTAGAAGGGCCATTATTTTTTTTGTTTCCCTCCCAAATTCCGAGTTGCAACTCGGAAAATTACTAAATTCCGAGTTGCAACTCGGAAAATTACTAAATTCCGAGTTGCAACTCGGAAAATTACTAAATTCCGAGTTGTAACTCGGAATTTTATCGGAGTTAAAACTCGGAATTTAGTAACTCGGAATTTTATCGGAGTTAAAACTCGGAATTTAGTAATTTTCCGAGTTGCAACTCGGAATTTAGTAATTTTCCGAGTTTCAACTCGGAATTTAGTAATTTTCTGAGTTGCAACTCGGAATTAGGGAGAAAAAATAAAAAAAAAATTATGGCCCTTCTACGCTTCCGTAAAAATTAAACTATAATAAATAAACATTAAAAGTAAGATATCATTATTTTTTAAAACTACGGTCGACGGAAAAGCTTTGTAACAAACTCGTGAATTAAAATGGCGATTAACAATCTCGAACAATAACACGCTCGCTCCGCTCACGCGTTAAATTATCTCGATTGTTAATCGGCCTTATTAATAGACTTGTTCGTTAAATAACCATTAATGGCGTGTGTTAAATAATGTTTTACTTACTTGAGTTTCGCGGAATATAAATCATGGGGTATGGCAGTGAGTACTCCAGCACCGTCTCCAGTATCGTTATCACAGGCGCAGGCGCCTCGATGGTTCATAGAAATAGCAAGTCTCTGGGCATCACGTACTATCTTATGTTGCCGTTTGCCTTCAATAGATGCTATGAAGCCGACACCGCAAGCGTCTCTTTCGAACTGCGGGTCGTAGAGGCCCTGTTTCGGTGGACCCTGCCACGAATCAGCCATTTAATCACTGAAAAAGAAATATATATCAAAATACTGTATTTAATTTCGTTTGCATATGATACTTTCAAATGAATACATTTGACGCTTTTTGGTTTTATTCCAGACAAGCTAAACTTTAAAAAGACCTTCAAGTCTTTTTTGTTCCAGGACATGACATATATTTGAATTCACTTAAGAATCTGAATCATTTTAGTTTCGAGTCAAAATTATTCCGAAAAAAGGTGAAGGTTTGGAAATGTACGATGCATTTAATATTATCGCCAGTATCGGTAATCGTAAAATTAACGAAAAGCTCTCTATTAGAGACCAAATTCAACAAACCAAAATTATTTACAGGACAATGACCTGTGGATTAAGCGTACGAGACAGACGTGTTTCTCAAGATTAACGGGCCAATTTTGTTCATATTTGTTAACAACCTCCTATTGAATAATCATATCGAAAAATATTATTTTACTAGTAATGCAGATGACAGATATTTTTTTACTTTGTGGTATAAGTACGTTTATCCAAGTTTTACATAATCTAAAAATCATTCTCAACATAAAAACTATTTTTTCCTCAAGAACAAATTGGCTCAAAATGAAAACAAAAGAAAGGTTATGTTGTTGAACGCAAATAGATTACAGTTTCAGAAGCTTACAGCCATCAGACAATTTAACTTTAGACGACATTAGATATTTTTTGGATTGACGTGGCCGGTACTTGATGGAAATCCATAGTTATGACACTAAGGTAAAAAACGATTAAAATTTCCACAAAATTTATTGTCTTTGCGACATGTTTCGATACACAGTATGTTTTTCAAGCGAATGTAGTACATTAAACTATTCTTCATTGAAATTACTTAAATACCTTTTTTTACCCATTAACATAATTAGGGACTACCTATAATTATCGATAATACCTAGACTCATACAACTTATAAATTGACATAACAATGAACCTACCCGGAAATCTCATAACATAGCTACTACTTAATTGAATAAATTTAACAAAGGGGAACCGTACAGGTCTTGTTGATCATTCAATAAACTAGATGAATTTTTCAATTTATTAATTTCTAAGAATTCTAAATAATTAATCCTAATGCCCTTATTTTCCACATGAAGAATTTCGAAGTTTTCATCGAAGTCATGGCCTT
Organism: Chrysolina haemoptera; assembly: GCA_958298965.1. NCBI lineage: Eukaryota > Metazoa > Arthropoda > Insecta > Coleoptera > Chrysomelidae > Chrysolina > Chrysolina haemoptera. Next base: position 28,308,155 of record OY282594.1, on the reverse strand, counting down.
CCTCCAAAATATGATTGGCATATGATGAGTGTGCTTTATTCTTTATATAATTCATACGGTGTTCACGTATGCGGCTTTTAAATGGTCTACCTGTCTGGCCGGTATATACTTTTGATAAACTTTCCCAGTGTGTTATCTGTTTTATATGCTACTCTTAAGTTTTGCTTATGCAAAAATGAAGCTATTTTTTCTGTCCTGAATAAGTTAAAGTTCTATATAATTATTGTCAAGGTTCCTCAAAGTGGGGTACACTTCCTGGATAGCCTTTCTATGTAGTTTTTTAGTTGAATTAATAGAAAATATTCTTGCTAAAAAACTACATAGAAACGCTACCCAGGAAGTGTACCCCACTTTGAGGAACCTTGACACTAATTATAGAACTTTAACTAGCTTCATTTTTGCATAAGCAAAACTTAAGAGTAGCATATAAAACAGATAACACACTGGGAAGGTTTATCAAGAACGCAGAAATCTGAAAAATCAGGAGTTTATAAATTGAATTGTGGATCTTGCTCCAAAGTATATATCGGCCAGACAGGTAGACCATTTAAAAGCCGCATACGTGAACACCGTATGAATTATATAAACAATAAAGCACACTCATCATATGCCAATCATATTTTGGAGGAAGGCCATGACTTCGATGAAAACTTCGAAATTCTTCATGAGGAAAATAAGGGCATTAGGCTTAATTATTTAGAATTCTTAGAAATTAATAAATTGAAAAATTCATCTTGTTTATTGAATGATCAACTAGACCTGAACGGTTCCCCTTTGTTAAATTTATTCAATTAAGTAGTAGCTATGTTTTGAGATTTCCAGGTAGGTTCATTGTTATGTCAATTTATAAGTTGTATGAGTCTAGGTATTATCGATAATTATAGGTAGTAACTAATTATGTTAATGGATAAAAAAAGGTATTTAAGTAATTTCAATGAAGAATAGTTTAATGTACTACATTCGCTTGAAAAAGATACTGTGTATCGAAACATGTCGCAAAGACAATAAATTTTGTGGAAATTTTAATCGTTTTTTACCTTAGTGTCATGACATTAGATATTATATCAACTGATGTGAAATTTTCAGGATTGCTAATTGACGACTATTTATCTTGGGATCGACATACATATAGTTAGGGAGCCGCCAGTGAAAAACTGCCAGTCTCCTGTATTCTCACTTTTTAGTTCATTAGTTTCAATTTGGCCATTAGATAGATGATATCGAGGTGGAAGGAATTTTTAGCAGGGCCGGATTACAGGGGGGGGCAAAAAGGGGCAGTCGAAAAACTCGCAGGATCGGTTAGCCAGGAATCACACTGATCGACTAGGACCGACCGTCCACCTACGACCAAAATTTCCAACACGTATATTCTTATCGCACAACTCACACTGTATAATCGTCATTGACCGTCCTCGACCGTTTTTCAAAGACCATGTTCGAAATTGTAGTCTGCTGGAAATTTTGGTCGGTGTCACACTATCCTGACGTAATGTCATTTTGACACACATTTGTGATGAACGTTTGACTTCAACAAAACTCATGTAAATAGGTATATTTCCTACCGGAAAAATAAAATGTTCTTCTTCAGTATCACTACTGCTCATTATTTAAAGCAAAACTATTGATATTATGACTTTAACTTATTTTCAATAAATGAACAGACAATTCACATAACCTTTCGAATGTCAAATTAATGTCAGATTTACAAAATTATTCTAGTGGTCGGTTGTCGATGGTCGATCAGTGTGACTTTGAAAGTTTTCATTGATCGGTCCTGTTCGATCAGTGTGATTCCTCACTTATGTTCAAAAGTTGGAAAAATTGACTTGGGATGATGATTGAGCTCTGAAACTTAAGGTAGCACATCTTTAGGGACAAAGAAAAGCAACACCCCAAGAGAAGGAGTTTTCTTCCAGTTTTCACCCCCTACCACCCCTTTCAATTATGGCCCTCTATTGACTATTTCCACGACTTTGTAGGATCTGAAAGAAAAACTTCTGTGTTTAAGTACATATGGACAAAAACTCCTTCCCTTGGGGGGGGGTTGCTTTTCTTGGTCCCTAAAGAAGTGCTACCTAAAGTTTCAGAGCTCAATCATCATTCCAAATCTATTTTTCCAATTTTTGAACATAGCCGATCCTGCGAGTTTTTCGACTGCCCCTTTTTGCCCCCCCCCTGTGATCCGGCCCTGCTAAAAATTCCTTCCACCTCGATATCATCTAAGGGCCAAAATGAAACTAATGAACTGCAAAGTGAGAATATAGCAGACTGGCTAATTTTTGACCTAAGACATTTTCGGGAGAAAAATTTTCAATTTTTTTTTCCAGCCCCGGCCCCAACCAAATTTCCTTCCGCTTTGTCAGATGATAACTGATCACTTTCTGAACAACATATCTCAACGGAAGGAATATAGAAGACGGCTGAAATTTATCAAAATATTTTTTCTTGTTTCTCGGCTGGGCCCTACTCAAAATCAAAATTATTTTTTATTTGGTATCTTCGATGTAAGTACTTCCATTCCTGAGCTCGGAAGGAGTATAGCTATTAGGAGAATTTTTTCACTGGCGGCTCCCTAACTAATAAGGTATTATCACCAATAAAGTTGATAAAGTTGATTATCCATATTACAGTTTGAGAGTAATTTACACAAATAAGGTTAATTTTAAAGAAACATGGCGATTTCTGCAGGATAAGAAGTTGCAATTCATTTTGAATACATCATTACAAAATTTCACGATGTTGATATTTCGTAGGGCGCTGAATGCACAGTTATATACATACATACAGATCAAACTCCGAAAATTATTCGACAGTCCGAAGTATCTAATATTTAAAGAATGGAGTTGCCATGGTAATGTTCAAAAGCAGTTGAATTAAACACAGATGATGTAAATATAGTATATTAAAGTATAAGTGGATAAAAAGGTCTTTCAAACACGCGCGAATTTTCGAGCAAGTGTTTGAAAGATCAGTTATCCACGAATACTTTACATTATTTTTTTCAATTGGTGCACTTTGAAATCATAAATACTGGTTTCATTATTACTAATAATGGAAATAAGAACTTATAATGTAAAATGGTTGAATTCGTGAGGTGACATCAGTATACCTTTCGTTAATGTTTGAATAAAAGTTTTGCATTTGTTTGTAATATTTCATTTGACGTTAAAAGGTACTCCTGTCAGATCAATAATCATAACATTGTCATTCAGACTTCACTGTTCTCGAGTTGTTGATGTATCCATGGTAACTTTAAAAAACGCGCGTTTTCAAAAGTTCGATTTGCACACGCTGTGGCGTGCTTTAAATAGAAAAGGGGAACCAATTGAAAAAAAAAACAAACTAAGGTTAAATTTGACCCACTTCTAGTACTCCGAATATCCTGCAGGTATTCATAATTCCGGAGACAATGCATTATAGAATTTATATTGATAAAATAACCAAAACCAATTTACCAAATACCAATTTTGCATTAATTCGGTCCTTCGGTTTGTAAATAATTCTGTGGCTTGGAAAAAGAACAATCAATGTCATTTTAAACAATTTCTTTAATTTTTTCAAACCGATGTATTTAGAAAAATCTTTGGGATCCAATAAATCCCCAATGCTGGAATCGGAGAGCCCAATGTCACGAGTTAAAACAGCTAATTTTTGCCATTGGTTATTCTTTCTTTCCCAGCCAAATGAAGGATAATTTGCTGTATAATTACAATAAGCAATTGCAACTGGGTCTTCTTGAAAGAACGTTGCACAAATATCTGACAGGTGTAATTCAATGTCCGTTGTGGTATTAGCCAGGGAAGTAGTTGTTTTCTTTTAGATTTTTGCCTCAAAATTTTCATATGTTGGAAATATTTGGAGAGAAGGGTACTTTGACATTCTTGTTTCAAGTCACAGAATTAAAAGCTGGTGTAACTTTTCCAAGCATTTAATAGTGATGTTGGAATCAAACTCATCACTAACGGATATAGTGCGAAGTGCAATCAAAAGTTTTGAGGACAATTCTTTAATATGATGTTGAAATAATTCAAAAATAGTCTCCAATGCTTTATAGTCTTGCTTCACCAGCGGTTGTTACAGGTTTTTTTAGGCGTTGAATTTGGGATCTTATAGTATTCTGACATAAAAAATAAAAACACTCGCTCTATTCAACAATCCAAAAAAATTTTTGCATTTTATGTATCCCGGTGGTACACTCCGACATTGAGCATAACCATCTCGTATTAGTTCGATAAAGAAATAGGGAATATGAACAAAAAATAATAAAAGTTGGCACCGTGTTGTATTGCCAGGTTACCTGACATCAGTTTTTTTTTTTAATTTCGGAAATTTAAAAAATATCCTGGCTTCTGGTCTCGGCAGTATGTTTAAGAGATTACTATTTCATAATCTACCAACGCGAATTATGCCGTACAAGAATATTTTGTCGGAAAATTTCATCTTCAGATGAAAAATTATTATTATTATAGTCAAATGCACCACTGAGAATTGACGGCATACTTAGTGCTTAGAGTTATTCTTTCATATAGCAGCATCGTTCTTAATAATATGTTTCATGCTTTGTCAAATGACTTCCCAAAATTGTTATATGGGCTTGTAGTCTGGAAGTTCTTCCATCAATAATTATTCATCGTATCAAGTCCTTTTCGAATATTAACGCGTTCTCTATCTAGCCTTCAGGGAGGCAGGGGAGAAAAGGATGTGATCCCGAAGGGAACTGCAAGCAACAGGAAAGGAAAATTAATTGGAAAAAGTGAAACCTTAGACACGTGTTTCTGACTGTTGGTCTTCGTCAGTACAGTGTAGTCAAAGAACAAAGAACAACCAAGCGGAGTCAACACCAGCCAACGGAACACTTGTGGATTTAGTCAGAACACCTCGTGTTTACGAGGGAAGATCCAACGTAGCCACGAAAGCACCGATTTTTCCTGTTTTTAAGCAAGTTAAATATACTATAATACAATAATAAAAAACTCGCCATAATATTAGAATAAATCAGTGGGCAATAAAATGAAAAGCATTTCTTCCAGTTGGTTTTTTATTTCAATTTGGCAAATGTGTAGGTATGTATTTTAAAATATAAATATATTTTGAACGATATTTGGGGTGGTGCCAAATTAGAACAACGTCATACGCTTAACGAAGTTATGTAAACAAATTATCGATTGGATAATTTCGTGACAAAATAGTTATCCATTAGCAGTCCTTAATAATAATGTTTAGTATACACGAGGGCGTGAGGATTTATTTGTGCGTGTGAATAACATGCCTTCTGGCCAATTTATGTACCATTGTCATTGTCAAATTGAAACTGTACATATCCAGTTCTTGTGATTATGATTGCAACGAAAACTAGAGAAATTGGGTAAATGCTCTTACAAAAATGTACGGTATCAATTTTATTTTATGATTAAGGCAGTGACTGTGATTAGGACTATAATAATGACAGTGGTGCATTAATAAAAAATTTAATTACAATAGTTAAACTAAGAAAATTCAGAAAAACCTTATGTTAGCCTAAAGAAGGGGACATTAGTTTCTCCGGAACAAATGAGGGGAAGAAGTGAAGTATAATTCCTTATGGACATACTTCCTCCCTAGGGAATTATATTATTGTTTAACAATGAGAAAAGTAGTAGTATGAATACAAGCAAACTCAGAAACTTATTATCTAACAAAATCTTCAAAGTTCACTTACTTCTCAGGGAAAAATTGAAAAAATAACAAATGTGTGATAGAGCTAAGGTAGAAACTAGAAAGAGCATCTGAATTAAGTAGTTATGTATTTTGATGTGGTAATCAAATTTCTGAATCGGATGTTGAGAGGTTGCGTACGTCTGTCGTCTAACTGGTTTTTGTATAAAGATTACTAGATTTCATGTCATGAACAAGACAAAATCGCGTATTCACTAGAGCATTCGTTCCGCATGAGCACCGAACGAGCGAATTCGCGAAAAGTGTGGATGCTGATTTCAGCGTCCAAACTGTCCGAGCGTTCGCTCGTTCGATGCTCATTTGGTGCTAATGCGGAACGAATGCTCTAGGGAATACGCGGCTTAATTTTTTCTCAGAAAATGAAATACGTGCCTTGTGAATTTCAAAGAGCTACCAAGTTATAGCCCTAAGTTTTTTCTAATGCGAACATAAACTTCGTTTGCAGTCATACAAACCCTGTTTTTTTTTCAAGTATAACCACTGTCTTAGAAAGATTAAAGTCAAGCAATATTTGGTAGATATTTAGTGTGTGTTGAATACAATCTGGGAATTGTGATGAGTATAATACACAAATAAAAGAGACTTCGTTGTAAATATTGGCGAAATTTAACGTAGAATTTTTGAAAGTGATACCTCATGATCGGTTGTGTATGCATTCGATGTAAATCCAACGGTATATTTATATCATCGGCGTAAAATATGATGGAAGCGCGTTGAAGACAATGAAGGAACTATAATGTGTATAACACAAATAATAGAGGGTCCATATGGATCCTTGTAGAACACCGTTTTGAATACATAAGTAGTGACGAAATTTGTTGTAGTTTTGGAAATTGACGCCATGTGGGGTCCTGTAGTACGAAAAAAAATGTGGGCTCTTGTTTTCTATTCTGTTTGAATAAAGAAATACATCTTTTATCAGGAGTCAAGTTGTTGTTGATACCCCAGAAATATTCATTAATTTGGAATCATCATTTCCATATTTTTTTCTTACTTCACAAACTGAATTGATAGTAAGTACGCCTTGTTCTCAAATTTTATCTTTTCAATAAAATATTTCTCAAATCACAATATACCGTCTGAGATGTATAGAGTTTATTCTTCTGTATCCCACTAGAACTATTATATGTCGTAACTTAATTGAAATTTCTTTCGGGTGTGGGAATACTAAAAATGCGAAGGATATTTCAGTTAATAAAATTACTGTTCAAATCATATATGTAAAACATTTTATCAAAATCAATCTCTCCTAAACCGGTGTCAAAGTCACCTTGGTTAAACTGATCCGTAAACAAGCTACAAACAACTTTAGTATACAGTCGTTTACATTCAGTGTTTTAAAAAAAATTATAAAATCTTAAAGTGTTAATATTTGCTTAATTCCGCATGAATCCAACATATTATTCATTTTACGACACGGTACCAATGAATTCAACTAGTCTACACAAAAAAAATATCAAATTTGGTACTGAAAATACTTATAGGTACTTTTCAAACTCAAACATTCTGAAACAAAAAAAATATGTGGTCTGTAGGGGACCAATGGCAAACTTCATTCTTTGTAGCTCATAAAAAAGATAATAGTTGATCTGAATCAATAATTTGGATATTGTTGATCGCGCGATTTTTTATTGAAACATCATTCTTTACATCTACCTCGTCCCCCAAGTCATCTATTACTCATATTTTGAAAACCTACTCAAAATCAGCAGATCCATCTATAATTAATCTTGTATTAACTTGCCAAATTGTGAATAATATATTATTTATATTGACCAGCAAGTCAAAAGTGATTATTTCGCAATAAACTATTTTGTGAACTGCAAATAATCATTTTCCTTTTGTCCGCACTCGTAAACATATTTTCATCTGTTACGAAAATGGCTTTTTTTATAGTTGTTCGCATTCTTCAATATTTTCAATCTTCAATATTTTCTTGCTGCCTCTAGTTGTGAAATAACAGTCAGTGACGTCAGTCACTAATTCAGAAACAACCCAATACGTGCGGCTGGAATTTCCTTCCTATTTCACTTAAAAAATTTATACAAAAGTATACCATCACAAAATTTGCCAATTCTCAAATCAATCAGAAAGTTAACATTCTAACTTCTGTTGTGGAAGAAATATTGTAAAACGGTTGATGTGGTATGCATTTTGCATTCCATCACTTGTTATGGAATAAACATTTTAACACTGTTGTAGCTATAATAACGTTAGCCTTGACTGTCAGCGTAGTGAAAATATTTGAATTTGAGTGTCAAAATAATTATTGTTTGTTACGTTTCAATTCAATATTTATAATTTGATCCTGGAGAAAGTAGTCTATTACCTGGTAGGTAATAATGAAAATTCGCGTTGTTGTGGAATATACTAATTCTGCAATTTACTCTCATAAAAAAAATAAACAAACACTGAAATCATCAGCCAACAACTTCAATAATAAAATAAATGTTCACATTACTAGGATGTACCGAACAATTTTAGCCTACTATAGAAGCAAACACAATTTGAGAGTGAAAATACTCTATTATTCAATATACTCCCCTCTTAATTTAATAAATACAAATATTACAACGCACCTGCAAAGCCTCCAGACCTTGAAAAAAATGTTTTTGTACAACTGTCATTAAAAATTACGTTTTAATTCATTGACAAATGAACAAAAAACTGACGTTTTCACAAAATCACTTTTAACACTAGTGTTAAAAGTAAAATGACAGATAAGATGATGGATACACAGTAATATAGATTTCTCTACTAGAAACACTCCAATCAGATATTATAAACAGAAAACCTACTCAAAAGGAATCATTTATTAAAGGTCACACATGTATTTGGCCGTTTGCGCAATTGATAATACTAATTCCTTCTGAAGTTACAAACGAAGTAGTAGTCAGATCCTTCATCATTGACAAATAATGACATTCATAAATAAAGTGCGTTGGGGTTTTTTGATAGTTGGAGCCTCTTTGTAATCCAAAGATCGTGTGTTCGGATTCTCATAGATCTTATTTTTTTTTGTTTTTTTCTTACCAGCAGTAGCTGTTGTACAAAAAAAATTTGTTAAAAGTTATTTTATTTTGCTCCCCACTCACACAATAAAATGCCATTGCTTTCAACACTTGTATCATAAATAACTATTATCTTGCTATGCAAACCAGGCCTCTACAGCGTCTAGGTATAACCTCTTCACTTGAATTAAATGTTGGACCTTTCAAACTGTTTTTCAGTTGAGAAAAGAGATGAAAGTCGAACGGAGCCAGATCTGGCTGGTGAAAAAGGGGGGTGTTCGAAATCGAACTCCAAATTTCGAATTGTTTGCATGCGATTTGTGTGCAGAGGCATGCATTGTCCTGCAAAACCAAAACACTGTTCGACAACTTTCCACGTATTTTCTCCTAATTTTTTTGTGGTCAGTAACGTCGAATATTGATTCTCACTTATTGTTCTACCCTTAATCATCAGATACCTAATTATTTATTTCTTTACAATCCCAAGAAAGTAAAGCAAAAACTTTGCCAGTAGATTTTTGAACACGAAACTTTCAAGGCCTTTGAGGACCAGGGTATCTGCACTCCATCGATTGCTGCTTTGTTTTTGGGTCGTATTAATGTATGCAAGTTGCATCTAATAACAACAAGGCTTAAGAAGTCTGCATCTTTTTCAAACCGAGCACAGACCGATCGCGATGTTTCTACCCATTGGCGCAGCCGGGGGGGGGCTTTGGTGCTGCAGCCCCCCCCAAGCCACTAAATTACTACTGTTATTCATAACACTCGGATGAGGAAAAAAAAGCTCTGGTAACTGATTGTATGTTTAACCCCCTCTCCCAGCTGAAATCCTGGCTGCGCCACTGATTCTGGTCAACATTCAGAATTTGAGGATCCATTTTGCCAAATCGACGTAAACTATTGAATGGACGCTTTTAAATGAAATATTCAGTGCCTCAGATTTTCGTTTTAGCCCGATTCGATGGTCTGATAAAATCCTCTCATGAACTCGATCGATATTTTCGGGACGAACAAAGAAAATGGTCTTCCTGGCCGCTCTTCATCTTCAATGGAAAATGTACCTCTTTGGAAGCTACCAATCAAATTTTCATGGTCTCTTACGAAGGACATTGATCGCCAAGATTACTCATTCGGATGACTTCTTCATTATAAGTTGCTTGTGCGCGTTAACAGTTTACCGAATAAACAGATTACCTATAAAGCAATAAAATTCTCATCATAAGTAAATCCATGTAAAATTTCGGATATACTTGGCATGTAAGTAACACTTTTTACATTCCATTATAATGGTAAATTAGTATACGAATTATATTGCTCATGTACATGTTTTGTACCCAGTGGCGGATCCAGATGGGTAAAGGGGGTAATTACCCCCCAAGCTAATTTCAAAATACTCATACTGCCGTCCTAAGGTTTGAAGATGAACGCAGTATGTTTCAAAATTATTGCTTGTTTTTATTATTTCATGTCTATTGGAAATATATTCATATTTTACTTTTCTAAAATGAGAATATTTATATTCATTACCCCCCTCATACCAGTACCCTGGATCCGCCACTGTTTGTACCTAAGCATGAATGGGCTATTTTACATTGTCGCCACCGGAAAAACATTTGTCATAGGTAACTGTTCTATACCCAGCTTAGATCAAATAAACGATTTTTCTACTCATGTATACGAAAATGGTAATTTTTCAACCGGATACACTACATGAAAGTTATAGTTTTTCACTCTAGACATGTAAATGAAACAAGTGACTATTATCATGCGACCTTATGGGAATATACTAAAAACAAATTGATGGATTTTTGACACTAATGACAGTTAATCTCACTACTTGGCACTTGAATCAGCAAATAGAGATGCCTTCTCCATCCTTGTCTTGAAGTCAACATAACTTGGTTTGTTTACAAGCGAGGGCCTTATACATGTCAAGTCCGTATTCATTCGGGTAGTTTCGTGTATGCCCGCTTAATTGATTCGGATCAAGTTGTCATTCTTAGTTTGTATTATGGCCCTTCTTACTCCAAATGTAAACAAACTGTCCATAACATTTCTCCACCCGTCACCCCCCTAGCCTCAAATAATATAGAAAAGGATAGTTCATGTTTACTTCAAAACAGGTATTTGTGAAGGTATAGGCACGGCATCTCTGTCTCAGCAAACGAACGTCACTTCGTTTGACAGTTTATGAACCTTTAGGATATGTTCCAAAAGTCACCGAAAATGCGGTTTGGTGTTCCGAAAATCACCGCTAGTTCGGTGATCCTGAAAAAGTGGTGATATTTGAAACACGGTTGCCTGAAAGCTGGTGAACCAAACGTTAATTTACTAACCAACACTTCCTTTGCGGTGAGATTGACAAAAGTGACAACTGACAACCGTAAAACTTAAAACTGTTCATTTTGTTGTTTTATTTGAGATTTTGAGATGAGATGAGACTGATTGTGAATTGTGTATCTTTCCACAAATTTATGGATTGCTATTGCAGTATTTCACTATGGTACTTTTTCTATTAACTGTATATACTTATCATTAATTGCGATTTTTCTAACTGAAGATATGTGCTTTTGTGGTTTTATTGCCAGGAAGAATTGGGAACGCTGGACAGTCTAATGGCTGCCTCATGTATTCATGCGTTGTGCTGTTAAATGTCATGTTTTGTAAACAGACACCAATCAGTAATCACAACACAATCACCAAAGTGTTCCGAAAGTAACTAATAATTATAAATTTTTCAGATAACCACTGTCAAATTTCTGGTTAGTAGCGGTTAGCAACTGGTTACTTTTGGAACATATCCTTAATAAGTTCTAAAAATTGTAATCTAGCATTTTATAAACAACATCTCTCGTAGAAAAAACAGCATTTCCTACTCGAATGAAATACGTTTTTTCGTATCTTGTTGAAAAATAGGTATACTATAAATATTCGGTTTGTGCAAAAGCTATAAAACAGGATTGTATAATGCATCAGTCAATTTTGAATTAAGCAACGACGGTGCAGCTTGTGGCCCAGACACAATACACCACCACAAAAACTTACATTTAGGTCGACCACACCAGGTCAACATACTCACTTCATTCGAGTCAACATTCGACGTGAAATAAGTATTACAACACAGTTTACCGAGAGTTTTTGAGTTTTAGATCTAAAATTAACTTGCTCAACCTTGGTAAGAAAATTAAAACGTAAACATAAGACGCTAGAAAAAATTATTAACGTAAATCAGTTATTGGCTGTGCTGTGTCACAAAGCACTGTGGTGATACAGAGATACGCATGGAAATTGAGAATGATTTGCGGAAATATTGGTTAAAATTAACTAACAAATATTATCAGCAACAATTGTTATCTCTCATATGTAGGTAGGGGTCTAGCTCAACTCTCAAGGTTTGGTATACTCATAAGGTAGATAGGTTTCAAAAAATTATTTAATTTGTATGAGCACGGTGACACTTTTTCCTGCGGTATGAAATACAATATTTACGAAAATTGAAAATAATATATTATTATATATTATATAAAATGTCCACTTTTATGCGGTTGTTGCTGGGCGACAGAAAATTGTATGCAACAACAATTAATGACACATCCAAATAACAATGAAATTCTATCAAAGAGCCCCATTCATTTTATGTGGCTGCACCTATAAAATTACATGATTGGTGTCACATGATATGGAATATGAGCGGATATTCATGTAAACACGGTAATTTAGGTAAACACGTAGATATTTAGGTAAACAAACAGAGAAAAGTGTCAAATTTGACAAAACTCAAAATTGAAATGTCTCGTTTTCGCGCGATTATCTTCTACCTTGGAAATTAGCTATAGTCCATCCCAGAAAATGCCAAAATGGAGTAAAGAGTCCGTCTGGAAGGAACTTATGTTATTTTTGAAGAGTATATGAACGTGTATTATGAATGATTTTATGCTGCTCATGAAATAGTCTTCCTAAATATTACTCGACCATGACAAATACAGGTTATGATTTTTTTTTAATTCATCTCGAGTAACTTGTATTTTGAGACAATTCAATTCGACCATATGAACATTAATAATCATAGAATAACTCCCTCGAGCTGAAGCTCAAAATAAGTACAAAGTACTCTCGATAGAATTAGGAAGAAAATAATAGTCGGCTTTTTTTCATGGTCTAGTGATATTACCTACTATAATATTCATAGCATTTTCAAGTCTTATCAATAATCGAGGAATATTATTCACAGCAATAAAAACAGGATTACAGGAACTATTTGATCTAATTTACACTAGGTAATCCAAGGTACCTGCGACTGTTTGACCCTCAGAAAATGGGTAGTTGACATTATTAATTAGTTGAATTGGTGAAATTGTGCATCTCTCGAATAAAGAATTCCTGATAAATATGAATTCAATATACTCAAGTAGAAATAATGGAAAGTGATGAAAATTGATCAGAGAAAATCGTGGACAGTGCAAATATGAGTTTTTCTTGACATAGCTCAAACAAAAAGGTATTTGTAGCTTCACGAGTATTCTTTATTTTGAAGAAAAATTCAAATAAATGAAAAGTTTTACAGTTGTAGAAAAATATACTGTATGAAACTCGTAAAGTGTTTTTTTTAAACGTATATAGGAATTGCCGTACTCCGCCCAATCAGAAAAAAAGTATCACTTTAATCACTTAGTACATAAATAACCAACTAATCAAATCAAAAACCTCCATTATCCTGCCCATTTGAGCTAGGTATATAAAGTGGCATTTTATGCACACATGGAATAAAGTAACTTTACTCCTCCACTGTTACATAAATCCCTTAACAACAACCACATCGCGTCATCGCTGTTTGAATGGGAAAATTCAAGAACGTCATTAGAAAAAATGTCATTGAAATAAATACTAACAGTATTCCTGATTGGCGATGAATCAAAATTTTTACGTGATTCATTTAAAACCAGTCAAAGTGCTTCGATTTCTTGCTATTTTTTATTGGGTTGCATGTCGAAAATTCGATAGATGAAGTCATCGTGCCGCCATATTGATTTTAGTAAAAATGTATCGTGGGCCACTATTTTAAAAACAAATGTCTACTTGTTATTGTTAAAATTGTGAACAATGCAGATTTCTTTACCATTGTTAAAATTGTTGAAGATGTCAGAATTGCTAAAATTGTTATTTCCGTCAAGCGGCTGCACCCTTACGAGCAACCCTCAGTGGTCTTCAACAGACTTGTGCAAGCTAGGGGAGACCTTACCTTTCAACGTGTGATGTGATGCACGTGTAATTGAAAATGGAACTGTAGGTCTACGGTAAAGCCGGAAGTGATATTCAATTGTTTTTTCATGGAAAACATGTGTTCTAGAACACAAGTGAATAAGGCTCTGAATGATTTTGTTGTCACCTGGTATGATGAATTGAAACAAGCAACCACTTCAACTCTCCCGTATGAAATCTCAAATATATCAGAATTTTGTAAATTAGAAGTATGATTGTGATATATCGGTGGAAAGGTAATTTTGTACCGAAACGTAATTTCAAAAAAAAATGGCACTTTCCAATTGAACTAAAAAAATTGAATGCGCTTTCGATCAAACCGAAAGTGTAATAATTGGTCTGATACTTGATAAATTCTACATTCATGTCACCAAATAGATGCAGCAAATTTGAAATATTTATACAAAATAACAACGAAGGTACATTGGTTCCGGGTCACCCGGTATTTGGAAAAGCGGGGAATACGAATAATCGCACCGGAACGTATGTTTATATATGCCGATGTAGAATTAGGACCCACGTTCACCACATTATCGCTTCCACCCTTTCAACCTTTAACTGTTGACCTGAGACTCTTTCTCTAGAATATTTCAGTATTCAAGTCTGAAATAATCAATCATCAAAACTTGGGAACTTCTTATGTATCACCTGGAAATCATGGAATAGAAATTTCAATATTTTCAGCATGAAACAAGTTACCTGGCGGCTGTGCTAGCTGAACCGGTAAGCTAGCACAACCCTTGCTGCTTCGGAACCGCTCGAGTTGAAAAATTGGGTTATTAGGAAAGAGTTATTGATTATAGTTCGAAAATATGAATAGGAAATTCATAAAATCTTTTGTGGAATCATCTGCGACTGAAAGACAAACTTTAGTCGCTATTTTCCATCGTTCAAGATAACCTCTTGGGAGGTATTCATGTTGAAAAGGGGAACATTCTCCATGAAAACTGAAAAATAAAAAATGTGACTTATTTGTAATATCTAACAGAAAACAACTACTTCCCCGGCACAAGCCACGCTGGACATTGAACTACATCTGATAGATATTGTGAAAAGACTCTAACTGAAAAGGAAAGAAAAAATCTGAAAGTGAAAATTTGCATTTTCATTCAGATAGCTGACTTTTTTAATTCTTTCTAGTTTTCCTTGAACAAAACATTAAATAAATTAGATAAGGAGAATGTTATTAAAAAATATCACTCACAGAAATCGTTCATTTCATTGAAGCAAGGTTCGCTTCTCTCGCATTTAATCCCCAATACATTTTGGTCGACAAAAATCTATTTCGCAGATGATTCCACAAAAGATTTTATGAATTTCCTATTCATATTTTCGAACTAAAATCAAAATGCTCATGACAGGTCTATGTCAAAAAATAATTTTCAAAGTGTCACCGCAGAAGAAATGTTTCTCTCATATCCATCCCTGATGTGTATGCTTCTGAAGAGCCTGTTTTATTTCAATCCTATATCAATCCTCCTGAAGATGGCAAAGCGAAATAGATTTTATTTTTGTCGACCAAAATGTATGGGGGATTAAATGCGAGAGAAGCGAACCTTGCTTCAATGAAATGAACGATTTCTGTGAGTGATATTTTTTAATAACATTCTCCTTATCTAATTTATTTAATGATTTGTTCAAGGAAAACTAGAAAGAATTAAAAAAGTCAGCTATCTGAATGAAAATGCAAATTTTCACTTTCAGATTTTTTCTTTCCTTTTCAGTTAGAGTCTTTTCACAATATCTATCAGATGTAGTTCAATGTCCAGCGTGGCTTGTGCCGGGGAAGTAGTTGTTTTCTGTTAGATATTACAAATAAGTCACATTTTTTATTTTTCAATTTTCATGGAGAATGTTCCCCTTTTCAGTTATTGATTAGTTATACAAAAATCTTCACGAGTTTTTCCACATTGTTTCAAAAGTACTGTGTTGATTTTTGGACAAAAAAATCTTAAAGGAATAAATTCTTCACGTAACCAAATATCAAATATTTGAAAATGAATGTTTCAAAAATATTAGCAATGCATATAAAAGCATATTAAACATAGATATTATCAGATAAGAGATGTTATTTCAAAGTATGGCGCTTACAGTTCAAGTACTTAGATCTTCAAAATGAATATGGATAAAATCGCACATTGTTCATGAATGAAATTCGTAACAGTAAATATTGCATCAATGTTGATTTTAGATTAAGCCCATAAATGTGTAGTTAGTCGGCTTGGTCGTTTGTAATAATATTGACATACCTAGATTGATTACCAATAAATATCATTACTACATATTAGAAAAGTACAACCAAAAAAAGTTTTACCTACGGCCACTATAGAAAATGGCGAAAAAACACACGACGCGCCGCCGGAGTAAATAGCTCCTTACGCACGGTAAACAAATCGCACAGTTTTCGTAATCAAAACGCACAGTTTGAAATAATTCTGGAAGTAGGTCATGATCGCACAATCGCTCATCAACACCGTACTCATAACAACTGTCAAAATGAAAATGATATAAACAAACATTTTGAAAGACAAATAAGTTTTTTGGTTTTAATAATTTTAGGATACTTACTTTTCAAAAAAGAATATGTCAAGTGATAGTGAAAACGAAAATTTAACTCCTCCCAACGTCATGGCAATGGCAGAAATGGCAACTAATGATTTACTGCCAAGTAAGTCGCGCGAACGCTATGAAAATTGTTACAGTAGATTCATGGACTGGAGACTGAAACATAAGTTGAATTCTTTTTCCGAAAATGTTTTGATAGCATATTTTCAACACCTATCAGAAAAAATGAAACCTAGCTCTCTATGGGCCTTTTACTCAATGCTTAGATCGACTCTAAACATAAAAAACAATATAAATATAGAAGCGTATTCCAAGTTGATAGCGCTATTAAAAAGGAAATCGGATGGCTTTAGAAGCAAAAAATCTAAAATTTTGACGGCCAAAAATATTCAAGATTTCCTTGAAACGGCTCCTGACAATCAGTACTTGTTTATGAAGGTAAAATATGTCCACTAATACTATTTCCCACACTTATAGTAATTTTTATTTTTAGACTGTTCTTATAATTGGCGTAAGTGGTGCATGCCGAAAACAGGAACTGAGAAATATGAAAATTGAAGATGTTGAGGACACAGAAAAATCCTTCATTATTAAAATTCCAAATACAAAAACCAAAATTCAACGTTCTTTTGTGATCTCTGAACATTTTTATTCTATAATAAAAAAATATTACACTATACGCAAGACAATACTGGAAGAAAATTTACCTTTTTTTTTAATATATGAATGGAAAATGCACCAAACAACCCGTTGGGATAAACAAATTAGGTAGTATACCAAAAGATATTGCAGAATTTCTTAAACTAGAAAATCCTAATGGCTACACAGGACACTGTTTTCGCAGATCTTCGGCAACTATTTTAGTCGATGCTGGCGGGGATCTATTGGATTTGAAGAGGCATGGTGGCTGGCAATCGTCTTCAGTTGCAGAAGGTTATGTTGACAATTTCTTGAAAAACAAAGAACTAACCTCATCGAGAATATCCTCCGCTATTTTACCTAATAGTAAGGCAAGTTGCAGTAACATAACCTCAACAAATGAAAATATTACAATGTCATATGATTGGACACATCGAAATACATCCAATATCTTCAATAATTGTACAGCAACCATAAATCATTATAATGTTCCCAATGTAGATTAAAAAAAAATTGTTGTAAAGTTGTGAAACATAATAAGTATTTAATTTTGTAAAATTTTTCGGAATAAAATTATTAAAAAAATCTAAAGATGCAATAAAATACAGTGTCCCCTTTGAAAAAATGAAACACTCTGTCATATGTCCAGACTTTTTTGGCACACTGTATATGGCCGTAGGTAAAGTATAGTAAGTGTTGTAAAGCAATTACGAACTCATGGAATTACGCACTCGCCGCTACGCGGCTTCGTGCATAATTTTTCCCTTCGTGCGTAATATGCTGTTTACAACACTTTTTACGTAATAAACTATTACTAGGGACCGATTCCACATAGGGTGACATTTGGAAAATATCAAATACAAATTGGCAACTCCATTTCTTCCATATACGATAAATAACTCGTTGGCAAGTATCAAACAGAGAACTACTGTCCCCTACGATCGTTGAATCATATCTGTTTATTCTTGGCAAAGTTTTTTACAAGAACTTTTTTGTAATGCTCTTTAAATAGATAGTTGAAATTCGTTTTTGAATAGGGGAACACCTATGTACTGGTTTCATGGTTCTTGCCAATCATCAGCGAAGTTCAACCCAATGAATTAGAAGATTGGATTATATTATATTTTTCTTCATTAGTTGATGGTCTTTCGTCGACAATTGTGGTTTATTCTCCATAAATTGGCTTGGGTTCATATTGAAGTCGACACAATTATCGGAGTGGTTTTGTTGGAACCTAGAGATAGCGCCGGATACCTATTTTACGGTATTTATCTTAGGAATTCCCAAAAATAACTGAAAGTGTTTTTCGATTTAATTGGGTTGAACTAGCCTTCGCTGATGATTAGCCAGAACCATGAAACCGGAACGTAGGTTTTCTCATTTAAATCCAAAAATAATTTCAGCTATATATTCGAAGACCATTGCAAAGTAGTTTCTGTAGGAAACTTGGCCAAGTATCAAACAGATATAAATCATAAATAAAACATTTTTAAACTGAACTGAAAAAAAAAACCTCCTCGCTCCATATATATATAATTGGGAAGATTATTTGGGTAAGCAGCAAGCAAAACGTGTACTCTTTTAACACTATATTTCCAATATTTCAACAGTTGTTACTGTCATCTTCAGGACTTCAGGGAAGCTACAATTAATAAGCGAATGTATACTAAAATGGAGTGAAGCCCAGTAACAGCTATATTTACTGTGTCTCTGAGGTTGATTGCAAAATGATGTGATGAAAGTGATACAACATTATCGAATGAGAAACATGAAGTTGATAATAAAATAACATTAAAAGGTCAATAATTAAAATAATTAGTCAATTAACACAAACATTTTTAAAATTTATATGAGTAATTTCCACGTAATAACCCCATACAGATTGTTCTGAAAATTAGTGATTGTGAATTTGTAATAGCCATGAAAATACTTATAAGATTAAAAATGCAATAGCTTATAACTGATGCATCGATAGTTAACTTAAGTCACTAACAATAATTTTACTTATATGAACTATTGTATAAATTTTCTCAACGACAGCTACTCCCTACAGTCCTAACTGTTATTTATTGCATACAGCCCTCGTTTTTCTTTTTACTAGTATCTTCATATACACCGTGTTCCCAGGGACGGGCCTATGGTGGTGGATAAGGGGGACTCCCCCCCCCCAATAAACTCTGAGTTGGGAAATTGATAAATACAAAAAGAACCAAATAATGTTTCTATTTCCATATCATAATTGAAGTAACAAGTTATATGATTTGTCCTCTTGTTCAGAACGGTACATCGTACGCAAATGCATATTTTGTTTGAAAATCTGAAAAAGTAAGAGAATACTAAGTTTTGTCTTCATATGCTGTTTGATGTTTCTTAAAACAGTTTTATACAAAGTGAAAAACAAACTTGAACATTATAGATGGCATTTTAGAGATAGAAGGCACAATACGAAGTGTTTCAAAAATTCGAAGCAGCGACAATAAATTAAACAACAAAATTTTGTGAAAACTAAGTTTTCACAAAAATTTTCGCCAAAGTATGACTTTCGAAGGCATCACAGAAGACTCCCAAAAAATTTGATGAATCAAGAGAAAACCCTGTTGAATTAGACACAAATAACTTTTTTCTATACAGAAATTTTTGTACCGTTGTCCAGTGACCTGCTTACCATTCAGAACATTCAATCTGCTATTGAGTTATACCCGCCTGGTGAAAAACCGGATGTTTATGCTCGGCAGGTAGAACTTGAAGTTTTTTTTGATATAGAGGTTGTTTCCGAAATTGGAGCGATGAATGAAGTGGGAACTAGAAGTTGACAAAATAAAAAGAAATGAAAGAATACATTTTTGTCGAAAAATCACTGATCAGAGGTCTACAGCCTGCGCAAACCAAATCCAGTGCCTCCTAAACAAAGGTAACTGAAAGCAATTTCATAAAATTTTCATAAAGATTTCGAAAATTTTTGATGGCTTCAAACACGAAAATTCTTGCCATTTATTGTTTCATTATGTTCCATATAACAACCCATTATAGGATTAGATAGCTCAGTGGTTAAGACCATTGCGTTCAAAGCCATTGATGCTGCTGGTCATGTAGGTTCAAATCCTAGCGACTACATAATTATTTTTCCTGATGACCCGAGAAAGTGTTAGGAATCGCACGTTAAAAGGTAAGAGACCTCGTTAATCCTTGGCTCGCACAAGTTTCGACTTTTGAGGGCTGCCGTTCGTAAGGGGACGACAGCTTGTTAACGGAAAAAATAATGTTAACAATAAAAAAAAAATCTTAATCGCTCCAATTTCGGAAACAACCGGTATGTATTAAAAACAACAATGAATGATACCGTGAATACAGCAAAAGAACGTAAGGCTGTTTTGAAGCTTTCCTTTCGACAGTGTCAGCTTATTTTCACAGCAGGATATTCGGTAGCAAAAAACAAAAGATCGCCAGTACGCTACAGTTTGTAACAAATAAGCTACGTTCACCGATGGTCAACAAAAAATTAGATTTGCTCATGTTAACTAAATCTGAAAAAGATCTTTGTGACTCGATGGTTATTCAAAATATGATAAGTGCGAGGACAAAGTTAATTCACGAAGAATGAAATGTTTAAAGTATAATGATTTGTTTTGTGTGTTAAACAATATATTTTATAATAATTTTATATATGATTTCTTTGGTTTTTTATGATACGAGTTTATTTTAGTGGGAGCGCCACGGCAAATTATGATAATAGCCGTCCTCTACCCGCACAGGCTATACCTTTGGGTACACTCTACAAGTATTTATGAGGGAGTATTATTATTATTATTTCAAAGTCAAAACATATGTTGATTTTTGTGTTTGTTGATAGCAATGAGTACTTACCTGTTGATAGTTGGGAAAATCGCCTAGAATTTCCCCCCCCCCCAATAATATACCGTCGGTCCGTCCCTGGGTGTCCCACGAAGATTAGGACAGGGTATATCACGGAACTCGAGAGTAGTAGAGGAAATTTTGGGGTCGTAAATTAAAGCAATTGGTGCAGCTTTTTCTGATATGTTACCCAATGAGCTTTTTTTTTTGAAAACAAAAACAAAGAAAACAAAAAGCTCATTGGGTAAACTTACGAAACTGTGTAATACAAAGTTTTTTTCTTCGACAGTTATTGAATTGCCAAATTTTTGAAATTGTATAATTAATTTGAATGTTTCATATTATGAATTGATTTCAGAATAAAATTCGACGCAAAATACTGCATTTTTCAAAAACACATGAACGACGCATGCCATCGAGCCCTTGGCTATATGCTGACGACATAGTAGTCTTTGCACAAAGTAACGCAACGGTTAGAGATCGCATGCAGGAGGCTCTTAACCTGGTAACTAGATGGACTGACTTGGAGGGGCTGAAGGTCAACCCTAACGAGGCTACCATGGTACCATTGACCCGAAGACGAAAAACAGAGGCCTAAGAACAGTACGATTTCGGGGGGAGGACATACAAATGAAAGGGAAAGTCAAATGTTTCAGAGTAATTCTTGACTCCAAGCTGACCTGAAACCAGCATATAGAAAAAACAACAAAAAAGCGGTGAACTCACCAGTGTTGACCGGGCGTTGTTCAAACAAAACAAAAATAGGGCTGAAAGTTTCATCCTAGAAAGTACAGCATATATAGTTTCAGCCTGAATATATATGCTGTACTGCTTGTACGTCATTGGCTTATACAGCACGTTGGTCATGCCTTCCATTACATAAGCCTGTTTGGTGTATGTGATGGAAGAATTGCCTGTCTTGCAATCACAGGGGCAATCAAATCAACATCAACCGCAGCCATGGTGACACTCTTGGGACCGTCTACTGTCCACCTAGTGGTGCAGGGGGTGGAAATGCTTGGTGCCTCCAGACTGCAGATTAGAACCCACCCAATTGGAATGTTGGAACATGACACATGCGTATCGTTAGACTTGTGATCAGGGACGCGCTGGGAACGAGAAAGGACCACATTCCGAAACGGTATTGATTCAATAACTAATTCAGTGTGCTGATGGGACTGAGTGGGACGGAACGCAGCTCAAGGACTTCATACAGGGGAAATCTGGTACACAGATGGATCCAACAGGAAATGAAGTGGGCTCATGTGTGTTCTTCATCAGGAATCCGAGTACTGTCCTCAATCTTTCGCCATCCTCCAATGCGCGAAAGGGAACAATCGAAGAAACGTTAAAAACGCGCATATCAACATTCTGTTAGACACTATGGGTTCCGGAGTTTACAGTGAGAGCGTCTGTAAGAGACTGGATTGGAGACAGACAGAAAATCTATTGAAAAAGCATCCAATGAAACAAACAAAACAAACAAAGAATACATCAAAGGACCGCGACATAAAAGAACGGCAGACCTGTCAACGATGAACAGGAGCCAGCTGAGAATTGTAACGGAAATTCTGACTGGTCATGCACCAGTGAAGGAGAACCTCTACAAAATGGGACTTTATAATGGAGACCTGACCTGCAGACTGTGCGGTAAGGATTCGAAACAGTAACGTACATACCGTGCTGTTGCGAAGCACTAGACCGCAAAATACAGATCCAGAGCTATGGGCGAGTTTTTAAATTCATCGATGGATAATCTGCATTCATGCTGTCATTGTCATTTTCCATTATTTGAATCCTTATGAGCATTGCATCCTTATGCAATGCTCATCGATGGATCCATCGATGAATTTAAAAACTTGCCCTATACGATTCTATACAGTAAATAACTAGTACAAACTTGTACTGGGCACGAACGTACTGAATTGGGTACTACTGTGATATAGGTATGATGTCACTGGAGGCAACAGCCTGCTGAGCCTACATACTGACCAAAAAAAGACAAATGGTAGTAAGTGATGAAACGTTGAACCGACAAAAATCGAAATTTATGAAATTTCATGGCCTTCATGTACTTAATAACAGTCTAATGAAGTGAAACCGGGGCCTCAATTTCCGTAAGTATATTAAGGTCAAGGAACATGACTTACTGTCATACTGCCATTTGCATTTTTGGGCAGCATAGAGGTGGAGGTTCTAGTGAGTAGCCCTGAGGTATAGGATAATCAGCGGAGTCTCACAGTAGGTGTTGCATTTTGGGACTCATTACCTCTCTAGAAAAGATTTTCCCCACCTCAGCCAAAAAAACAGTCCATTAGAAATAATCCATCTGTCGCACTATTTTTACTCTGACTAATAGGTACCCTTTTCATTGAAGAATATCGTTGAATCATCAGCAAACTTGATAATATTTTCTTTCATTGTTGATAGCATTTTATTTGTAAACAGGATATAAAGTAGTGGACCCAAAATTGAGCCCTGTGGTACCTCTCTTTCAACTTAAACTTCTATCGGATTTGACTTGTGAATGTGACTCAGAGCTTCTGATACATGTACCAAATATCCGCTCACAACATTGCAAAGTATACTGATTTATTCCTTTAATATTTAAGTATAAACGGTGCCCGAAGGATTTTTTCGGAATTACCTAATTAATACTGGTTGATGAGAGTATAACACACAACATACTATAAATATACCTACTTCAACCTTAACGATAATATTACTGAACGAGTTTTAAACGATGCATGAAGACGATCAAGTGAATGAATATTAAAAAAAAAGTTTTCCTATCTCTTTCTAGTTTTGTGTTATTGATTTGATAACAGGATGTTATAACAAATTTTGTATTTTGAACTTTGGAAAGGAACCAATGCAATTGCAATAAGAAACATCGCACTAATTTACAATTTTAGTTATGAGGTGATAAATGGATCATACCTAATGCGGGACAAGTACTTGGCAAGCTTTCATAAACAATTGAAAATAATGGATCAAATGCACGCCAGTCCTATCTATAAAAAATTCAAGATAATTTGTTAAGAACCAAAATAAATATAAAGTAATGTTCGTATCATCTGAATACGACTGACTATTATATCATTCAAATTTGTGCATTCGTAGACATCGTGATATGAAAAGTGCCAACACTCATTATTGGTGTTTGAAAATATTTCAATGTTGTTGTCAACAATATATCTACCGGGTGACAACAATATTATGCACGTTAATTTTACTCTGTTTCATATTCAGAGATGACAGAAAAAATCACCAACATTTTGTCTTTCACATAAAAAGTATCACATATAAAACGCAACTACTATATCAGGCGGGTCTTCAACTGCTAAAATGAAAATAAAATTGACTTCGAAAACTTCATTCCACTAGTGAAATAATGAAAACAACATGCATAAAACTATACTTTTTTCTTCAAATTTGAGAAATAAGATAACATGACTTCTTCATTTATTGTCACTACCTGCCGTTTTTCTCTCCATTCGTCAAATTCGACAAACGCCTTTTCATAATGTTCTCTGGATTTCGTAGGCAATAATTGTAGAGTTGCTTCTTGAATTTTCCTACATTACAGAAGCAACACAATCACTCTCTTGCGTGATTCAAAATATCACAATTTCTATTGTAAACCATAAACAACGCACATAACAATCAGTAAGTATGACACAGCCTGCCGTTACGCAAATACGAATATTTTTCAATTACAGTGAAACCAGCCTAGCTTTAGACGTGAAAACGTGCTGCGCAGTTTAAAATCTATGGCTAGATTGGTTTCACTGTACATTTCAATAATTCCATTCCAATAATTTGGTGAATGGAATTACATTTCCATAATTCCATGCCAATAATTTGGTGGATGATAAAACGTATTGTATGCGTTTTTAGATCATCAACTTACGAAAATTAAACGAATCAGAAACGCCCTTTATCTTTCTCATTTAAGCTATATAAAATTCAGTTATTACTTTATATTCACACGTGGAATAACGTTAATTTAATTTCGCCAATTTTTCAGCAAAACAAAATAACAATAAAAAACTAGCCTTGGCAACCAGACAGCCGTGATAAAGTTTTTCCGAGATTAATAATAATAATAATAATAATAATACTTTATTTCCACTAAGACAATATTACAAATTGTATGGGAAATTGTCAGAACATAGAAGGATGTAGAAAAAACGATTCAAATAACAAGTTTATCTAGTCGAAAAATTCTGTCAACGAATAAAAACATCTTTGCATCAAAAAACTTTTTAGCATTTTTTTGAAAAGAGCAAGATGCTCTGCATTCCTTATGTGGTCAGGAAGTTTATTGAAAATTCGTCTCCCGATGTGCTCAGGTGAACTGGAAGTTACTCTTAGTCTAGCAAAAGGTACATGAAATTGATCTCTAATCCTGGTGTTATAGTGATGAACGTTTTTATTCACTTCAAAATTTGACCTGTTTTTATATATATACAGACATATTTCAACCATATATATAGATACTAATGTTAACATATTAAAATCTTTAAAGAGTGGTTTACAAGATTGTCTAGCCGAGACTTTTGCAATACATCGCAATATGCGTTTTTGGGCAATGAATACATCTTGAGCCATACTTGAACTACCCCAAAAACAGACACCATACCTAAGTCTGGACTCTACCTGAGAGTAATAAATATTCAGCAGCTGACTTCTATTTAAAACCGAGCGTAAATTCATGAAAAGAAACTTCAGGGAATTAAGCTTAGAAATTAAGTGTTGACAGTGGACATTCCAGTTCAGAAACTTGTCAAGAAAAATACCCAGAAACTTAACACTTTCGTTAGTCTCAAGATATGTCACATTGTCAACCATGAAACTAAATCTTTCTATTTTATTCTGTCTAGTATGTATGCGAATAATCTCCGTTTTATCTGAATTGAAAAATAAATCATGATTATTAAAAAAATTTGATATCTGACTAACTGCACTGATACATTTATTTTCCAAAGTTCTGGTATCTGACGCAGAAATAATCAAAGATAAGTCATCAGCATAGGCCGTATAATGACACCCAGCAAATACAGAGTCAATATCATTGACATACAAAATAAACAGAATGGGGCCCAAAATGGATCCCTGGGGTACACCCATCCCTATGTTTAAAGGCTCTGAATCAATTCTTCGAATTTCATTATTTATAGTTGCCTGAAGAGACACATACTGGCTCCGATTTTTGAGAAATGACGATATCCAGCTGAGCGAGAGATTCACCGATTTTTAGAATGAAAATTTGGTGTGACGTTCAGATATCACTTCATTTTCATTAAATTTGACTAATTTGCTGATTGTGGATAAAACGTTAACGGCCAGAGTTTCACCATATTTCTCAATAGATTGCTGCTGCTATATGAGCCAGACATAAACAATAACGTCACCAGTTGATCTCTATAATGACGGAAACCATATTATCGATCAATTCCAATTCCTGAGCGTTCTAGACATTTCATAAGGGCGATGTTGATGAACTTCGAGATAACAGAAGTGTTATAGCCGTTATAGGTCTGCTGTAGTTGCTAGGTAGGGTCTTTTTCCCTTTTCTGAGACCTGGTTGTATTTTTGCAATTTTCCAGTTTGACGCATATATCCCCAAATTATAAGAGAGGTTGACAAACTTGCGAATAACTGGTGTTAGTGGCTGTGCCTCGTTCAACACACGCACATACAAAAAAAGGCATACTTTACGAACTTATATCATAAATAACTAGTTTCCCCTCTACCTCATAGAATATCCCACTAATGAAGATAACTTGGTTATCGAAAAGCGCATCTAGGAATTAAATTACTTGTGTGGTGAAGGGGTAACAAAATGTAACTCGGTAGTCATCATTTGATAAAACTACTACAATTTATAACATAACATATTCATCGAAAATGGGATATTGGACGCCTGTGGTGTCACTCAATGAGAACAAAAAGTATTTTACCCCTTCACCACACAAGTAATTTAATTCCTAGACGCGCATTTCGATAACAAAGTTACCTTCATCAGTAGGATTACTTAACAGTTTAGTAATCCTACTGATGAAGGTAACTTTGTTATCGAAATGCGCATCTAGGAATTAAATTACTTGTGTAGTGAAGGGGATAAACAATTTGTGTTATCGCGATAACACCAGCTGCCTTTCAATTCTGATTGGAGGATCAGCTTCGGTATTTTCAACGATGTAACCATGACGAAATGAATAAGTTTGACAGTTCGATCAATAATAAATATAGCTGTATTTGTCATAACAAGTAGCTTCGGTGCAAATTCAAATGAAATTATGAAGCGTAATTTTTTTGATTGTAATACATTGTTCGTATTTATAATGAAGAAACTTTATTCGTGAAATAGTCTAATAAAATTCCACTCTTGATTGAATTTATCTCAAGTCTTGTTTTTTATTTCTGAACTCAACTGAATTGCTTCGTGAAAACACCACGAGTCCGTAGGACTTAACTGAATTGTTTCGTTCAGAAATAAATCGAAACACTTATCGGGGGTAATACCACGAGTGGTCGCAATACTATCGATAATTCTGTCAGAAATCAACGAGATCAAATTGCTTGGTAACACCACTCGTCCCTATGGGACTCGTCCCTATGGGACTCGTGGTGTTACCTCAAAGCAATTTGATCGAGTTAAAGATTTCTGACAGAATTATCGATTGTATTGTGAGCACGAGTCGTATTTATTGAGATAATTTCACGAACCAACCAAGTTATTATTTGAAATTTGATCGAGTAAACAAAGTGAATTCTTCAATAGTTGCAACTAATGAATAATAAACATGAAGTCTGTCAACCTGACGTTTATGTCATATTAGATTACAAGATGTATCATTGCTGTTTATATTTGTGGTTGACTTGACGACGTGGTCTTTCCGGATCGGAAAGAAAGGAAGCGAAACGAAGCGTGTACTTTCGCGAAATCCCATTCTGATTGGTCCTCATATCGCAGGAGACGCGACTTTCATATAGTGAGTGAAATTGTCGCGAAAATTCGTTCATTCGTGGCACTACTACTGATATTTGTTAATAGCAAATTATAGCGAAAATTTTATAAGTTATTTTCAACCAACTCGTGGACTTCCACTCGTGAGATTTCTATAGCAACAAAGATTCATGCAATAATTAAAATTATCAAAAAATTACCACCACTTGTGTAATTACTGTTGAATTCGTTGTCGGAAGATAATCTCGGGCATATGACTGTCAATGGAAGTGTTGTTCTGGGGTTATTTCCGCAATACATCCAATGTAGAATTTGCAGGAAACATGTTGACGAAAATATGTTTTTTTTAGATGTTTGTTGCTAGTATTCCATCTTCCTTGGTTAGTGGCGAAAATGAGCTGGAACTTTCTTGGATCTCCAAAAGCAAGATACGCTCTTTCCCACGGAAATATTGACAAAGGCTATAAAATACCATCCCAGTCAGCTGAACTTTAGTATAGTGCCATATGAGACGGGGAAGTGTTGTGCTGCTCGATAGTGTAGAATTGTAGTGTAGATGATGTTTTGGTCGGAGTTCCCCAGATTATTATATTTCCATGGAGTTTCCAAGTGGAACACAAACTTCGATACTGTATGGATGAGGATTGGTGGTGAGAAAAAGACCAAGTAAGTATATTGGCATATTGGTTGTTTACATCAGGAATGCATGTGGGTAGCTCGACCAGTTGCTCTAGACTATACGTGATAGCTTGGTGATAGCAAAGGCCGTAGCTTCATGACCTGCCTTGTCTGTTTTGTTGGAAAAGTTGAGCAAGGTACAGTTGTTTAAATTGAAATTTTCCATTTCGATCACTTCAGGTGTTAAATGTTATTGACATTGCGAGTGATGAAAACTCGTAAGGGTCGCTATAGGATGGTTCATTAGGATATGATTGAAGCTGCAGATAAATTTGGTCTCTTTGGTATTAACTAGCTTGAACCACGTCGAGTGAAAGTCTCTAGTCTCCAAAATCTCTTGGCGCGTTGGCAATATTGGCATGATCGTTTAGTTTTAGAGTAAAGGCAAACCCAACCAGTGAATCTGATTTTTTCATTCTAATGACGAGGTTATTTCGTTGAAAAGAAATAGAGTGATTTTTTTTATTTATAGATAGGTACATGAAATTGGACTTTGCTTTGAATTATGTTGACCAAAATTATGAACTTTCGTTTCCTGACAAAACAGTCGACAGTAACTATATTGCCAAATTATAGCAATTGTATCATTAATTTGTATGTTTTATGCTATGAATAATTGTCATATTATCAAATAATGAGTTATATTTGATGCAAAACACTGTATTTTACAAAAATGCATAAACGTATGAATAGTGCGTAAAAATTTATTTTACGCACAGTTTATGATTTTACGCACGTGTTTTTTACGCACTCACAAAAAAACAACTTTTTCTTGACTTGACTTAAATGATGTCACCATTTGTATTGAACCATCCTTCATCTTTGCCACCCACTTATTTGAACTTGCTTGAGGTAATAAATTGAATTTGATTAGGGAATACTCGTATTTGATGACAACAATTCACTGTATGTCATAATCTATTATTTGATCCAAAAAAATATGATTTATCAAATTATCGGAGGTAAATACATAAATCATATTTTTATCGTTAAATACATCTTTAATTGCATGAAAATTTTATTGTGACAAAATATCGAGAACCAAGGGAGTGAAAAAATCACGAGAGCTTACTCGAGCGTTTTCTTCTACTTCCCTTCATTCGAGATGTTTTATCAGTTATTGGAAAAGCTAGGTAGGTTTTTATTACTGTAATTGACCGTTGATTGGTCGGTTCTAAGAAATTGAAGGAATTTCGTTAGCCGTCAGAATAGGAGAGTATTAACCGAATTCACTTCGGTAAGCTTGTGATAAGAATTCGATAATAATGTTAATTGATGTGAAAAAATATGATAATTGTATACTGAATTTCTCGATTGCGTAAAAACTCATTCGATTTATAGAGAAGCCGAGAAAATGTAGTGTATATGTACATATTCATTTATCGGACGTTGTTACCTTTCAGAAGATGGAACGCAAATTACTGTGAAGGTGTAAAAACAAATAAGATGAAATGGAATGTTTTTTATACGTAGACATTGTTAGAGTCCAATTACGCGCCGCCTCTGCATTATTATGTGAGTGTGGTTCTCGAACAGTTGGCTATTTGTTGGACATCAACTTCGGTGTTAAGGAATCATCTCCATATATTTATTTATTTATTTGATCCATACAAACTTATTGAGTTTTATTACATGGATTCTTATCAATAAGCTTTTATATTATGTAAATGTAACTTAAAAAAATATATATTTTGATTCTACAAATACTATCATAACTATTGGGTTACTGATTTAGGTAGATATATTATCACATGTATTCAGTATAGTATTTAATATTGTGTTATAAAATTTGGAATGTGGTAGAGTCAATATCTGTTATTTCATTAAATTCATTAGCTAATATCAACATGGTTGCAAGAGGTGCTCTAGTTGTAGATATCGACACAGAAATATTGTATGTCGAGTGCGGCGTGAAGGAACATGAAACGGAATCATGTGTAGGATTTCGGGGGAATTTATTCGATTATTGATTATTTTATAAATGAATAGTAGGGATGTCAAATTGCGTCTTTGTTCTAATGTTAATATTTTGAATTCATTTCTTAATCGAGATGTTCGAATTTAATTGTAATCAGGCCATTCATGATATTTTTTTAAATAAAGATATCGAAGAAATTTGTTTTGCACCTTTTCGATTTCTTTTAAAGTAGTTTTGTATTCTCCTGTCCAAATTATTGAAGCAAATTCCAGTTTCGGTCTGACTAATGTATAATAAAGTAATTTGATTGTATTTATATCATTGAATTCACGCGTTTGTCTCATTAAATATCCCAACATACGATTTGTAGATTTCACTAACGACAATATATGATTAGTGAAGGAAAAAGTACTATTATATGTAATACCTAAGTCCTTCACCTCAGTTATTCTACCCAGGACCTCTCCATCCATATGATATTCAAAATTGATTACATCTTTCAAACGAGATATTGTTAACGTATAACATTTTTTTATATTGAAAAATAACTTATTAGTGTAACTCCAATTCACAATGTTGTTAATGTCTTTTTGCAGTGATACGCAGTCTCTAACAAATTGAATACGTTTAAAAATTTTGAGATCATCTGCATAGAGCAGACAATGTGAATGATGTAAGACCGAAGGTAAATCATTAATGAATAATAAAAATAAGAGAGGTCCTAGATTCGATCCCTGAGGAACACCGGAATTAGCATGGAATTTTCCCGAAGTGTTTCCATTATGTTCAACAATGAAATATCTATTTCTTAAGTAGTTTTTAATTAATTCAAGAAAATTCGTCGCTAAACCAAATTTACAAATTTTTTCCAAAATCATATCATGATTTACTTGATCAAAGGCTTTACGGAAGTCCGTGAGTACTGTATCTAATTGTGATATATTTTGTAAAGTTTCGAAAGCATGATTGCTAAAAATAAATAAATTAGTATTTACTGACTTATGGATCATAAAGCCATGCTGTTCAGGTGCTTTATATTTATTAGCGAACTTATACAGTTTGGAATATATAATTTGGTTCAATAGTTTAGAAGGAGCGCACATAATTGAAACACCTCTATAATTTTCAATTTCCATTTTATTCCCCGATTTGAATATAGGTATGGAAATAGATGTTTTCCAAAATTCAGGAAAAATATTTGACCTTACTATTAAATTAAAAATATAAAGTAGTGGACCTCTTGACCATTCATAACATCCTTTCAAGATGTAAGGAGGGATGCCATCTAGTCCTGCTTTTTTTTTTGGTTTTAGATTTTTGAATCATTTGTCATACTAGAAGTATTAAAATTTAGATTATAGGAGGCTTTTTCTTCACAGAAAACATATGAGAAGAAATTTGCAAACGATTCTGCGGTAACCTCATCTGCCACCATTTCGCTATTATAAGCAGTAAAGCTGCCCAAGCATGTTTATTTATTTTTTTACTATTCACATAATTCCAAAATTGATTTATATCTTTATTAACATTCGATTCTAAATTTTTTATGTACTGCTTTTCCTCCTTCCTAATTAGATTTTTAACCTTTTTGCGTAGTTCTTTATATTTCTCATTATTCAAATCAGACTTTGCTATTATGTTGTTCCAAACGGTATAACATTTATCTAAGCCCTAATTACTTCTACTTCATCAATAACGGGATTCCAGTCTGCATCTCTTGCATCTATACTTAGCTGATGAAAGTTGGCTTTCTTAAAGTTATACCAGGACTTCTGGAGGTATATAAATCATAGTGGAAAGCCTATCACTGACCCATATATGCAGAGCTGTTCTAGCATATATTACTATACACAGGGTGCTTCCGAAATTGGAGCAATAAATGAAATGGAAAGTAGATGACAAAACAAAACGAAATGAAAGAATACTTTGTATCAAAATAAAAATATTTTGGGAGATATTGTATTTTAAAGTTCAAGACTTTTTTCGGTGATTACTGATAAGAGGTCACAGTCTCCGCGAACCGCGCTGAAACACTGCCAGCGTGCAGACACGCTATGGCCTGAAGAATCAAACCAGTGGCTCCCAAACAAAGGTAAATGAATGCGATTTCATAAAATTTCATAAAAATTTTCGAAAATTTTTGACTACTTCAAAAACAAAAATTGTTGCCATTAAGTGATACACAATATTCCATACAACAACCCATTTTTTATTGCTCCAATTTCGGAAACATCTTGTATAGACGGGAGAGCCGAATCAGAAAACTATCATTACAGTATAGTCAGTCGAGTTGTGGCAGGTTGGCTGTTCAGTTTGATAGGTGGCAATCAGATATATGGCAGATTGAATAGTTATTGAACAAATCTTCGCTTCATTCATGAATACTTAGTTATCGTCTTGTACTTATAGCTGTTGAGTTTTTGTAGTGAGTGTTAATATTTGGATATCAAACTTCGTCATCATAATCCACTGGAATTTTTCCTAGGTACTCGCTAACTCTTTAATTCTTTGTGAATGGTAGACCTTTTTTGGGTATGTTCTTAATCTCATCTGAATAATTCTAGCTACTCATTCTCAATGTTTCTATAGGGTCTACAACATCTACAAGTTCAGTTAGTTCTCGTATGTTGTTATTTGGTTTTCAATCTTTTCCAGCATTGTTTTTTTATACTATTCTTTCTGGACATTCGACAAGAATCTCTGAGATAACTTCTGAGATAACTTCTGAGATGGAAATAAACATACCAAATAAACCCTGACTCATATTCAAGTAGACAATCTAATTCTCGAAAGAGACTCACAACTCGTTCGGACAGGTTCTGCATGTTCGTTTTAGTTTTTACCAAAGAAAGTAATTTCACTTTAAGCTCATATCCTTCTTCAATAAAGGAAGATGGGACACTAGCCAAAAACGCGCCGGAAAAGCCCATTATTCTGGCAAAAACAGACCCCAAAAATCACTTCAATTGACAGCCATATGCCTGAGATTACCGTTCACCAATGCAACAGACGAATTTTGCTGAGAATTATTCCGATTGTTCTTCAAGAATTAAGGATAATTTATTTCATCCACCTGGGAAAAATGTCAGCTAACTACGGTTTCTATCATACTTGCTTTTCGATATGGCAACGTCGGGACATCGCATACATATTCACTCCATATGAATGAACTAGCGGCTTGACTTTGACTGACTGACTGCCTCATTCCGCCGGTTTTCGATAATGTATTCGTTGAAATTGTTTACTTGAGGTGAGGCAGATTAAGTAGCAGTGCATTCCCTATTTCGGTGGAATAATTATTGTATTAAGTATAAATTGTTTCACCGATTTAAAAAGTCAAAATGTGTGTCGGGACTTAGGAGAAAAATTTGGAATAATTCGACGGTATTACGGTAAGTGGTTCGTGAGCGAGTCATTACGGACTAGAGGAATTGCTCCTTTTTGGACAAAATCTACAAGTGCTGTTATAGGTATTTCAGACGATTACAGATCAAAATTCCAGGACAGATCGGATCTGTGCCTTATACAGGGTGATTCAAAAGTACTTTGACAAACTTCAGGAGGTGATTCCTCATAATATTTTAATATGAATTGTCCAAATAAATATATGTCCGGAAACGCTTCGTTCCCTAGATACAGGGTGTTGAAGTTTTATTTTATTTTTTTTCAAATAAATTTTGAAATACTAACCATAATCAAACGAAAATTGGTATTGAGAGATTTTTTGAGGTGACGAATTCGAATCTGATGTTACTATTGCTCTTACTTATAGGGGGCGCCACCTACACGCATTTCTCTTTTTTGAAGATTCATAACTTTTTTGATCGTATTTTTAGCACATTTTTCAGTAAAAAAAATCAATTTCTCTATCATATCCACGGAAAAAAACTACTCTTGTTATAAGTCGCTATAAGCAACCGTTTTCTAGATATTTGGACTTGAAAATTTCAAGTCTTTTGTTTGATAATCGATGCATGTTGAATATTTTGCATTTTTCACAAGAATGCTTTAGAAATGAATTTGACGTTTAAGTAAGTAGTTTTGGCAATTACATATTTTGTGACAGTTATAAGTTTTGTTGAAGTTTCCGTTAGTTTTAAAACACCTATTTTGAAAAAATGGATTATTTAAACAATAATGCTCATTTAGCCGATATGCATTTCTTTTTGGCTTTGCGGATGGCAATGCGTGCGAAGCAAGACGTATTCACCAGTAGCGATTTCCTAATCGAGTACTGCCTTCAGCTCCAACATTTGCCAGTCTCCACCGTCGTTTGGCAGAAACAGGTAGATTTAAAAGGACAGCTGATATTATTGGAAGACCACGAGTAGTCCGAATCCCAGAAATGGAAAACGCTGTTTTGATCGCTCTCGAGGAGAATCCAGAAACAAGTACAAGAATAATTGTTGAAGCACTCATTTCTACTCAGTCCACATTTTGAGAATTATCCACGTTAATCATTTTGATCCATACCATATTCGAAGGGTACAAGCTCTTTTTCCATGAGACTTTCCCCAACGAATTACTATGTGTCCGTGGTTTTTGAGATAATTGGCTGGAAATCCTCAATTTTTAAGATATGTGCTCTTCACGGACGAGGCAAACTTCTCCCGAAATGCTATAACAAACTTTCATAACAACCATGTTTGGGTTCTAGAAAATCCGCACGCAGTTGGTGAAAGACATTGTCAATATCAATTTTCTGTAAATGTATGGGCGGCAATAATTGATAATTACTTGATAGGTCCTTTCTTTCTTCCGCTCCGACTGAATGGTGCAACTTACAGACACTTTTTAGAAAATGAATTGCAGAGACTACTTCAGAATGTACCATCAGAAATTCGTATCCTCATGTGTTTTATGCATGATGGGGCTCCGGCCCATTTTAGCGTTGTTGCCAGAAAATTCCTTAACACTGTCTATCAAAATTGATGGATCGGTAGGGGTGTAGAAGAACCTAACCAGACGTACATGGGCACCAAGGTCCTCAGATCTAAACCCGATAGATTTTTACTGTTTGTTAACTCCAGTAGCGAACGAGGAAGATCTAAGAATAGTAGACGCTTGTGAAACAATAAGAAACACACCAATAATTTTTAAGCGGGCACGACATTCAATGACTAGAAGACTGAATGCCCGTATCTTCGCTGAAGGTGGACACTTTCAACAATTTATTTGATAACAATTATGTAGTTTCTTTTATTTTATCTTATTCTACATATTCAAAATTTCTTGAAATAAAATGTTGATATTTCTTGCAAATATTATTGAAACAAATACTGATTTTGCATCCTTGATACAAAAATAACATACCCAAAAGAAATGACCTCTTCAAACGAGAAAAAGTAATAGAATAGGTGGCGCCCCCTACAGAAAACCCAAACTACTTACTTAAACGCCAAATTACTTTCTTGTGAATAATGCAAAATAAAGGTAATTATTTCAACATACATCGATTTATCAAATGATCAACTTGAAACTTTCAAGTCCAAATATAGAGAAAATGGTTGCTTATAGCGACTTGTAACAAGGCTAGCTTTTTTACGTAGATTTGATAGAGGAATCGATTTTTTTACTGAAAAATGTGCTAAAAGTACGCTCAAAAAAGTTAAAAAAGAGAAATTCGTCACCTTAGAAAACCTCTTAATACCAATTTTCTTTTGATTATGGATAGTATTTCAAAAGTTACTTGAAAAAAACGAAAATAAAAATAAAACTTCAACACCCTGTATCTTGGAAACCAAGCGTTTCCGGACATATATTTATTTAGACAATTCATATTAGAATATTGTGAGGAATCACCTCCTGAAGTTTGTCAAAGTACTTTTGAATCACCCTGTATAGGTATATCTTGAGCAGCAGAGAAGAGAAATAGGTCTTGGCTCGAAATAAAAAACCGAAAGTTTGGGACACTTTGATACTTAACCCTAAAGAGCATACGTAATAAATCATTACACTTTTTGGCAGCAGGTGGACGGGCTAACACACGCACTACTACAACCACAGACTTATCAAATACCAAATAGCATACATAGTATAAACCGGTATAAACTAAGCATGTCAGCATTCACCTGAAGACCATTTTACTACTACAAACAATCAAATCGTGAGAAACATTAAGCCCATAGCCCATTTGGGACAATGAGAGTTTGAAACGAGAGTAATCATGCATGAGCTACACTGATGGAAAATTGATAGATAGAAATCGAAATGTTCCTGCATTGGCGAGAAATGAAAATTTGAACCAACACGTTCATCATGTTATTGAAAAAAAAATCAGCGTTGAAATGCACAATGTGAATTTTTTTCAGAGAACTTATATATACATCCATTCTGCAATATAATTCTATAAATAAGAAGAGCAAACTTGGCACGCGAGGTTTTTAAAACGAACATTGTACAAATGAAAAAAAAAATGTATATTCATATTCATTTTAATCCCATTCCGCTAAAATATTCCGAATATTTACAAGAGAAAACTTGGTGGCAGGGTAGTTTTTCGGAAAACTTTTGATGCATTTCAATATTCTTTTCATGGAAATATGCATCTTGACGAAATTATTTTCATACTTATTACTAACCCATTCCGCGAAAATATTGAAAAAATCACTAGAGTTAATTTGGATTTTGGGGTAAGATATTTGGATATTTCCCATGGAAACACCGCCGCCACTTCCGTAATTGTTGACGTTCAATTGTGAAATCTGCAGAATGGATAGATACATATCGAAAATGACCAAAATGACTTAAGTGATATACACTGCACGCCAGCATCGATGGAATCGCCGACATACCTATTTCCGAAATTACAGTAGCAGAAAAAATAGGTCGAAAATGTCTAATGATTCGTGTTCAGAAAAACTGATTTATTTACTTCGTTCCTGAAAATATATAAATTTTTGTCACACTTCTTATGGAAACACCCTAGTAATTGCCGTAATTTTTATGTATTATTGTGAAATTTATATAACCAGATTATCGATTTTCCAGACTTCAAAACTTTTTTTTATAGTTTGATTGATAGAAAAGAACCAATACCTATATATATCACTTGTACGCAATACCGTACCAAATATATATCTACCTACCTGGTGTTTGGTTCCATTGTAAAGTAGGGTAGGTATATATCATTGCGTAAAAGGGCAACAGGGCTTCACTGTATTAATTATTGATTTTCCAAGGAATGCGCAAAATTCCAGTGAAATCGAATCTTGTTTTCCGAACAAATGAAAATCTAACTTTATCCAGAACGATGAAAAACTACCTACGACGATGATATTTTTAGATAGGAACCCCTACTACTGAATCAGAATCGTTTCACATGCAACGGAGTACGGAGTGGTGAGAACCTGAGAACTGATCTTTAAAAAAAATAAAACTTACCTCTCAAGAAGAAAAAGCTCCTACCTATTGGCACCTATTAACCGAAACTCTAAAGTGCCGACTCTTTAGTAGGTTATTCACGCAATGCAATAATAGGAATATCCTGCCAATACTGAAATTATTGGCACAGTTTACGGTTCACTCAATTCGAAGTTTATCGATTACCAAAATCGAAACACCAACTAAAACAACACACTACCGGCAAATACGAGAGTTTCCACTATACAATAACGTCGACTCTGAACTCAGCGTATGGTCTGTGGTGGGTGGCAAGAAGCGCAAAACATGAGCACACAGTAGCCTGCTAAAAGCAATGTTGCCATATTCAAAACAATATATTAAGTTTAAAGAAACTACCAGAATTTTCCAGAAACGTTCGAAAAATCAAAACATGAATGACAATCCAAATGCATGTTAGAATTTCGTTCTAATGCTAACAGTACGCAAAAAAATCTTGAAAATTGTTTCAAAAGCGAAAGCATTGGCAGATGTCCTGAACAGACCAACATGCGAGAGTTTTGAGTCGCGAATCCCGCCAAAACTTTCCTAGAAATTCAAAATGTTGCCAAATATCGAATCAGTATACAGTATCAGAAAGTTTTCATCTTGGGTGTGGAGGTTTCATGAGAGCGTAAAGATTAGCTTGCTAAATGTTGAGAGAGCATTGCAATTTCTCCTCGAATCACTCAAGGAAGGGATATCGACGTATGCTGTGTGCGCTATACCGCATTGCCACGTGGTCTGGTGGAGTAACAGGAGAGGCGCACAGTAGTGGATTGGGGTCATCCATGTAAAATAAATGAGTGACCTTGTGACTCCGGTTGCTGGGGGTGCTGCAGTTGTATCCGCGAGTATTTCTAAGTTCTACGGATAATGGCAATAGTGAGATGAAGAAAAGAAGAGGGCTCAGGGAGTCTCCCTGAAATACGCCCCCCTTCTGAAGATAACCCGCTCTGTTTGGACTCTTATGGTAACCTGATTCTTCCAGAGCGGCATCAGTTGTTCAATGTATCCCACTACTTGCTCATGCGAAGTTGTATCAAATGCCTTGCGGTAATCGATCCAGGCCATCGGAAGGTAAGCGTGATACATCTATCGATGAGCAGGTTCTCCTTGCAGCCAGCGACCCTCTTGTTTGACCCTCTTTGCTCATATATCCGTTCATACACCGGGTTAACTGCGGAGATTATTCGCATATATACAGGATGCGGGTAAACATCTTGTAACATGCATTCATGCGCGTTATCGATCTGTAGATTAGACAAATCTCTGTTTTTGGGGATGCCCACGGTTCGCCCCTCGACGAACCAGTCCGGAATCTGCTGCTCCCCATGTAGCAATGAGTCGAAAACCGTGCCAGATGGTGGTGGGTGCTTGGACATTTCTTCCACCAATAGTTATTTATTCCATCGGTGCCTGGAGCAGCAAAGTTCCTCCAGCCTTTGAGGGCTAGTCGAACTTCTTCCGGGGTTATCGGACTGCTCAGCTCGTTGTGCTCAGATCCTGAAAAAAGGTTCGAACTGCGCTAGGGCTGGAGTATCTTCATTAAGTGGTTGCAGATACATTCTTCCAAAAGGAGTCCAGTACAGCAGAGTAAAACAACTCCAAGGTTCTTGTCCTCATCAATATCATCAAGTTCTTCATTCTAGATTCTGACAGGAGTGTTCTCTTCAATCTTTCTTTTTAATCAGCATGCAAGGCCAGATAAAATCCAACCATACATTGTACGGTTAATTGTTCAGGACGAGCCTAACGTATGCATGAATACTAAAACCTGGAGAAGGTCCACAGCCCAAGGACGTTGAAATAACGAACGTTTTTTCAACAAAAAAATGTCGCGTGTAACAACGTTATATTAAACCAATTGCTTACTAATTATCGCTTTATTGTTGTTTCCAATCAGGTTTTTTGAACGTCGAAGATACTCAATAAAACAACATTGTTTCGACCAAATAAAAGGTTAAGAAATATATCATAAACATTGATCAATGAATCGCATAAAGCGAGTTTGATTAACAATTCTTTTTGAATTAACATAACGATTGTTAAACGTATATTTAACGACTTGTTGAGGAATTAACGTAAACACATCTTTATAACGTATTCTTTCAACGTTGAAGATTAAATTATTAACGTTAAAATTTTCAATCAGAAACGTTTATTTAACGAATGCCACGTTTATAACACGTTTGAAAAACGTACGTGTGCCCATTGGGACTGGTCTTCATACCCAATCTAAGAAAGCCATCCTATGCCTAGAAGAACCAGGCCTTTTCACCAATTTATCTCACGTAGTTCATGCTAAAGGATACGGAAAAATTGGTTGCTATGAACATCCGAGATACTGGCACAGAGAATCCAATCTTGTCGGGAGTACCAACATCCCTATTGGTACAAAGTCGCTGAAGTAAATTATACATTATATCTACCCAATAAATCGGCATGAAAATGTTCCTTTATAAATTGTTAGTAGAGGTCCCCTAAATCATAAAAGCACAATAATCCGTTTTGGAGGGACATTTATGGGTCAAAAAAGCCTGTTTCGTCTATTACTCGTCAACCGTTGAAAATGTCAAAAATGTATTTATTACAAAAAAGAAAGGTTGATAATCCACTGATATTTCGTGTTCATAAGTCCTCAGAGCCCTACACAAAATAAAAGGCTTCAATATAATTTATGAACTTTGGAAAATTTTTGGTGATTGTTTATTTTTTACTGAAATGTTGAAAAAACACGTTAATATGGAAAATTATTTCTTTTTTTTTGTATAAAAAATGTTGATAATACATGACATGGAAAAACTAACGAATTAATTTGACCTATTTTCTGTTTTATTTTTACATTTTAGTAGAAAATAATCACTCATCGAAAATTTGGCAAATTTTAACATGCTGGTAATTTTTTCAATCAAAAGGAATAATTTCATTTTTTACCTTTTGTGCATCAAAGTAATACCATTCAATTATGACTGAACACATTTATAAATTATGTTGTACCTATTTTGAAGCCCATTATTTTTCGTAGTGTTTCGCAGTTTTGAACTCGAAAGATTAGTTGATAATTACACTTATAGGTATGTTTTATTATACACTTACGATCATTAAAACCCAATTTCATTTTCCATCCTAGCTTGTGTAGTTTTCGAGCTCAGTTTTTATCGATAGACCGACCGCGAAGAAATTTCAAATGAAAAAATTCGCGCACAAATCCATATTGGGAACTTGACAAAATTTTGACATCGATTTTCTCGTAAACTATAGCATTTACAGAAAATTTTATGAATAACTTTCTTTCAGGATATTTGTGAAGCTTCCTTTTTTATATTTTTAACGGCTGACGAGTTATAAACGAAAACATCCTTTTTTGACCAAAGGGTGAAGCCACCCAAATCCGTCCAAAACAGATTATTGTGGATTTATGATGTATGGGACTTCCATACGAAGAGTTTATGAAAGAACATTTCCAATTTTCATGCAGGACAATTGTATAGGACATATTTTTACACCGACTGTACTGTACAAATCTGGTAAATCTTCAATTGGCCACGTTTATACCGTGCGCGAATTTGGTACTCTGACCAAGTTGACCATAACAAATTCGGACCTATGGAATAAGTTACTGCGATTTACACAATATATATACATACTTTACATATTTGGTTTGTTTGGCGTTCATTCAGACAGCACACTGTGACGTAGTTGTACCTTACTGTATGAATCGTTATTGGTATGTTGGTAACACTGAAATAAACAGTATGAAACTGACCTTTGTTTACTTGACATGGCGCAGTCGGTGTTTACTTGACACACACCTCTATATATTGACCTATATAAAAAAGGTTCGCACAACTCTACTAACCCATATTTCATGACATAAAAACATTAATGGCAATCCGAATAAGATATTGAAGTCAAAATTAGAAACATTATTTGAGGTTGCGTTGCTAGAAAAATGGATATTAGGTACTCTTAGTATATCAGAACTACCAATGATTCAAATAAAATTTTACGTCTTTCTGGAAAGTTAAGACCGTAGATGTTTACACCATCTTAGTCATCTAACTATTTTGGTTTGGTACGCTCAATTTTCGGTACCAAACCAAGCTGGTTACCTGACCAAGTGTAGTGTATACACCAAGATGACCAAGCCTATTTGGTTGAAATAAAGTCATTAGTCAGCTTACCAAGAGACGGTAGATTATTAGATTATATATTAGGGACTTTCGTGCTACAAGCCTCTACACCGCGACCTTTTCAGATCTATTGTGTTTGTCCTCGAGATCATTTAGAGTTCTTTGTCTAGCCCTGTCTTCTTTACGAGACTCCACAGGCTAGTTTTTAGAACTCCCATGAATCTGGGAGCTCTTGGTTTTTCTTCTCCCAGTGTTAGAAACCTTTGCCTTGACAAGCCCTCGCAGTGGCATAGTATGTGTACTGATGTTTCCTCTTCTTCCTGACAGAACCTGCATAGCATTTCTTCTGCCAGGCCTATTGTACTCATACGTTTGTTGAGCCTACAGTGCCCTGTGAGAAGTCCTACTACTATTCTAGTAGTGTTCCTCTTCTGGCTTAGTAGATAGTCTGTGAATGTTGGCTGCGGTTGTTTGATAAACTCTGTGGCCTGTCTCATCCCTGGTGCATTGTTCCACCATTCTTGAGACTTCTGTTGAATCCATGATTTGGTGTTTGTTTTTAGTACAGCTTTTGCTATACCGCAATACGGTTCTGGGACATTCAGGGCCTTACTTGCTCCTTCGCGGGCTTGTGTATCGGCCTCTTCATTGCCTCTATAACCTGTGTGTGCTGGTACCCAGGCTAGTGTCAGTCTGTTCTGACTGCCCAGCTCTTTAAGGGGTTCTATGCAGTCCCAAACAAGTTTTGAGGTAACTTGCATTGAGTTGACTGCTTTTATCGCAGCTTGGCTATCTGAGTATATGGCAATGTTTCTTCGTGAAAAATTGTGCCTTATTAGCTCTTGTGCACAATGGTGTATTGCAACGATTTCCGCTTGAAATATCGTCGCATGTTTGCACAAGCTCAGTGAGATTTTTATCTTCGGCTTGGTTCCGTAAATGCCGGCTCCTGCATCTTCATCCGTTTTGGAGCCGTCCGTCTAGACAGCGATTTCCGCATCCCTGTCCGTTATACTTGTCTTGAAAGTTTTGTCAAAGCTATATCTGGGAAGAATGCCATCTGATGGCATTCTTGTAACCGGGTCGTTATCCAACTCTTCATATAGCTTGTTGTAGTCTCTCCCGTGCATATTGCTAATGGGTGCTTGTCCTCTAAGCAACCTGCTCGTGACAGACCTGGCTTCGGCTTGGATGTATATGTGTAGTGGAGGTAGGTTGAGCAAGACCTCTAAAGCGGCTGTTGGGGTAGTTCTCATGGCCCCGGTGGCACTCAGACATGCCTGTCTTTGTAGTCCTCCAAGCCGTCGAACCACTCCTGCCTGCTTGGTCTTTGGCCACCATACCACCGTCCCTTACGTTATCATGGGTCTGATAACTCTGGCGTAAAGCCATGTAGTCATTTTTGGTTGTAGCCCCCAATTTTTCCCGCACATTCTCCTGCACAGATTGAAGGCTACAGTACTTTTTTCTATGGTTTTTTGTGGGTGTTGATTCCAGGTCAACTTATGGTCGAAGATGACTCCTAAGTATTTTGCCTCTTGGGCAAATGGAATTTCTATCCCGTTCAGTACCGGTGACCTAAGTCCTTCCAGTACTTTTTTTCGTGTGAATGTGACTATTGTGGTTTTATGAGGGTTTACTGTCAGCTCCTCCTCCTTACACCACCTGTCGACTATATCTAGGGCTGAGAGCTCCGATACTGTCCTTGCAAATTTGCCTTTTGCAATAATTGCAAGGTCATCGGCATATCCTAGTCAATGACTCTGGAAACTAGCTTTTCAATTAATTCATCAATTAGCATGGCCCATAGTAGGGGCGATAGCACCCCTCCCTGCGGACATCCCTTGTTTGCTCTAGCTGTCAGTGTTGTTCCGCCAATTTCTGATATAATGACCCTGTTCTTCAAATTGGCGTTTATCCACTGGCACAGTAGGGGATGTACCCCTTTTTTCGCTAGGGCATTTGCTATGGACTCGGTGGATGCATTATTG
This sequence comes from Chrysolina haemoptera, assembly GCA_958298965.1. Classification (NCBI taxonomy): domain Eukaryota; kingdom Metazoa; phylum Arthropoda; class Insecta; order Coleoptera; family Chrysomelidae; genus Chrysolina; species Chrysolina haemoptera. Next base: position 28,264,035 of record OY282594.1, on the reverse strand, counting down.
AAGGCACCCTCGATGTCTATAAACGTTGTCATGCTATCTCTTTGTCTTCCAATGACTTCGTTAGTAGCCTGTTGAGGTCGTCCAGTGCTAAGTTCGTTGACTTGTCTGGTTGATACGCATACTGGCGTTCGTTGAGCGGGTTTGTTTGTAATACCTCGTCTCTTATGTATCTATCTATCAGCCTTTCCAACGTTTTAAGTGGAAAGGTCATTAGACTTATGGGACGATATGCCTTGGATGTCTTGTCGCCTATTCTCCCTACTTTTGGGAGATATATGACTCTCACCTCTTGCCACATCGTAGGTATATGCCGTAATGCTATGCAAGCCTTGAATATACGGCACAGGTGTGGAATAAGTATTTCCTGTCCCTTTTGGAGAAATATGGGGTATATTCCATCTACTCCAGAGACTTGTATGGTTTGAATTTGCTGATAGCCCACCTGATTCAATTTGGTCTCGATATTTCCGTAGCCAGTCTCCATTCCGAAGCCTTTGGCTTGTTTGGCCTGCTTCTGGTACTGTCTACTATTAACGGACCATTGAGAATTTCTGAGGCCGGAAAGTGTGCTTCTGTGAGCATCCTTAGACTTTCTTCAAATGTTGTGGTATAGGTGTTGTCGTTCTTTTTCAAGAAACCTACTTGGTTTACAGTACCTTCTTTGGCTAGAACCTTATGGATTCTCGAGCACATAGGGGTATCTGTTACCACGATTGTCTCCTGGCCTTTCTTATTTCTTTGTTGTACTGCGTGAGTTTAACCTTGTATGTGGTCCAATCTTGGTTCAATTTAGCTTTGTTGAAAAGCTTCCGCACCTCACCTCTGAGGGTTTCTAGATGCTTATTCCACCAGACTGTTTTGTTATTTTGTTGCCTTGTTTTTTCGGGACAGCTTTCTTCGTAGGTTTCAACCATTGCTTTTCCCACTTGGTCTACTGCCCTCTCAAGGCTCTCTCTGTCACGTATTTCAGTCATGGACCTCTCGAGAGACCCACTGAGTGATGCTGTGTATCTTTCCCAGTTAGTCTCTCTTGGGTTCCTATATTTGACTAAAGTACGAGGTGGGGTAACTAGATCAAATCTGATCTGTCTATGATCCGAACACGAAGGTTCGTCTGACACGTGCCAGTTGGCAATGGTATCACCAGCTTTTTCCGACGTTAGGGTTATATCCAAAACCTCTTTCCTCGCTGCTGTGACGAAAGTTGGTTCATTACCTACATTAGCTATTAGCAATCTTTCTGTGAGAATAAATTGTAATAGTGACTCACCTCTTGGGTTGACGTCTGTGCTTCCCCACAATGAATGGTGTGCATTTGCGTCGCATGATACGATGAGTTGGAGGTTTGCCCTTGCCGCATAGGCAATGACCTCGCTCAGTACCGGCGGTGGGCATGCCTCCTCGCCTGGGAAATATGCTGAGCTCACTATCCAGCTTCTGTTTCCTTCCTCCGTCGGCGTGGTTAGGAGACCTGTAACAACATCACCGGTGCATAGCACCGGTATCAGTGTACATTCAACCTTATTACTATATAAGATACATGCACGAGGTTTATTGTTACCTTCTTTATACAGTACCTTACCTTGGTTGGGTTTTAGACCTGCAATCCTCCCTCCGTGTAGCCAGGGCTCCTGCAAGCAGAGGGCAAGATCTATCCCTTCTTTATCAAACCTCCTGCATACCATTGCGCTAGACGCTCTAGCATGATGGAGGTTCAACTGCAGAACCCTGATCCTGTGTTTAGAGTTTAGTTCGGGGAACTAAACTCCTCTGACTTCTCTGAGTCTTCCTCTTCCATAGGCCCAGCCCCCTCTTGTGCTGTTAGCCTTTTGAGACGGCTTTCCCCGCTCCGGGGAGGTGTCGTCTCATCCTCTTCCTGTACCTCATCGGTCTCCGGAATTGGTTCGTCAACACCTTCCTCGGTGCGTTTGCTGGTTCCTTGCCTCCCTTTAACTCTGAATTTCAGTCTTCCTAGGTTGTAGTAGGGAGCCATATCCAGCTTCTTGATTTCCTCTAGGGACTCTTTGTCCATAGAGAAAGACCATATTTGACCTTTGTCCGATGGGGTTTTAGCCCACACCGTCCAGAGGTGTGTGTTGAGCCTACGCAGAATTCTATCTGCTTCCGGCCTTTGTCCTCTCTCATCTGTGCAGGCGTGGGTTTCTGGCAAGTCATCACCTTCCAACACTGTCAGGGTTGCCCCCTTCCAGGGTTTTATGGTTGGGATGACTTCCCTTAGCCAATCTGCACTGATGCGATCCGCACACACTATAATCAGGTAGCCTGATTTATGAGTGCATTTTGCAAATTGCACTTGTGGTACCTCTGTGGGGATTTTCTCTAGAGCCTCAGAGATCGAGTCCTGGATGATTTCTAGTCTCTCTGGGCTCAAATTGTTCTCTGGGAACCCCGTGTGTACCACAGCAACCTTGACTGAGGAGAGGGCATCTTTGAAGGTGACTCCTTCCTGCCTTAGTTATTTGCTGAGTTATTTGTGGCGGTGTTGTGCTACTTGAGCGAAGGCGTTTCACCGCTTTTGTACCTTCGGGTGCATTTTTTCTGCCTACGCTGGCCTCTTTTGGCATCCTGGCCACCTTGGATCCTAGTCTCGAGGACGGTACCGGATCTCTGTTTTTCAGGAAATTTTCCTTGATTACCAGCCTTTTGGCTGTTGTATAATCAAGGCCCCTTTCCAGGTGACTTTTCAGCCTCAATTTAGAGGATCCTCCTAAGTGGGATGTTTTAACCTCCTCATCTGACAATAGCTCTAGTTCCTCCAGGGAAGATACCATTATCTTATTTTTAATTTTTGGTGCCTGCCGTGTGGCCTTGGCACCAGATGTCTCCGCCTTTTGTTCCGGGTTCGGTTTAGTCACCTTCCCCCGTCCTTTATTTTTATTTTTTAGGTCCATATTTGTTCCCACGAGTAGCTAGGGAAGTGTTGGTCCACTACGGCAGAGCCCCGCATGTCGTAGTGGGGTCTAGGATACTCTGGGATTCGACCTGGTGTCCCAGAGGCTCCGTTTGAGGTAGCATTCCCTGCTACCATTCAGCCCTCGGCACGGATTTCACACACCTTGACTTGGGGGATTTTATCGACTTTCCTTGTCTAGATCCGCCGTGTTCTGTATAAGCAGGGCCACCTCGAGCAGGATGCGATTCTTCATCGCGCACAGACGGTATAAACGTGGCCATATATTATCACATCACATCATATCATCAGTCTTCACGAAAAATACGTTGTCGTCATCCGTCATGCTCAGAAGCTGGGTACCTAATACAATCAAGCCAACTTTGAGGGGACATAAAATCTGGTACACGAATGGGTCCAAGTTCAGCTTCAGCAATGGGGTAGGTATGTTGGTATATGGGGAGAGACCTACACAAGATATCATCAGTCTAAGCCTCGTCACTCAATCCTTTATATATTCATGGTGTTGCTTCATTTTACATGGGCCCCTATATAGGCCTTCTGTGAGATATTCTGTATATGATTCTACTTGAAAACAGCCCATTACTCACAGCTAAATGTGCACGCAATATCGTCTAAATATTTTACGAATGCCCAATTCGCTATTGGCCTGACATACTGTTAATTTTGTTATAAAATGCAAGGAATATTTTTTTATTTCAAATACATAACACATTCACAAAATATTTGTTATTGCAAAACAGATTACAATATACCCCCCAGTCTGACGCATTTAGAACAGAAGCACAATATGTGACACAAGCAAAAGTGTTGTTACGCATGAAATATATCAAAATCAAATCAGTATTTATAAACTGAACAGATAAGATAATACAATATTTTTGAAATACTCTCTTATATAGTAGAGGTACTTGTCAGTTCTGAAGGTTCTGAAAAAATTCAATTTTTTTACTGCAATCTTCTTCACGATGTTGATTTTAATATTTGCTGTTATAATCCTTGATCAAGGTTGTATAAATATTTATGATTTCTCATTCAGTAGGCAATAGAATAATAAAATGTTTATGATACCTACAAAAATAGAAAAGGGTTTTTGTTTTATACTTTATGTGTTATGACGTTATAACGATTGTGTATTATATGTGTATTTAGCTAACCGGTGATGTAAGCGGAACATTTTCCTCATAATAATGGCCGCTGCGGAAATGTTTTGTGTTATTTTCGAAATTGTACTGCGATATATTGTTTGTGCAACTAGAAGATTAAAACTTTAAGATTTATTTCGATTTCAAAAAGTTCGTTGGGACTTTCAAGATTACAAAATATCTAAGAAAAAGTGAAAAAAAAGGAACTGTATTTGGGCAATTGTTTGATTTTTGTTACAATTATAGGTATTTTCATGACTATTGAAAATTCACGGTAAACATTTTTCTGGACAATCTGTATGGAGTTATGAATCGGTATGAACAGGAAAAATTTATTAGGTATTTTTCGTCCGTATTAAAAACGTGGTAAATTATTTTTTTCAATTTAAGTTATCATTTTCTGCATTTTAGCGTATTTTATTGTTGTGTTTATTTAAAGTCTTTCAGCCAAACATTTATTATTTTCACTATTATATTTATTATTAATATATCATACAATAATGATGCATTGTCATCCATTGCTGAGTTGTGTTCAAAATCGATTGCAAAATTTGAATAAACAAAATAGCTATTTATGATACAAAACTTCGTATAGTAGGACTTTTTGGCATGAGCGTGAAGTTTGTTGAATGAGGCGCAGCCTCACGCACTGTCGTAAAAAAAACATTATTTTTACTCATACGTAAAGATTATTCCAGTCGGGGCCTGTCTCTGAACCCATGATACATTCGGAGGGCGCACTGTTGGAATTTGCCCCAGCAAGCACATAACATAACAGGACAGTTCTGCGATGTTCTATTTTGCCAACAAAGAAACATTCATTTGTAATATGCTTTTAATATCACTTGCACGTCACTGTAGTACGTTAAATGTCACCTGTATGTTATTTTTTAACATTTGTAATATACTTGAGACATACGGACAATATAGGAATGTTATGTTTTGTTAAACTTTCTAATACCTATGATATCCCCACAATGTATTTTTTCATTGTGCGAAATAAAAAACGACCATGTGAAATTATCAGGGAGGAACATTGCACAAAAAGATGTCAGATGTAATTCAATGATTGTACGGGGAAGTAGTTGTTTTCTGACAAATTTTCATTTATTCATTTATTTAAAACTTCTCTAGCACACTTTTCGAACTTTGTAATGCATTAACTGGAGTCGGGTTACCGAGGAGTCCTTGCTATTTAGTTTTGGGTGTTATCATTCGTTCGGTGGGCCAGGATGACTCTAATGCTGTCTGACCCATCCGTGCACTGATGTTTGGGTACTTCCTTTTTGTATCCCAAACTGTACTATCCGTACAAGGACACGTGCGGGATATAAATGTTCATAGAAAGAAAAGTATACTTCGATTACTAAGAGAACAAATATTGTGATTCCAAAAATGTAGTTTTGAGTAAAATCAATGTATGTTTTTTCGACTGGAAAAGTCTTGATTGTCATGTCAGAAACTTCAATGAACAGTTTCAAGTGGATGTAAAATATGAGGGCATCATGAATATTTCCCCTCGATTTAATTAATAGTCATAATATCACATTTTCGATAAGGGACATACACATTTTTTTGTCCTCTTAGCCATCGATATTTTCTGTAACCAACTAGAATTCAAAAATACCTATTCAGGTAAATAAAATAGTGATGACGCGATTTTTCATGTAAATCCCATATGCAGAGCTGTTCACAAAAATAATATTTCATTACTTGTTTGATGAGGATGGGGAATAGATCAATTTTTAGCAGCTATTCAATGAGGTATCACTAGTAGAGGTTTATATTGAAAATATTTGAATGCGGGTGGCTGTAAATCAGGGGAGTGATGGGGGTGGCTGAAAATATAAGGGGGTGTGATGGGGAGGATTATTCCTTGAGTCATTTCATATCCTAGTAACAGTTATGGACAATTCGTAATGATTATATAATTTTATTCATGAGATATAGCATTTGAAAGCATTAAAATTGTCATCCAGTATATGGAAACTATATATACTATTGAAAAGGCAATCATATGAATCCTCATGAAGTTGATCAAAACCCATACCGCCTGAAAAATTGGCAAATCCTAGCCGGTTGTTTTCTAGTTTTAACGGATTGAGTGAAAATCAAAACAATTGTGGTAGGGTAAATGCACCGGTTAACCGACCGGCACTTGTTCTCGACCATTCTATGATTTAATATAATAATGAAAATATCTATTGTACTGTAGAAATAACCGTTATTCGTATTTTCGACCACTTCCACTTATTCGAAACCGCTCGCAGTGTAGGGGTAGGAGTCGAACTTTTCGAACCAAAAATTATTTCAGGACCGTCTATCACTGAGAGAGGTTTGTTTTCACCCATGCTTTGAAAAATGCTAAGTGACACCGGGTTAGAAAATAACAAGAAAATAGTAAGTAATTTTTATTTCAGATGCATCAGATTTATATATTTTGTTTTATATTACCTATTATAGAGATTGATTTTTGTGTATTTTAAGAAAAAAACAGGCATACGTTTATTTTTCTGTCCAATTTTTTGGTGGTCGAGAACCAATTTATGTCTCAAATAATTATTTATTTCTTTTGACATATTTCGTTTGGGAACATTTTTAATTTTTTTCTATATTCTGATTCATTTTCATAAATATTTTTTGAATATCAGTTTTCGACCATGGAATTAGGCCAAAATAATATTTGTATTTGCATTCAATTTATTAATGGTCGAAAACCAATTTCATCATTTTTAGTTCTCGACCAATGGTGGTCGACTCGACCACCACAGAAATGGTCGAAAACTCTGCGGGGTGGTCAAGAACCAGAGATATTGTAGTTTTTCACTTTTTATTGAGATTTCAAGAGTTGAATGCAAAAATGAGCTGAAAAGAGCATTTACAAATCATTTTAAACTCTCCACTGAATCGGTGCGAACACCAAGCTCATTGAAATTTGATGAGATTTTGCAAAAATTTATCATTTATAAAGTTGAATTTTTCGTTAACTGGTCGAAAACCAGAGCATTTACATACCCTATTGATTTTTATTTATTTCTAAGGACATAATTGTGTTGCCGTGCTATAATGCCAACACCCTTTGTGAGATATCATTTTGTAATCGACTGGAGGGACCCATGAGCTACAACTTTAGATGTGATACTGATACATTTATTTCTAAGACAGTTCAATTCCGAAACAGCACAAAAATCAAATCGATGCATAATATCTAAAATAGCAAAATCGATTTTTTTTACACCCTGTATCTCCAAAAACTGGTCATAGGATCTATCTATAAATTGGATTACGTAATGAGGATGCCAGGATGTACAAAATATATCAAAATTTAAGCAAAATAACCGAAAGCCATTTTACGTAGTATATTCAGGTCAATTCTGTTTCTCATTAGCAAGATTGTTACCATAACAAGACAATTTGCACAGCAAAATATAACTCAATTTTGTAGAAGGCTTGATATCTACATTGCTTTATTGGCAGGAGATGATGTGACAGCAACATCGTCTGCCGATATGTTTTCAAGCCTTCTACAAAATTTAGATATATTTTGCTGTGAAAATTGTCTTGCTATGGTAACAATCTTGCTATCGAGAAACAGAATTCACCCGATTGTGTGGTGTCCTTTCGTCTCGTTAAGTTTGTTTTGGTTCTGAAAATTATCAGTCCTAGGACGTCAGGATCATGCGCAGTTGACGAGAAGTGTGCTCTTTAGGTTCATATTTTTCTCTTTTGCGCATAATCCTGACGTCCCAGGACTAATAATTTTCAGAACCATAACAAAGCTCTTGTCCTGACTTGAGTTTCCACTTCCAGTTCCCATGACCACTGTGAACTGTGATGTCTTGATACTCTTGATCTAGGCACAGACAGACACACAGATCCACAGACCTCATAAAAGAATCTGTGCACAGATCCCATAGACCTCACTGGTAAGGGTTGCCAACCCGTCTTGTACGGCATTCTGTACTTACTATGTACGATATGGCTGCGTACGATAATTTTGTCAAAAAGTAAAAATGTTTAATTCAAGATTAATAATACACTTTTGGCATAAAAAGTCAGTTTCAAAATTAGAAAATAAGAAAACGATGAGTCTCCAGCTGATTTAATTTACGCTAGATTTTTGAAATGAATTGAATTAACAAGAAAATGTTTCACAGCGTCTTGAAACTCATTGGTCCTGATGATTGATGGATAAAAAGATCACTGACTATACAAATGAGTCACTGTGATCTTGAGCATTTATTTATCAAGTAAAGTAACTTATAATTCACAACTTCACATCTCATAAAAATGAATTTGAGGCAATTTTTTTCAATCTTAACCTATTATACCTAGTTACTAGTTTTGTAACTTATAAACACCAGTTTCACTCATTCAACGAACATGAGTAGCTCAAGACATAGAGCATAGAGGAATCATATTAAGTATAGGCGAAACATAAACACGTACGATATTATCGGCCAAAATCTGATAATTTAGAATAGCTGGTACGATAAGTAGTTCCTGAAGAATTGGCAAATGGCAACATTGGCAACCCTACTGTATTCTGTAATCTGTTGTTATCCATCGACTATCTTATCCTTGGTTGTTATCTACTTCCGCCGGGTACACATGATAGCTCTCGCTTATGGCGTATTGTTTTCTGATTGGCCGCTGACTGAGAACATGTCGTTCTATGTCATTCAGTGACCAATCGAAAAACAATACGCTGTAAGCTCAACTACAAAAAGCTGGCATATATGAAATGAACCCGGCCAACCACACCAGACATCAACTTGTCACTTGTCACTTCTCTGCGTCCCATTCATGAAAATACAAAAAACAAAAAGTAGTAAAGACAAAAAAGTAAATAAATACTATACTTTTCAGATAATTAGAGAAAAAAGTATGCTCTTGTGGATAGAGATAACTTATAAAACCTTATTCAAATTGAAAAAGGGATACGAAAAACATTGGAGGCGCAATGATAGTATATGAATTGATTATTACTTTATGTCATTATAAAAAGATTGAATAGAAAAGATGCAAATTAAGCTAGGATGAACAAAACAAATGAGACGTCCATGTATATTGTAAAATAATTTTGGAATCATCCTGTATCATCATTTTTCCACAATGTAGGTCAAAACTTTCACTTACCTTGGCTTCTGCTTTCATTCTTTCATAACACTAGTTTTATTATAAGTACTGTCAGTTTTAGGCTCAAGTTTTCACATTATTTTCACCTAAAAAATGTATCTCTCAAAATTACCCCTCAATCTGAACAAATTCAGGTTTGTTCAAAGTGTTAGTGCTACTGTGAACAAAGTATATCCTGAAAGAAGACAATTTAGTTGTTCGAAATCACGTTATTCCAAGAAACCTGACTGGAATAGAGCTGTAAGCGAAGCTGAGAAGATTGTCGGATACCCAACATCATTTTTGAGCTTACGCTGGCTTTTGAGCGACGAAATTGCCAATGTGGCTTTGCAGCTAAGAAAATTAGTAGGATCCAACCATCCTCTACTCAAGACAGCAAAGTGAGTTTAGATAAAATTGAAAACAAGACTTTATTTTTGACATTCATGTTTCTTCAACTGACATACTTCTTTAATATTTGACCATAACCCATAGGCATATTTATTTATTCAGAGTCCTCATTTAACAGATGTCTCTCGTTCTTTCTATAAATTTGAACTATCTTCTTCAATAATCAATTTGGATTGTAGAAACCAGTGTTTTGGGTTTGTACTTTTGGAATAGAACTACTACAAATTATTATAAGTTGTAGATTTTTGACTTATAAGTTTTTTATCACATTTCTACAAAACTGGATACAAATTATAAATCATATTTGAAATAGGTCGGGACTAAAACTATTGTTTTATAACCCTGGCAGTATAACGAAAGTAATTTTTTCTAACAGAGTGCGCAAAGTAGTACTTTTTTGCATACGCAAAGTTAAACTTTTCCGGCGGAAAAGATGCAATGTGAGAAACCACTTTACCTTCTAATCGTAGTTTCAATAGTTGTATTTCAGCTTACAACAAAAAAAAACTAATATTTTTTTAAGCTGTCGAGGGACGGCCTTTAATAAAAATAGTGATAGTGGAACCATGGTTTAGATAAGATGTTACTGAGAACTACTCTTGAAGCTAAACTACCTGGCATATACATTGAAACAAATGAATGTTCAAAGGAAAGCTTTCAATGGATTGTTTTTTTTACATTTTATAAAGAAAACCTACTCTTCCTACTTTTCCCACTTGGGGGATTTTTTTTTACTTTCTCCCTACTCGCGAGGCTTCTGTGACAACAACTCTGGAGAAGCAGTATTTGCTACCTCTGAAAGTACTGATGGTAGAAAACGTAAAAGAAAATGTGTTCAACTTGGGAGAAAATGTAAATTCTTAAAATGTAAAAACCCTAGATAGGACCGATGCTATGTAAACACCATATTTAGTGAACCGAAGGCAACTGTGTTTATAAACATTCACCTTCTACCTCTGTTGTTTTGAAACATCGACTCCCGTTGTCAAATTGGTTAAAAAATATTTATATGATTTTGGTAGATATCAATCAATGCCTAATCATTCATATTTTATCTTCAGATTTATTATTCTAAAGGCCAGTTCACTGATTCAGATACATTGGGTGCCCACCCAGGTTTTTTGACCCCGCATGATAAATTCCTCCAGTATTGATAAAATTAATACTTCTGAAAAGAAAATATGATTTTGTGATAGAAACGCAAGTTAAAGGAGTGTATATGAACTGTCTTGCAGTTTATAGGCACAGGGATCAAAAATATTTGCTTTTAAGTTGAAAACCCCGTTTTTCAAGCACATGCAATTTATGAGCAAATATTTTTTACCCTTGTGCCTATAAAACTGCAAGACATTTCACAAAGTCATATTTTCTTTGGTTCAGAAGTATTAATTGTACTAATACTGGAGGAATTCATCATGCGGGGTCAAAAACCCTGGGTGCTGGGTGGGTACCCATGTATCTGAATCGGCCTTAAAAGTTCCAGGGAAATATTATTTTCCAAAGAGATGGAAATCTTCTAAGCAGATGATGAAATACACTGAGCACTGTGAAAATTTCGAGCGGTTACCAGAAGTTTCCCACTCTTGGCAACACAGTATTTCCCCTGCCGAATTACTGCTTCGCTCCAAAACAACCAATAGCCACATTGCATTCAGTGGCGTCGCATATATAGAACGTATTTGTATAGTAGAGTAGAATATTGAAGTGAAATAGATATTAATGAATAATTCATACATATTAACAAGAGGTTGAATATGGTGTGATCAAATGGAATAGTTGGCCAAATTTTGACCACCAAGCAGTATTTTTAATATTATGAATGAAAAGTTATTTCTGCATGTTTAATAATTTGTTCAACTCCTAATTCAACTTTAGACATATTTCCTGACCCTCTATTAGGTTAGAGTTTTTCAAGTGGTTGATTATTATCTTTTACTTATTGAGTTACTGCAAACCTACCGAAACTATGTTTTCTTTGGATAATCTTTGTTGACAAGTATTTTGACATCACACCCTACCGCCAATAGACAATCGTTTGAATTTCCACTATTTTTCAATCATTTTTATTCTTGTTAATTATTGATATTTTTGGCAGCTATCTTATTTTCCCAGTAGAGGGTCAGTTAAAATAGATATTTTGTATTTATTGTTGAAATTGTTATTTGTGTCAACCGGCTGCCCCCTTACAAGCAACCCTCAAGTCTTCAAGAGACTTGTGCGAGCTAGGGAAGATGCAGCCCTTACCTTTCAACGTGTGATGTCATGAACGAGGCCGGTGACGTTGCGGTGAATTGAACCCGCGTACCTTAGATTAGCAAACGGGCACTACCTACGTGCCACCAAGACTCACATTCGTATCATAATATACTTGTTATAGTAGTAATAGAAAATTCAGTAGAAGTTATCTGTAATGTCAAGTTGTTTACAGAAAAACATTTCCTCGTCTGTCCTCTCAAATATGTTAACTAGATACATATATAAACAATTATACAGGGTATAAATAACACAAATTATGAAATATCAATATCATAACAATACTATTAATGAATGCGGGAAGCTGAATACACTTGTTAGTAATGAATGAAGCGAAGAATTCGTATGTAAGTGTATACATTTATTATTTATTGCAAAGCGCTTTCGACTTGCGTCATCTTCAGTGCTTACTAGTCAACACACAAAGTTTTGACACAAAGTCGGTTTTCATTCAATTGAAATATCCACATGGCCTTATAACTCCAACATGCATTTCGTTGGTTTTTAGACTTAAATAAGTTTCAAATTTAAACAGATAATGTTTTTACACATCTCGATACTTCCTGTTGCCTGACTAGTAAGCACTGAAGATGACGCAAGTCGAAAGCGCTTTGCAATAAATAATAAATTTATACACTTATATACAAATTCTTCGCTTCATTCAATATATTATTAGTTGTAGAGAAAAATTCAAAAGAGAAAAAGTCAACTCATAGTATTCCGTATTTATATCGAAAACTTTTTAATCAAATGTTTCTCAGAAAGATTTATTTCTCAAGAAAGTTGTCGTTTGTTTTATATGAATAAACTGTCAGAAAATGTAGGAATCAGTCCTAGTTATTTTCAGAAAAGGTAACAAATTTTGTCACAAAAATCACGCTCTCTTAAATAATAGCTGTTGGAAAAGGTTCCTTGATTAATATTTATAAACAGACACATAATTTCAATATACTTGGACTATATCAAGATATTCGTTAACTCTCTTGTATTATTGCTGGGATCATAAATCACAAAATTCGTCCGCCATCTTGATCCCCAAATTTTGATAACAAATTCTTCATTTCTAACATTCGGTAATAAATATTCAAAAAAATCACATGAAAATTGTTAGTCATGTTTTAAATTCTTTGGTTTTGAATAAAAACAAACCATTTCAGACCCTGAAATCCCCATACGCCAATTTCAAATTAAATCGTACAATAAATTAAAATACTGGTCCGTCATGAATTTTTCATAAAAAATACTCATAGGAATGATGGAATCACATTTGTTTGAGGAGTTTATTATAAGGATCTTAAAAAATAAAAGAATCTTCTTCTCCTTCGAAAATTCCTAGATAAATAACGATTTTGAATACTCAACAAACGTATTGAAGTTTCAGAAAAAACCGTCAAACCACTTGATGCAGCTCATATATTGATTTTCTGTAGGTGAAAATTTACACACATGTATTCACATTATTACTGTATTCTTCTTTGATATTTTCTAATAATATTTTCTACCACCAGATATATCTCGACATGCCACTTCATTGTATATACTATGTTTTTGACATATCATAGGTAAATGTACCTTTATAATATCATCATAACTATAATGAAAAAATCGTCAAACCACTTGATGCAGCTCATATATTGATTTTCTGTAGGTGAAAATTTACACACATGTATTCACATTATTACTGTATTCTTCTTTGATATTTTCTAATAATATTTTCTACCACCAGATATATCTCGACATGCCACTTCATTGTATTTACTATGTTTTTGACATATCATAGGTAAATGTACCTTTATAATATCATCATAACTATAATGAAATAAACTATATATTTATCTATTGCTTACAGAGGTCTGTTTTTTACTGGCAAAAATAATATGCAAGCCTGGGGACTGATAGTCTTACTAGTTTCTAAGGCTGCTGGTCATTCTTCTGATATACCGGATATGGAAGAGGACAAGTCTGCAGGGGTATTGCACAGTCAAAGGGCATTAGCCGAAGTCACAGAAATGATAAGAACGAGTCATTTGGTACACAAGGGCATGGTGAATATGCAACCACCCGTTATGATGGATGCTCCAGGCAAGTTACCTTTTTATGGATTTGTAAATATTTTTTTAGAACGAAACTGTCAATAATAGCGGGGGGACTGTTGTACCTTGATCACAGTGTACCTTGGGCCACCCTTCAGTGTTGTGATATGTAATACTATATATGTGACAACTCTACCAACAGATACTTGACTAGTTGGATTGTCATTTGCCATCGTTTTCTAGCAATATCTTTTTTTTACAAATTGACCTGTTTTTTGTATTTTAAATATTCTACCTAAATCATTGCGTATTAGTATTTCATATGCCATATGTCAGTTTTAAACATTACTTAAAATATGGAGGTCAAGTTCGGAAAAGCGTACTTTCATGTTCTTTGGATCAACTCAACGCAACGTCTTGCACCACTGATCAATCATGAAAGGTATAAGATGTCACAATATTTCGTTAAGATATTTTTTTAATGTCATTTTTGACAATCAGGCCATACACATGACAATCCGCCAGTTTGAACCGAAACAGATAAGTCTAGAGGTTTTATAAGCCACGGTTAAAACCGCTGTCAACCACTAACGAACAAGAAAACCCGCGGATCAATCTAAAACCGATAACCCGTCACATTTTCGATGAAAGAGCTGTGAGTTAAAGAGAAAACGGGCTCTGTTTTGTGCAATAATCGAAATTCAGATGATGGGAGACAGATGTGTGAAGAAGCGACGAAAAAACAACTGAGCTATATCTTTCTATTGAAATCACTAAGCGAAAATGATTCGGACGGTTTGCAGAATTATTTGAGAAAAGATATATAAATATTTAACGATTTTTTACTGCACTTGGTAAGAGAGTCCCTCTCAAAACAAAATACCGTAATGAAAGAACCAAGTGGTCCAGAAGAACGTTCAATTTCAATGGCTACTTTTCGTTTTCTTGTCACAACAAGGTCGTATGGAGACTAGAAATATTTTGTTGGCATCGCGATAGAATTATTTTCTGCAATAGTGGATGAGTGAGACGTAAGCAGTTTTTTATTTTGATTGGAATATTCCTTGCTTTTTCATTTCTTCAAAGCCTGTTCTTTCTAAATTTCGCTAGAAATTACGCATTCCGCCGACATGTTGATGAATCTGTAGTGGTGAACACTTTCAGAAATTTTTCATGCGAGAATACTGCCTGTTAGTGGACAACGACAATTTGCAATTGTGGTGCAAACTGACAGATGAGTCCATACCAGTCAAATCTAGCGCGTGCCTACCCACTAACGGACAGATGAATTTGCAGGTGCGATCCGTGCGGTTCCAAATAGACAAATCAATCTCTGTGTTTGTGGCCAAAAGAATTTTTACTTTGTAGACCATATTATGAGATTCGCGAATATTTTGAGGAAAGAATATGAGATGTTTTCTGATTTTTTAAAATGTATATACTCTGTGTATTTGTATTGTTTGACTTTTATTTTAAGACTTTAATCTGTATTGCTTTTGTATTGTTTGTCCTTTTGGCACTTAGTTTTATAATTGCTTTGTCCACAAGATGTATCAATCTTTGACAATAAAGTATATTTGATTTGATTTGACTTATTACATAAGATAACTTATCAACCAATAGTAATTTATTCGGATCATCGTATCGTCGGATATCGTGACTGTGAACAGTAGCCTCACTTAATAATAATAATAATAATAATAATATCGACTTTATTTTAAAATAGTATTACATATTAGGCGAAGTTTAGCTAAAGCTACTCTTACACTTAACCTAATAAGTACCAAAGTTATTCCTAAGAATATGAAATGAAAGAATGTATGATGAGAAAAAAGAAATAAGAGTATACATCTATATGAAAAGATACACAAGATTACGAATTTCACTACCTATCACATATTCAATTTTTCTTTGAGCTTACATTTGAAAGTAGATTTTGAATAATGTATCAAATCTTTTATTACGACATTGTGGCAATGGACAGCTTGATAGGAAAAGGACTTTTTGAATAAGGCTGAAGAATGACTAGGGATGTGTAAATCATGATTTGATCTCAGGTTTAATGAGTGGAGTTCTAACCTTTTTGTCAATTTATTGAATAGTGGCGGTGGTGATTTAGAGTTCAATATTGTAAAAATTATATTGCAAAAGTTATAATTTCTACGTAATGACATAGGTACCCAATGAAGGTTGGCGAATGCGTTTGACAAATGATCAAATTTTCGAATTCCCAATATGTACCGACAGCAAGAATTTTGCACCCGTTGAATTCTACGTTGGTTGACTGAATCTAGAAAAGGCCCATAGATAGAGTCAACATAGTTGAATTTTGATAAAATCAGCGATTCACACAGCAGTTTTTTAGTATTCAAACATAAGCTTTTCCTAAAAGGATAAATAGTTTTCAGGGTATAATATGATTTTTTCAAGAGGTTATTAATATGGTCACTAAATTTAAGATCTTCGTCAAATGTGACACCTAAATTTCTAATTGCACGAACCGGTTCAAGGATAACATCTCCTATTTTTATTTCCATGTGCTCTTTGACATATTGTCTGTGTTTTTTGTTACCAAAATATATAACATGGCATTTGCTAGTATTCAGCTTGAGATTATGTTTGATGGATAGAGAACATATAGATTCAAGGTCATCATTTATTTGTTTCATAGAATTTTCGATATCTTTGCATTTGATACTGTGGTACAATTGAGTGTCATCTGCAAATGCTTGAATTTGACAGTATTTTGGTGCATGTAGAATATCAATAGTATAA
This sequence comes from Chrysolina haemoptera, assembly GCA_958298965.1. Taxonomy (NCBI): domain Eukaryota; kingdom Metazoa; phylum Arthropoda; class Insecta; order Coleoptera; family Chrysomelidae; genus Chrysolina; species Chrysolina haemoptera. The sequence continues at coordinate 28,247,368 of OY282594.1, read as the reverse complement.
ATTAAATACAGAAGAAGGCCAAGAATTGAACCTTGAGGCACTGATTTGACAATTTTAGGGAAGGAACATACATTATTCAGTTTAACTCTCTGGCAACGTCCAGTTAGGTAAGAATACATGAGATCAATGAAATTCTCCGAGCATCCATAATATTTCAATTTGATAAGAAGCAGTTTGTGGTTGATGGTATCGAAAGCCTTGGAAAAGTCCAGCAAAACTTGCGATGTGATATTTTTTTGGTCAATGTTGGCGACGATGTTATCAGTTACATTCAACAAAGCAGTAGTAGTACTAAACCCCTTCCGAAACCCTGCTTGACAGTCTGGTAGGATTTTTTCCGAAAGAATAAATTTTGTAAGCTGCGCATGAATGGCTTTTTCTAGGACTTTGGAAAATGCTGGCAATAAACTTATAGGTCGTAGATCAGACCAATTTGAGGGATTTATGAGTTTTTGTAATGGTTTCACCACAGTCTCTTTCCATAGAAAGGGAAAATAGGAAACTTCTAAGCAACAGTTTATGATATGGGTGAGGTAGGGGTCGATGAAAGGACTACAGTATTTGAGCATACGAATCGAAATGCCATCAGAACCGAGTGAATCAGATTTTATACAGTTAAGGAAAAAGTTTATTTCAGATATACTAAGAAGTTTGACATTGAAGTGGCTATCAAAATTCTTGAAGTAGTTTTTACTGTAGTAATCATATAGTTCAGGATCTGGTTCCTTGTCGAGAAAAACAGAAGGGAAATAATCATTGATTTCCTCTGGATTCTGTAGATGCTCTGGAATGGTGCCAGAGTTTTTATTCAAGATATGTTTATTAAGTTCTTTCCAAAGATTTTTAGAGTTGTTTATTCTGAAGAAGTTGTTATAATAGACTTTTTTTTCACGTCGAATCGCGGCTAATGTGAAATTTCTAAGTTCCTTGTAGCGTTCCCAGTCAAGGGTACAGTTAGTTCTTTTGAATTTGGTCAACGCTCTATCTCTTTCTTTCATCATTTCTCTTAAGGCAAAGGTGAGCCACGGTGCTTTGGGCTTATTTACTCGCACTGTTCTAACAGGAGCGTGAGTATCAAACAATGAGAGAATGGTGTTGTTGAAAAATGTTAGCTTACCCTCTATCTCATTTATAAAGTATAAGTTATCTAACGGTGCGTTGGCCAAATCTTCCAAGAAGCTATTCAGATAAAAATCATTGAAATCCCTGTAAGTAATGAATTCAATTTTTTGTTTTGGCTTCACAATACGAAGCTTGCAAAACACCAAATTATGATACTGATACTGATAAGACTAGAATTAGAAATGAAAATAGGGTTGTAGGCGAGGTGGCGCAGTGGTTTAGCGCTAGTCTCATGATCCAAGGGTCCTGAGTTCGATTCTCCAATGAACCAGACTTTTTTTCATTAGAAATTAACTCTGGGTTATTGAAGAATACCTTTCCCACGTTTTCATGATTGACGGGACTGCGAATAATCATGCTGCTCCATAGGTGGCGCAAGGAGTTAGTAACAAGGCCTAGCCAGAACACTTGTATGAATGGGTTATATGTTGTGACACATGTCCGCCGTCTACGACGTGCCAGCAATATTCAGGAAAAAATATTTATAATATGTGATGTTGAAAAATACACTTGGGATGCAGTATGGCTTCGAGCCAGACTACTGCATTCCCCCGATACACCTCAACTGTCTACGCCGGTTGAAGGCCGGATGGCAACGGATTTGCCGCAGTTGGGGATGTCCATATAGCGCCGTAAAGGAAGCTGAGGACAATAAATGATGAGAGAGAGAGAGAAAATAGGGTCTAATAGTGATATTGACATGTTTGATACCCTGGTAGGTTCATTTATTACTTGAAAAACCATAGGCAGAGAAAAATTTATTTAAAGTATTATCAAGCTCAAGTAGATTAATATTCATATATCCTACACATATTATTTCATCAGAACTTGGGATAATAAACGATAGCGATTCGTCCATATCATTTAGAAATTCATTTAAGCTACCTGAAGGAGGTCTATAAATATTTCCTATAGCAATTTTCCGATTTTGCAGTTTAACTTGAATCCAGATTTGCTCAGTATTTTCATTAAATTTAAAAGGAAAACTATAACGGGAGCAAGGTATGCCATTCGTCACATAGAAACCAAGACCGCCTCCACGAGATCTTACTCTGTCCGATCTATAACCCGCCAATGATACGAATTCATCACTCAAATCAATATTCAGCCAAGATTCCGTAATTGCCACAATGTCGTATTTCTGGGCAACATCTTTAAATTCTTGGAATGATGGTACCAGCGATCTTCATTTAACTGACATAGGTTAACATGATCCATTTTTATCAACAGAAAGAAACAAACGAGAATATATTCAGAATAAAAATTTGTGACAAAAAAACTAAGCTACTTTTATTTATCAGATAAGAAGTGAGAACACAGTAAAACAATAAAGAAATATGCTTCTACAGAATTATTTTTTTGCTACACAGGTAGATTATCAACTTGAATACTAGTGAACAAAAGTTAGGTATCTACTAATTACAGATTGCGATGTATTACAAATTTAGTTTGACGAAAGGATGATAATAATCCATTAGGGCTCTGTCTGCCTTTTGGATAACTTCATTATGTCCTCTTCACATTTCAGAGAAGTTTTATTTCCACCGACGTTGACAAATATAGTTCCACCTTGAGACCAGACGCTTTCTTTACCGAAAGTTTCCTTAGCTTTCACCATCAAATTATATCTGGTTTTAGTCAGATCCTCAACAAGAACCATTTTGGTTCCTTTGGTTCTCATATACTCAGATTGAAATTTTATCATTACACATCTGGGTTTCTTTGATCCAGATTGGACAGGGCCAAGACGATGGCAGCTTAGAGTAATACCTTCACCCTGACCTATGACACTTTTTACTTCTAGGAGTTCAGAGACTACATTATTTAGGTTTTCACCCCTTTGTTCCTTGAGCCCGAATAGTTTTAAATTGGTCATTTTGATTGTTTTTTACGATTTTAAAGTGTGACAGTGCTTAATATGTCTCCATGTCTTTAAGTGTTTTTAAGTGGTTAAAAGTTGATGAAAAGAAACAGCTTTTGTACAGTGAAAGCAATATAAAGTGCACTCCGTGAAAATGTAAAAAAATCCGCAATTGATCTAATAGTTTTTTGGATAAATCATTGTTAAAGTGCATTCAACGCATCAAAGACCTTTATAAAAACAAAAATACATTGCTACAAAAAGTTAGACGGAATAAAAATCAGTTTCCTTATCAGCAAACAAAAAATAAAAAAGTGTTTGTGACGCAGATTACTATTGAATTCTATAGTCCAGGAGCCTGAGCTACAAATGGAGTGTGTTACATGCAAAACTAAAAATAATGAACCTATTCTATACTGTGATAGTTGTGAACGAGCAACGCACAGGGAATGTACTGGATTGAATGCTAGTGAGATGAAGGTAATGGACCTCAAAGGGAAGAGACTTCTCAGATTCTATTGCGAAGAATGCCAAAATGGAATTAAACTCATTCCCAAATTGCTAATGAAAATTGATGTTATGGAAAGGGAAATCAACGAACTGAAAAGACTAGTTCAAAATACACAGACCTCAGAAATAAATGATAAACTCAAGTCTGAATTTGACCAACTGAAAGAAGAGATTACTAAACTAAAAGCCGATAAGAGGGAAGTTGATTCTGATGAAATCATCAATGAACTTCACGAGCGCCAAAAGAGAGCAAACAATCTTTTGTTTTTTAATATGTCTGAATCTCGTCAGGCAGAGAGCGACATTGATCGTGTCTCTGCCATTATTAGTAAAGCAGTAGGTGATGGATCAAGAGTAACTGTCAGTAGCGCTTTCCGGTTTGGTAAGAAGAACAAAAATGGAAACCGTCCTCTAAAGGTCGTTTTAGCAAACCCACATGACGTCCATTTGATACTCAGGAACAAATTGAAGGCTGGTCAGGATAATAAGATCTTTATTCACCCTGACCAAACCCCCCTCCAGAAAAACAAGCTCGACGCTGTTAGAGCTGAGCTATTGAGGCGTCAGAATAATGGCGAGCAAAACCTATTTATTAAATACGTCAATAATGTACCTACCGTCTCCAAAAAAAACTTGTAAGGAACCTTGACTTGGGCAATCTTACAGTATACTACCAGAATGTCAGAGGTCTACGTACCAAACTCTCCCAACTTCATACGAGCATCTCCACATGTGCTTATGACATTATTATCTTCACCGAAACATGGTTATTTGATGAAATCAATGATGAAGAATTAGGATTTACAAACTATAATATTTTTAGACAGGACCGGTCACCAGCCTCCAGTCCTTTCCTCAGGGGTGGAGGGGTTTTGATTGCTACCAAGAGAGATATCCCCGTTAGTCCATTGCCCACTGATCCCTCAGTTGAGCAAATATTTATACTCGTTGGTGGTGGTAGCTACAAATTCATACTTGGCTCCGTCTACTTCCCACCGAAGTCAAATGTTAACATGTACCGTACACATTATGATCTGGTGGAATCCCTCAATGAACAGAATCCGAATACTAGGGTTTACATCTTTGGCGATTACAATCTTCCTAACATCACCTGGCAAATTGAAGATTACTGCTCTCTAGGTTCTCCATCTATTGGCTCATCACCAGCTGAAGCTGAGGCCATCGAAGTTGTTTCCAATCTATGTGCACTCCACAATTTATTCCAGTCAAACAGTATACGAAATAACCGAGGGGTTATTCTGGATCTCGTATTAACCCCTACCGAACTCACTGTTAATGAATCTGCAGATGTGTTGTTGACACCTGATGCTCACCATCCAGCCATTGAAACAATAGTGCAAGTGGGAACTGAACTTCATGAGTCACAGGCTGCAGAACACTCATATGACTTCCGTAACGCTGATTACGAGCTATTATGCCAATATCTCGGTGCTGTCGACTGGGACGCCCTTCTCCTGGATAAGGACCTATTCGGAATGCTGCATAGTTTCTACGATACCCTGTACTCATTTATAGAGGTATTCATTCCACTCAAGAGGATCACCAATCGTTCGTTCCCCTTTTGGTTCAGCCCACAGCTTAGGCGATTGACACAAGAGAAGAAAATTGCACATCATATTTATAAAACTACTAGAACTCATGAAAGTTATTCAGTATTTAGCGAGCTTAGAGCTCGTTGTAAGACTCTATCTAGGGAGTGTTATTCGAATTACATCAGAGGTGTTGAGGTCAATATCGGCGATAACATAAAGGCCTTCTGGGATTTTGTAAATGGCGCTAGGTCAAGCTCTACAATGCCTGATAAAATGTTTCTTGGCGATTCTGTTGCCTCCTCCGGCACTGAAGTCGCAAATCTGTTTGCACGCCACTTCTCCTCAGTTTATACCGATCATATCCTAAACCACAATGACTGTGATATCGACACTCAACTCAACATTTGCTCATACCATATTCCTATCTCCACCATATTTGAGAAGCTAAGCAATCTCGATGTCAGAAAGGGTCCGGGACCTGACGCTATTCCCCCCATTCTTCTTAAAAATTGTAAGTATATATTGTCTAGACCACTGTTTCACATCTTCAACAAATCCTTGGATACTGGGATCTTTCCAGACTACTGGAAGCTTTCCTACGTAACACCCATATATAAATCAGGTAATAAATCTGACATTAGTAATCATCGCCCGATCTCAATTCTTAGTACCATCCCTAAATTGTTCGAGAGCATCGTTACAGATTATATGACTTTCGACTGCTCAGGGCTACTGAACTCAAATCAGTTTGGCTTTACAGCCGGAAGGTCGTCAGAACTCAACTTAATCACCTATACCAATTTTTTGTCTAAAGCTCTTGATAGAGGTAATCAGGTCGACTCCATCTATACCGACTTCTCCAAGGCCTTTGACAGGGTAAATCATGAGCTTCTAACCCATAAACTCAGTAAGTATGGCTTCGGAGGAGCGATTCTGAAGTGGATTGCGGATTATCTGACAGGCAGATACCAAATAGTGAGATTCAAGCACCATTACTCCTTTGACTTTCCTGCAACCTCGGGCGTTCCCCAAGGTTCACATTTGGGCCCCTTACTTTTCAACATGTTCATTAATGACATCACTTCATGCTTCCACAACAGTAATGCCCTACTATTCGCTGACGACCTAAAACTCTATCGTATTGTGAATTGTGTAGATGACGCCGCTGAGTTGCAGAGCGATATATGCAGACTTGCTACTTGGTGCTTGACAAACGGTATGGACTTGAACATAACCAAATGTCATATCATACGTTTTACTCGTTCCCATCAACCTGTCATTTTCGACTATACCATCAATGGACAACCCCTGGATGCTGTCGACCGTGTCAAGGACCTTGGAGTAATTCTTGACGACTCCCTAACCTTCACTTACCACATAACCTCCATTGTCAACAGGTCTACCAAAATGTTGGGCTTTATAAAGAGGACAACTCGTGACTTTACTAGTCTGAGTGCCATTAAAATCCTATACTGCACACTTGTTAGAACTCATCTCGATTATTGTTCCTCTGTCTGGTCACCACATTATGTAACCCATATATCCAAGATTGATCGAGTTCAAAAAAGTTTTCTTAGATACGTTTCATTCAAATCTAACATCTTTAATGATTACGCCTCAATTGAGAGCTATCTCAATATTCCGACTTTGGAGAATAGACGTAATCAGCGTGATCTATTGACTCTCTACAAGATATTAAATGGTGAATATGACTGTCCTGATCTTCTATCTCAAATTAGTTTAGTAGTCCCCACTCGCCTTACTAGACAGATAGCTACTTTTCACACTCCCTACCATCGTACCAACATTGCTTATTTCAGCTATATCCCAAGATCCCTTAGAGCGGCAAATTGCCTCGATATTGACATCTTCTCAACACCTCTACCTAAGTTTAAAAATCAAATGTGTCAGTGACCATCTTTTCATTTCATTTCCCACTTTTACACTGACTGGACTTGTACTTTTACTTTTCATTGATCTTTGTTTTTTTTCTTTTAATGTCTTCACTATTATCAATACCATATATGTTATGACTGTGTTTGTATTACTCACATAATGTACATCTTGTAATATCTTTAACTGGGCTTGCCCGTATATATAAATAAATAAATAAATAAATAAATTTTAGATTTCTGTTCCAAAAAATCAACTTTCGCTTCTAGAACACGGTTGTGATCCTAAGAGGAAACAATGTACACCAGATATTTATTAAATTGACAGAGCTCCCGACACACGTCTAGCTTGTTAGAGAGCACATCACACATAATCACTTACACCTAATTGCGCAAAATAAACTGTTTCGTCAACACGGATTTAGTGTCCAAATAGAAACTGAAGTCAATAATGTATCAGGAGTTTGAGAACTACATTATGATAATACCAAGAAATAAAAAAAGGTTGATGCATGGTTCTTTCTAAAAACATTTGATAACATCAACAGTAACATTTCTTAAAGTACTGAGTATGATAACATGTTGGTGTCCAAGCACATAAGCAATATTTCAATATTTATCTTTCCAAAAAATAATAAAGGATTATGGAATTAACATTAGTGAATTATTTTGTGGTCCTGCACACAAAACTTAGTCTTATTGACAGCTTGTTCAAAGTGTAGATAGGAATTATCCATCAACCTTGGTGTCCATAAAAACTCCAAGGTCCCGAACGAATTTTGCCCTTGTGAGAGGTTCACTATCAATAGTTCAATATGTTTTTCATAATCTAGGTGATATGATAGTGGGTAACAAGATTGCCCTTCTTTCCGGAGACTACCTGCTAAGTAACAGCTGCCTGGAGTTGGCAAACCTCAAGAACCAAGAGCTCGTTGAGCTGATGAGTTCTGCTGTTCGTGATCTAGCAGAAGCCGAGTTTGTTGAACCACGAGATGTACAGAATGCACCTTTGCCTGCTAGGCCAAAGTTGGAAGCCAAAGTATACAAGCAATTTGTAGATAGCACGTTGGAACCGTTGGTAGTGAGTGAAGCACTTGGAAATGCAACAGCAGAGTGGACCTTGAGACATGTCTTGAATGCAGGTAAGAAACTTTACAATATTTTAATGATAATTATAATAATAATAAGACTAATATTATTGATAAAGCATTAGAATAAAATAGAGGACAAACATAAGATTTTGCAAAACAGTATGCACAGCTTTATACGATAATACTGAGTTATTTAGGAAACATAACACACAATGTTTTATCCAACAAGTGGAAGAAATCGTTTTTTATGAGATAATAATTAATAAGTTTGAAATATGAACGTGAGTTATAATCCATAACTCACTAGTGACATGGATTATAACACACTAGTGCGTTATTTGATAGTTTACGTGAGTTATAATCTATAACTCACTAGTGAGTTATGGATTATAACACACTAGTGTGTTATTTGATAGTTTACTTGTCTAAAATGACATTAATAATGACAGTCATTACTGTCTTGTGTCGGATAAAAATATACAGGGTGGGTCACGGTCGATGGTACCTTAGATGTTTACGGAGAACAGGACATAGGATCATACTGAAAATTTGGTTTCTCAAGTAGTTGCTCTTGGTCTATCGATCTAAAATATTTTCAGCAATGCAGCGTTGCCGCTTATACCAGAAAGTAGCAGCATATTTGTTATTTCAAATGGGTCACCCTGTATATTACCGCATTTTTTTTCAAAGAAAATTCATGTACTCGAAAAATTTCCGGCAATAATTCAAGCACTTGGGAGATTACAAGTGAAAATTGCTATTATCTCTGAATTCTGGCTATTTAGGTATAGGAACATGATATATCAATTCGAAGGGAATTTAGTCATCTTTCAGGATATTTCATAATATACATTTAAAAAAACGCACCTTCAACCCTTTTCGTATCTAGCAGTAAGATCATGAATTTTGAACGACCCTGTATAACGCAGAACAAACTTCTCTATACAGAATCAATGTACATGATCTTGATGAACTAAACACAAAATTGCAACTTCCTAAGAATCCAAATACCGCAGAAATAAACATTCAATTCGAGCTATGTTTTGGATAAAAAATATGGAAAATAACCAATATATCAAAAACCGTTAGAGATAGGTATAGGGGAGTATGAGGCAGAAATAATCAGAAAGGAATGACAAGTTCAAGGTAATATACAGGGTGACCCATTTGAAATAACAAAGATGCTGCTACTTTCTGGTATAAGCGGCAACGCTGCATTGCTGAAAATATTTTAGATCGAGAAACCAAATTTTCAGAATGATCCTATTTCCCGTTCTTCGTAAACGTCTAAGGTACCATCGACCGTGACCCACCCTGTATAGTTTCATCATTAACATGAAATTGCATAAAAACTGAAGTTTACAGTGTATAAATACATATGCAGATAACAGAGTCAACTACAGACAGTCACCAGCACATTGGCTTCCGTTAGAAGACTTTTCATGTTTCTTCATAGCTTATGCGGACTGAAAAATACCATGCAGGAATGTCAGCCTTCAACAGACTAGACAACAACCTTGAAGAATGTACACTAAATGAAGGAGATATATTCTTTTGATGGGGTTATGGTTCATGTTGTCCGGTTGTATTTTGGTATTCAAATCTGTGAATACCTGTCATATCATTATTTGATATTGTGAGATCAATAAATTCTATTCTACTTTATCCATAGTACTACTACTGTAGTGTGTTCAAAAAACTATTTCCTGGAAACTATATTTTGTCATGATATTTATAAACTGATCTCGTTTTTATAGTTTTCTATTGAAGTTTATATTATAGTTTACTGTTCACTTATAAAGTGAGGACCAAATGTGCTTATGGATAAAATAATGAACGATATGTCCGTAGTGTTTGGAGATAACAGCATCAAACTTGGTATTGTTGGATTCCTTATGATTATCCCTAATTGGTCATGTAATGATATACAGGGTGTCCTATTTGAAAAAATAAACTTCTAAGTCGAAGCGCTTGTTTTGAAACACTCTTGTATAACTGAAACTTAAACCATTAAAGAGATCGAATGGAACCCTACAACTTACATATTTAACATTTTTTTGTAATTTATAAAATAAAGAAGTTACGTGGGAAGGGGGGGGGACGGACTTTCGGTCCTTATTATATAATAAATATAATACTGATTGATATATTGAGGTAGTCAACAAAGATTAATTATACTTATGAAAAATTTGCATTGCAGTACATTGAAGTGTAGAATCTATTGAGATATTTTTTATAGTACGCAAATTGGGAAATGTATCAGTCTCTTGAGAGTTTTATTGGAAGCAACACTCTTCCATCTTCTTGATAGATTTTGATTTCTAGGAAGTTTGCTGGGCAAATCCTGCCAAGGCACACTGAAGCTTGCAGGGCACCCCGAAGAGCTTCAGCAGAAAGGGTACTTGTTTGGAAAGCACTTGGCATTGGCATGGCAGGCTTGTTTGGATAGGGAACCTTTTGCGTCTGGTTCATTAGGTCAGTTCAGTCTCATCAGTGCTCCAGTGCTTTTTGCCCTTCAGCATGATCCTTCATTATATAACCTTATCGAAAAAGGTAAGTGATCTGAATTACTTTGTTATTTCATCTTGCTGACTGAATATTCTTTCGTAGTCGAAAACAAATAGCAATAATAATAAACAATAATACAATTTTTGCATAAACCTATACAATAGGTATAAGTATAAGTATAGTATAAGTATCCAACAGAAAACAACCATTGCTCACTACAACCGTTCAATTATATCTGTTAGATTCTTGGCAGAGTTTTCAACTACTTTGAGGTGTTTCATAAATCTCAAAGTCATAATATACTTTAAAGTCGGAAGTTTTAAAACTTATGGATAAGGATTTCTTAACTAAATGATAATATATTGAAATGAGTTGAGAGTAGCATTAGTTCAAAGTTTACTTGAAAAATGAGTTATTAACGTTTCTTACTTCAAATGAACTCCTATTGTCCTATCAACATGGTTTTATGTGAAATAAAAGCACAGAAACAGCCATGTATTATTTCACTGAACGCATAATGACAGTCCTAGGTGATCATAGCAATCGATGCCAAAACACCAAACAAAACAAAAAGTATTGATTCACGGTGTACAGAGTGAGTCATCAGAAACTAAACAAAGTGTTCCGCAGGGATATATGCCTGGGCCACCGCTCTGTTTTATCTTCGTCAATTATTCCATGAACTATTTTCTTAATATTATCAAAGCACATGCACATGCAGATGATACTAAATTCTTCATCACTGAGCAGAATATAGTGAGACTTGCTGAAACAACTGAGATCATCTATGGGAACGTCATCACATGGGCTGAGAAAAATCACTTATAATAATAATAATAATAATAATAATAATAACACTCCCTCATAAACACTAGTAGAGTGTACCCAAAGGTATTATTATTATTCGCCGTAGCGCTCCAGGCGACTTAGTGATTTTTGGTGGCGTATTCACTTTTCATCTGCAGGAAAACCCGGAAAACCTATAGCACCACCTCGGGTGGCTGGCATGCACTCCTAGCTAGCACTAGACGAGATTGGCAACACACAATACACTTGCTTTCAACAAGGACTGTGGTCGTCTATCGATTCCGATATTGGGTATTTGAGAAAAAATCCCTTGTACCTACATCGGGCTCGAGCCGACTACCGCTATACTGAAGCTTCGCGCCTTAGACCGCCAAACCACCGACCACCTAATTCCTAATATCACCAAAATAGGATTGATAAAATCCATGCATTCATAACTGAAATCTTTAAAATCCATGAAGATAAGACAAAAATGCCAAGATCTTAGATCGACTCCCAGGAGTTCTCATATTGATACACTGTGCTACAAACTGCAGAAATTTTTTTATGATTTGATATTCATGTCAATTCACTGTAAAAAAGTTGTGTTTAACCTGTATCACATTCACCTATTGGCTGTCACCTATGTTTCGGCATCTTAGGCTGGGGTATAAGCTCTCCTGCTGAAAGGGTGTTCATTCTGCAGAAGTATGCACTAAGAATAATTGCCCATCTAAATTGGCGGCAGATATGCAGAATTCAGGAAAAATATTTATGCTTTTGAAAATAAGGGTAAATTTCCGTTGAATCAACAAGACCATCCATACTCTACTAGAGCTAGAGTTTTACTGGAACCCAACCCACATCAAAATGCTCACCTTTATCACATCAAGAACCCCTTCATCTTCGTCACCAAGTCACTCCAGTCTGAGTACTCTCCAGTACAAAGTTCTTCATCAGTAAAGAGTATGCACATGAAATCATACAAAAATATTATTGAAAATGTGTTCATTTTAGAAACAATAACAAAAATTTGTTAATTCATGTTTGCATATTTAATTTTTAAAAATTTTCAGTATTACACTTTTTAAATATGTCCTTAAACGAAAAATTGATTTGATACTTTGTATATAGTTAGATATATACAGGGTGTCCTAAAACTCAACGTCATCATTTGGGGGGCTGATAATCCAGCTCATAACTGACCAGAATATCACAATATGACCTCAGTAAAATATTGATAGTTTTTGAGATACTGGCATTTTTAAAAATTTCATGAAAATCGAAACCTTTGATCAGTATTTCGAATGCCGCAGGTACAAAACTTCATAGTTTAAGATTCTAATTTTTGCTATTCAACCTTGAGTAACTCTCCTATTGATTACAGTTCAAAATAAAATGAATGCTGCCATAACTGTGGAGGATAAAAGTGTCCAATTCACGAGTTAATTCATGTTATTAGCTGACTTATACTCCTCACACCGTGTGCAATAATTATGACTAAGCGAACCTGGCATGTTATGTTGAAAAATTGTATATTTAGTGTAGTTTTTGACATGGTATAACATTCTTTATCTTTCACTAAGAGCCTATTTTGAAATTAATTCTATAATGAGTTTAAGTGGCTTGCAACGACTCTATTCGATGTGCATTGATGTTTCCATATTCAAACCCGCTAGATTTTTCATACTGGCATTGCATAAAGGAGATGATCTATGCACACGCAGTAAATGATGAACATGAATTGAGACGTCGTATTAATGAAGCAGCTTTCCAAATGAGTGTCGAAGAAAGTACACAACGAGTAAAAAAATCATTTTTAAAAAGATGCCACTCTTGCATTCGACTTGGTAGCAGAAAATTTGAACACGCCTCCTTTTATTTTTCTCTGTCTTTTGTTCCGTTGTCAAAAAACACCTGTCACTTCAATTTACCAAGTGTTTTCATTCGAATTCCTGATTATTGAAATAATTTCACAATGAGCTCCTATTGCAGTAAACTAGGAATATCTTTTTTCCTTAAGTGATTGTTGTATCATGTCAAAAACTACACCGAATAATCAATTTTTTAAAATAACTTGCCAAGTTTGCATGGAGGTTTTCTTTACAGTATGTCTTTTTTAAGTCTTTTTTAAGCTAATAAAATAAATTAACTCGTGAATCGGCAAATATATTTTTGTTTTTTCTCCAAAGGTATTGCACCAATATTTCCATTTTGTATTGTAATCAATTGAAGGATTATTAAACTATAACAAAAATTAGAATCTTAAACTATGAAGTTTTGTACCTGCAGCTCACGAAATAAGGTTTCGATATTCATGAAATTCATAAAAGGCCAATATCTTAAAACTATCAAATAAATAATAATAAATGTTCTTTATTGGTAATAAAACCAAATGGCCATCGACCGAGGTCCTTCAGCCAGTAGTGATGACAATAATTTGTTTTTGAAGTTTTACGTAATATTTGGTTGGAAATATTCGATAGTTAATGTAAGTATATAAAAAAAAAAAACGTTCATTCTGGAAGGTGATTTTGGTACTCATTCTTGTAGGTTTATTATTGCTTCCCAAATTGTTTTTTCCGGATACTTGGGGGCTGCTTGTCGCCTTTCTATACGTTCCTTACAGAATAGTCTAAGGGTGTCGATGTTGTTTTCTTTTTTTGTGAATTTGCTTGCTAAGACCGAGAGTCTGTTTCCGATTGGTTTAACGTTTGTTGAATTGTACAGGAGTTCGTTTATTTTGCTAAAGTCATATTGTGATATTCTGGTCAGTCATGAGCTGGACTATCAGCCCTGCAAAGGATGACGTTGAGTTTTGGGACACCCTGTAGATAGAGTTGTACTAACATAGCTGCAACCAAGACAACATTCACGTCCCCCTGCACATGCGAGTTAGATATGACCTTTTGATTCTTTCTTCTGTTTTTTTTTTTATCTCATACACGTACCTATGTATCTTCTATTTCTTATACTTTGTATTTTTTATCCTAATTTTAAGTAAGAATTAAGTAATTGATGATTCTGAAATTCTTGAAATTTTTTATGATAGCAGGGCCAGCCGAAGGTATCATGCAGCTAATGCACAGCATGAGGGCGCACCTGCTAAGGGGCGCCAAAATAAGTTCAAATATTTTATTTAGAGATACTCATTTCGAAACTTTCGAAGCGCCCACAGCGATCGGTGTGCTTCATTAACCGTTAAATCGTTCTCGGACATTTTCGATAATTCATTATAGCGGTTTTTTCTTGTAACTAGTCTAGTTCTCGCGCTCTGAACCGTAATTATTTGGTTCTTCATTCTTAATCCGTTGGACCTTTGGTATCAAAAATGAAGAAAATCAATAAATAATAATTTTGTATCGTATAACTGGAGTTGACAGTTGTGTGGATACAAGACAGGATACAAGACAGGTAGTATTTGATAATTAAAACAAATATTTTGGCTTCCACATCATATGAATATAAAAAAAATGGGAAGTGGAAGTTGATTTCAGAGTTTATCAAGAGGAAGAGGTATCCAAGAGACGGTTGTCTTATTCAGGAATGACAATGAGAGTCGATACCCTACAATCTTTGGAAACTTATTGTAATTCACCACAATGGCTGGAATTGACCGATAAAGATAGAAACATATTAGTAGAGCAAGGTCCCTTTCAAAAAAATTCGGCAAAATATAGGATCGATGCTAAGGAACGAAATTTAGTAATGAATATTACACACGAATTCTAGCGAATTCTGAAGAAATTAAAAGATATTGGCTTGTTTATTCTTCTCGGTCTGATAGTCTGTATTGTTTATATTGCAAACTATTTCCAAGAATCTCCAAAAATCAAATTTGTTTCCAAAAATAAAAGTCAGTTATAGCTGTTTCATTTTCAGATAATGTATGAAACTATAAAAAAATATCAGAGGCTAACTTATGAACTTAAAAGTGCACCATCTTATTTACTTTCTGATCATTGAGTTGATTATTATGTTCATCATATAGTAAACAAGGGCGTAAATAAAATAAAATCTTACATGAGGGCGCTCAGTACCTGATGAATAGGCACTCAACATGAACGTTGGCGCAATAAATGAGAATTTCACATGTTCAGATATGATGATATACATTTTTTTTGTTCGTGAAGAATCTACAATTCTTATATCATTGAGATTTGTGTTCTGTACCTGGCTGGTAGAAGCAAAAGTAAGCAAGAAGAATAAAAGAGGTGTTGTGGTAATTATCTCAAACAAAGCCAATAATCAATAAAAGTAGTCAACAATATTTTTCGCAATAATTCCAAAAAAAAGGAGGAAAAAAAAAGAATAGTATGGGAAAGGAAAAATTTGAAATCTTCAGAAAGTTATCATAATAAATTAAAGTAGAGTTGGTGCAATGTTGTTATTCATTTGGAACTAAAGAATGAAGCTTCAATAGACCTGTTAGGAAATGTGCTACATTCTGTAACGACTTTTGAGTGCCAGTATTGAGGGTTTCCATAAGATCATTCATGCTTGTGATCTGTGTATTCAATAAAACTCGCAGTCCTTCATAAATGCGACAATCAAAGAATGAACGTGGGCGTTTTTTTACCACTTTATATAGTAACACTTGCGTTACTGCAGTTTCGTCCTATATTTCAAACTGATAACTGAATATAACAATACAGTTGCCTTTTATACTAGACTTTTTTTATTCACTACTAATTACAATTTAACCCATAATAAAAATATCTTATCTAATTACCTATCCTTGTATGTGGATATGTATTTTATGAACTACAATTGTGGAAAGGTTGCATTAAAAACGGGTGAATATACCACGTCTACCTGTTCATTAAGTAGATTACATCCGCAATGTTCATATTTATGAATTTCTAAGCATTCTGAATAATTCGGTTTCCGAGCTGGCATAGTGCAAAATTTTCGTATCGTTCAGATTCGGGAATTTGTGCTTGCATTCCAAGAAGTGGTTTGAAACTGTAGAATAGCTTTTTCTTGGTGTGAAGGACCTTTCGTGTTCGGCATTTCTTTTAGAAATAGGTCGTCCACATTGTTCTACATAAGCCTTATATATACAGTGCTAGTCTAAAGTCCGTTCCCCCCTACTAATTTTTGAACCACATGGTATATCGCAACGAAATTTGGAAGGCTCAAATAGGAGATAAAAACCTACTTTTTCATGCCATTCTGAAGTATACAGAGTGTACAACAAAATGAAATACATGATTCTAATTCCCAATATAAATTAATTATAACTAAAATTAGGTACTATATCTACGTTTTAATTTGAAGACGGAACAAAGGGACTTATATTTAATATTCTTTAGCAAACTTTTCAAACTTTGTTTGAATGAAATTATTTCCAAATCACGTGGAAAAAATTCATCAATGCTATGAAATACATTTTTACTGAAAGAAGTTTTGTGTCTTTTAATTATTCCATTTTTCAATATACTATTTTATTAGCCTGTTCTATATCATTACCACATTATATTGTACACTTTTTTTTAATATATATTCAATTAATTGAAGCTTTTCCAACGAGATATAGGTATTATTCTAGAATTTTTTGATTTATTCAAGGTTTGGATGACATCGAGAAAGTTGACTATGATGCAGTTCGAAGCAGAGTTTTGGATGGACCTGCGTTAGAAATGACGAAAAACCTGCAGAGAGAACACTCTAAGGCTGCCTTGGAAGTATTGAATGAGCTGCCCGAGTCAGACGCAAGGACTGCCTTGGCCAATATTATTGAAGCTATGCAAGACTGATTTATTCACTCCAAATTTCTGGAAATTATTCAATGAGACTTGAATATTTTTTCTTTAATGATAAATATTGAGAATTACTACAAAGAGATCTTCAGTTTCTTTGTAATTTCTTTGAATAATCCTCAATTCGATGAGAACTAGAAATCGCACAAAACACTTTTTAGTGTTTTGGATCTATTTCTCCACAATTTCGAAAATCTATTATGTACAAGATATCCAAATGAAATATATATATATATATATATATATATATATATATATATATATATATATAGTAGAACGGTAGTCTTTGCTGACTAGTTAGGATGCAATTTGGAAAGATTATTTGGGTAAGCAGCAAGCAAAACGTGTACTCTTTTAACACTATATTTCCAATATTTCAACAGTGGTTACTGTCATCTTCAGGGAAGTGTGTCTTTGAGGTTGATTGCAAAAAGATGTGATGAAAGTAATACAACAATTATCGAAAGGGAAACATGAAGTTGATGATAAAATAACATTAAAAGGTCAATAATTAAAATAATTAGTCAATTAATATACATTTTTTTTTTAAATTTATATGGATAATTTCCACGTGTGGACATACTCAAGCACGTGTATGACATATCTATGTCATTTGTCTGTTTCCTAACCAAGAGGATATACACGTGCTTGAGTATGTCCACACGTGGAAATTATCCATATAAATTTTAAAAAATGTATATTAATTGACTAATTATTTTAATTATTGACCTTTTAATGTTATTTTATCATCAACTTCATGTTTCCCTTTCGATAATTGTTGTATTACTTTCATCACATCTTTTTGCAATCAACCTCAAAGACACACTTCCCTGAAGATGACAGTAACCACTGTTGAAATATTGGAAATATAGTGTTAAAAGAGTACACGTTTTGCTTGCTGCTTACCCAAATAATCTTTCCAAATTATATATATATATATATTTATATATAATTTTAGTTGTACAAATTTTGCGTTGACTGATGACAAGATGAACAAAAATTATTTTATATAGTGTTTCAGCATAAATAATTTTAGGGTAATATTTTGTGATATTTTGATTGAACAGAAATATTTTTATACTGTTTTTTATGAATTTGTTCAATTTTAAAGCTTCTTTTAGTGGTTATGGGTGACTTTATTTTTATATAAATAAATGTTTTCAAGTTTTTTTATAAATTTTTTTCTACCCTTCGTTAACTTTGGGAACTTCTAGTTAGGTCAAATAATGTGATTTTATTTATTTATATGAGAGAAGAGAGCGATAGAAAGAGAGAGAGAGAATTTTTTCAATTCTATAGAGTTTCACTTTCAATTTGATTTTTCCTATATATTCTGGAACCATATTGAGAATTTTTGGGCCGAAATAAGTTATACATAATAATAATGATTTAATTGCGTCTAAAAACGGGTTTACAGCAAGAAGTATGTGTGTGTGAGAATAGAAATAAATGAATCAAATAGCAATGTGTTAACAGTGTGGATGAGTATTTTTTTTTTTTGTGTTTTGGCTTTGGATATGAACCTTTAGCCACACACAATGGATGAGTATTATAAATTGAACATCATTCACTTAATATGAACGTAACTTGAGAATGCTCCAGATATATTCTGAGATTTCTTCGGCTACAGAAGTGGCTGTAATTAGATTAAAAAAGGACTGATCAGGATCATCAATGAAATGGGCTCGGTTTGACCGATTCATTCCTAATTTATAATCTAAATTCAACATTTTCCAGTTCAACATTATACACGGATTAGCATTATTTGAAAGATCAGAGTCTTTATGTTCAAGCATGCTAATAAAGTTCAAAGTTATATTTATTGGGAAATGGTCAGATAAAAAGTCATCTTCATCAACATAAAATTATTCACGTCCGAAATTAACATATTGTTTACCCATGCCAAACAACCACATTCTTTCCCAGCTTGCTGATATATGTAAATTGGCCCGGTGTATCTAAAGATGTTCTACCATTCAATACACAAAAAGAGTTATTATCCATGAAATCAATAATCTGCCTACCTCTAGTATTTATTGTTATATCTGAACTTATTCGATCTTCAAATATATTTGAGATTTCAATAATTTCATGAGGAACAGTACCATAAGAAGCAATTCTGCTGTTGAAGTTACCCGCAATGACTATCAGCATATCAGTATATCTTTCTAAAACGTCGGCTAAAAGAATTTGGAAACAATCAAGAATATGAATTCTGAATACAATTTGTGATCTAGTTTGGAAACTTGGTACATTGAACTTTAATTGGGTGAGCAAGTTCATAGAATCAATGGAATTATGCAATAATTTATAGAGGAAAATGAAGGCGGCACAGTTTTTACGTGATTCGATACTGGGAAATTGTAGGCGGTCATACAAGTAATCATTAGCTATCCCTCGCTCCGGATATGTACCATCAATTTTAAATACTACGAATTTCCTTTGAACTCGTTCTATTGTAAGCTTATGACAATGATAGAGGGGATACCAAACGATAAGAGCGTAATCCAACTTAGATCTAAATGGGCAAAATATAAAGTTTTCAAGGCATTGATATTTGTAAAATTTTTACAATTTTTCTATAGATACAACCATAGGATCTCATAGCCTCAGAAGTTATTTTATTATTATGATCTACAAAAGTTAATTTCGAGTCAAATATAATACCGAGATCTTTCATATTATTCGAGTGTTCCAATATTTCATTTTCTTTATGATATGAGTATCTGTGTCACTCACACCTCCTGGTATAACTAACACTTTTACATTTCAAGATATTCAAGTTCAATTTATTATTTACACACCAATTTTGTAATATAATTAACTTATACTGGACAGTCTGATATATTGCCTACTTTTGAGTAAATTTTTAAATCATCTGCAAAACATAGAAGACTATCACACATAACAAACAAATAAGCAGGTATGAAGATTTATATAGTACAGTCATGCCAAAGAGTTTTTTTATAAAAAATGCATATACCACCACTAGGCCTACCTAATGATTTTTCTTTTGTAGCATTTGATGTTATATAATCGAAATCTGATAAGTTATCAGGGACAATCGAAATATCATAGGTAATGTGTACTGTCTTCCACACTTGCACTTGAAGAGTGCTTTGTTAGAGTTTTGGTTAGTGGTAATGTTACTGAATGAATCACTTGGGTCATCATATATATAGTTCCTTAGATAAGTTCACTAACTCTGAGTCATCCGATATTTCTATCGTGGTGTTCCCCCCTGGGTGAGGGGGGGTTGTTCTAGGGGGAAGGCTCTCCTCTCTGTTTCGGTTTCTGAAGGAGTCTTGCTTTGTCATCTTCTTCGTCGTGGGTACCATGGAAAATCCTGGTTCGTCTATTTAGTTATTTCAACGGGACGCTTATGGTTCACCCTGTATGTTGGGGTTGCCTTATCTGTTGTTAAGGGCTGCGTCCTAGGGCGTGTGAACAGCGACTGGGCTTCTTGGTGAATTTTCGTCTCGAAGCTAGATGATTGTTGAAATTGCATCCACCGACCGTAGTTTTCGGCAAATGACTGGCGGTCCAACAACCGTAGTTAACAGGTTCAAAACCAAAAATCAGAGGTTATGTACGTTTCTGATTGACTCGGTTTTATTGAAATAAATTCTTTCTTACGTGGTTTCAGCTTGTGCCATCGGGTCTATATGTCCCTGAGATGTTCACCTATCACTGAGTATGCTTTCCACGAATTAATTCGATGAAAATTCACTCTTTGAGTTCATTGATATTGACGAACTCTAATGGGGTGTTTACACGACCGACGTTTACCCGCGCTTGCTTTGCTTGAATTTATATATATATATATATATCTATGTATGTATGTACTTATGTATTTATAAATGTATTCATTTGAATTTGTCCTCACAAGTTCTACTTCGTGAGGAAATGATCTTGTTTATTCATACCATTACATATAAAAAATAATTGTAATTTATAATGAATAAACTTTATTATTATTATTATTATCATTTTCTGTGATGACTGTACAATTTCCTTCAAACAATTACCTCAGTTATTACGAAAGATTTCCCTGCTTGAAGGTGAAATAACTAAATTAAAAGAAGAAGTTGAAATACTAAATCTAAGGAAGTATCTACCGCTTTATTTGAAAAGGAAGATATAATTTGCGAAATGATAGACAGACAAAACCGAGCCTCCAATATCATTCTCTATAATATTGAAGAAAGCACATTACAAAATAAGAATGAAAGAGTTGCCGAGGAGAAGAAAATAATCACTAATGTGCTACCAAATTTCGACTTGACCTTGAAAAAAATCAAAATTTTCAGATTGGGTAAATTCTTGCAAACAAAAACAGACCCATAAAGGTTGTTCTGGAATCACCAGATGTTGCTAAACTCGTCCTCAAGAATAAACAGTTGATAAGTAATTCGAACATCAGGATCTCATGAGACCAAACCATAGCCCAAAGAGACTATTACCGTAAAATTAAAACAAAACTGGAAAATATTGTTGCAATTGGTGATAATACAAAAACTATAAAATTTATAAATAACAAGCCTACAATTGTTGTTAAAAATCTTGTTTAATTCAAAAAAAACTTGTAAGTACTCCTAATATACAGTTAAGCTCTGATATTATTTATATGAATGCTCAAAGTCTAATTACACAGATGAAATTCAGGATATATTGGTCCGCTACAATCGAAAAGCGTTACTGCTAAGTGAAACTAGAACAACATTAGATATTGAAGACTCAGTAATTAAGATGGATCAGTATAATTGTGTGCGATGTGACTCAAATTGCCGTTACACTGGAGGAGTTGTTCTGTATCTACAGCACGATATTTCTTTTTCTAATTATAAAACGTTTGTACTTGAAGGTAATTTTTGGTGTGAAATTTTAAAAATCGATTTCAAATCTTCAACATGGTACCTTGGTTGTTTATATCATTCACTATCGAGTTCAGATGATACATTTTTGGAAAAGTTTGAAGACATCAGTGATGACATTATGGTAGCAAATGGTCGTTTTTTACTTGCTGGTGATTTTAATTTGAATTTCTTAGATAATGTATTCTATGTAAATAAAATTAAGAATTTACCCTCAACATATGGATTGAAGCAGTTTGTAACTGAACCAACACGTATCACATTAGAATCTGAAACATTAATTGACTATGTTATATCAAACCAAAACAATATTATAACCAACGTTCACTTATGCCCCAAAATCACAGATCATATGGTAATATCAGTCAATTTTCTATCCACTCCATTGATCCAAAATAATATCACATAGAAATATAATTTGATTTCATGTGAATGGGCATTGAGTTCAGTAGATGTAAACTTTATTTATCAAAAAATCATTAATAATTGCGTTCTACAGTTATTAACAATATAACACCATTAAGAATATGTCATTTTAAAAATAATGTACCATGGTTTCCCAGACAGCACATCAACATTCAATGGACGTTCATTGTACGAACATCTCTGGACCTTTGGACGTCCATGTGAAGACCATTAATGGAAGTAAACATTCAATGGACGTCCAATGGATGATACAAAGTTCACACTTTGGCCTATCCACTGGACGTCCATTTGTGGACCTTATTTAAACAAATCCATACCCAATGGACTACCAATGGACGTCCAAAAAATATCCAGAAAACGTCCATTTATATACGTCCAGGGAACATCATTCATTGTTTCGTTTTATGGACCTCTGGGCCACAACTGGACGTCCAATGGACATATGTAAATCAATATTACTATGGTGCAATGGACGTTCATATTTGGACCAAAAGTGTGATTTTTATGCAGTTTGATTCATTATAGGCAATTTTAAAAGCGAGCAGCTCACTAAACTAAACATAAAATGGAAGAAATAAATACAAAAACACAAGTTTCAACAATTTTTAATATTATATTAAAAATATATTATAACTAAATTAGTGACTTATTCCTGGAACTCATCTTCGACATTATTATTCCTCTCTCAATCCCACTTACTGCCAGCAAAATCTAGAGATTCGATCTGAAATAAGAACAAGATGTTAAAATTTATCTAACAATAAAAATGTCAACATAAATAAAAAACATTTTGCAAAAATAACAGGGGAAAATCTGGTTGTAATAATCATCAAAGAAATGACAGGAAATAATGTTCAGGAAGCTTTAAAATAGTATATTTGTAGGATTTTCGAGGTTATATCAGTATGATGAATGTAGAGATCTATAACAACTCTTTTTATGAAGCTAAAGCTTATTTTGGTAGAAATAGGTAGAAGCAATATAATACTGAGCAGTCAGAATTTTACGAAATACATCAACGGTTGAGCAAATGATCTAAAAAAATATGGCTTCACTCTAACACGATATCAAAACCAATTGTGTGAGGAAAACAGGTCTTAAAATGTTTTGTGATCCATAAATGGATATTAAATTTTACTCACCGTAACACTTTTTTCCAAATTCTTGTGATGCCAGTTTTTCTCAATCAAATAGACACTTTCACAGCTTTTGAATTAGTAAACTGACGCTAACAATAATTAATCACTCACACAGAACAATGGACTCCTCGTTGGCGTCTGTTATTCCACAGTTGTCATGAAGACAATGCGCATGCGCATTACCAATTTATGACGCAGTTTCAATCCGCGTAACGGATTTGGTTCAACATGGGACGTCCATTGGACGTCCACTTGGATGTCCAATATAGAGTCTGCACAGTATGTCCAATGGACGTCCTTTTTTGTCTATGGACGTTTGGACCCACTCTGGAACTTAAACGGACGTCCAATGGACGAAGTGTGCTGTCTGGGTTGATAATGAAGTACATAGTAAAATTAAGGAAAGACATAGGGCCTACAAATCATTTATTAAATCGTTACCAACTGAAAAAGTACTTAAATGGGATAGTTTAAAATACGAAGAAATGAGGTTGTCAACCTGTTAAAAAAGAAAATTACTATTATGAAAAAATTGACAGGTACAGAAATAATTCTCAGATGATGTGGAAAACTTTAAAAGTTCTTGTAAAAAGCAGTAATCAAAACTCATTCAATCAGGTACAATTTGAATATGATGGAAAACCGTATATCATTAAGGAAGAGAAATCCTTGGTAGAACATTTCAATAATTACTTTGATAATAGTATTAACCATAGGTAATAGAGAGCATTCAAAGTAACGAAGTGTGGTATAACTGCGACTATAACCTTTATATGCCTATAACTACATTCAAAATGGAATCCTTAAGAGAATTACCCCAAGTAGCACACTCATATTGGTACAATATTGTGAAAATATTGGCAAAATACTCAAATAACAATATTGACGAGAAAAAAAAAATGTGAACATTCGGCGATATTGGTACAATATCGCTGTAGTACACTTGAATAATGTTAGTAGAATATTGGCAAAATATTCAAACGTAATATTGCCGAGATAAAATTATAATTATTTTGGGATATTGGTACAATATTACATGGATATAATACAAATAATATCAGTGAAATATTGTGGAAGCAATATTGGCCTCAAAATATTTAGCGATATTGGTACAATATCATTTGTTTATATTGGTAAAATATTAAAATTAAATATGTTGCATTGGAATAGAAACATTGATGAAATATTTGAATATTCTACAATTTCATTTCTACTTCAATTAACCACTGAGTAGATTGACTTGTAAACGCATTGTGAGAAGCCTTATTTAATATATGTTACTATGATTCAGCTGTCGTTCTATATGTGGGGCCACCTAGCGGTTTCTTACCCAAGGTTAATCATAATTCATTTCAATATTGCTTATTGAATATTCAGCCAATATTCAAATTTCAATGATAGTGATAAATTTATTTTGTAATATTGTCTTTCAAATATTGGCGTGAGATTTCCGTAACAATCTCAATCAATATAGGGTCAATACAATTTTTCCAATATGGATGAAATAATATTCCACCAATGTGCTATCAAACTTGGATATACAAAATTGTTTTTTATCTCTGAAATCGATATAAGAGGAATATTGAAACCGCAATATTGGAGCTAGATGCTGGAAACAATATGTTTGCAATATCATTCTATCGATATTGACCCAATATTTTATGAAACAATGTACATTGATGAAATATTGTTTTTCCAATATGCACCCATATTGGTTCAATATTATTTTTACATTTACAATATATCCATATTGGCCCAATATGAAAACAAGATTCAGTCAATATGAGGTGCTACATGGGACGTGGTATTGTTGGTTCATTAGATAATAAATGTAACACCCATGAAATCATGAATGCCAAAATTCTAAAACAAATTTTTGAAACTGCTGGGCATGCTATATTTTTTTAAATTTTTGTATAGTTCGGCATGTACAATGTATATAGTCACAGTTTTTTTTTTTAATTGTAATTTTATCAAACTTTGTCTCATCAGTATTTAAGCTTATATATACATCTGTGTTATCAAAATATATATTTAACTCTTGTTCGGCTTGTTCGTATACTTTTGTCCAAGTATCTCCAAAAAACATTATCCTGTGTCATCTGCATATGAGATTACTGAGATTTTATAATAATAATAACATCATTATTGTCATAAAATCATCAAGGACATGGACAACGTCAAAAAACGTAACATAATGAGTAAAACATTACAAAAATACACTCCTCACGTGTTCAACATGATGTTTATTTAAAGTAGGAAACCTAAACAACTCACAAATCTTATATTGAAAAAAATATGACTAATTTTTTATTCTGAAGTGAAAAATATAAAACTAGGGAAAATGCATCCCTGTCGAATCAGCACAACTTTTTCTACATGCAGTTTTGGCGCTATAGAGAGCTGAAAACTTAAATTTTTTTTCAATAACAAACAACAGAAAACGTTTTCCCAGACAATCATCACTTTTCTAAAAGTTATCAATAATCATTAATATGAGCTACTAATTATACAGTGTGTTCTAGCCACATACAATTTTAAAAGTTCAATAAGTTGAAATTGGTGACAAATCTCCTTAGAGATCTCACACTTGAAAAATTGTTGGGTCCTATTGAATCCTATTTTAAATGTCATTACAAGATTTTCCTCCACAACCGTTACAGACTTTGCCAATTCTGAAATCAAATTTAATTTGATAACTGTATCATATTGAGTTTATCATGTTGGATTAATTTATTATTATAAGGCGGAAGGACCTCGGTCGATCGTTTATTATTATTATTATTATTGAAATTAATTTGTGTTGACACTTTCCTATGCGCATGTACAAGGAAGGTACGTCGATCATTTCCGGCAGCCAGTCGAGAACAAGCCATATTTGAATGAGCACCGCATATTTTGTGCATGTTGTATCTTCATATATATGTGCCAAGTTATTAGCACCGCCGCACCGCTCCACAAGCTTTGAACGCAAGAGGCAAACAGGGGTACCCCAGCCAGACAGCCAAAAAATAACCCGGACAAAACGAAGAGGAAAGAAAGGTTGGTGTCACACATCCATATTTTTCATTCAAAAGAATCAGCCTCAAATTAATTATTTCTAAAATTTAACATTGGTCCTTCGAGCCACGATTTTCTTAATAGTTTTTCAGGGTTATTTCAAAAATTTCAAGTTATATTCCTCATTTAATTTACTCAAATATATATATATATATATATTTTTTCTGCAATTCAAACTTGGTGCCTTTCAGCAATTCACTTCGCATTTTTTTTGCAGCAGTTCAGTTCGCACTTTTTTCCCGCATTCTTAGCTTTTATCAATTGCGCAGAATCCGATCTTGGCAACACTTTATCGCCGCATCAGCAGATCCGTACTTAGGGATCTATTGCACAGCGATTTTTCATTTAAAAAAAAAAAAAAAAAAAATGTCTTCCGATAAAATCAAGAAATTGAAAGCATTGCGCCTCATTGAGAATAACAAAATCGGTGAACTTTATAAACTCTCAATACAAGCGCAGACCGATGATACTGTTCAATCAAAATTTCAACAACGCTTTAAAACAATTGGTAAAATTTGTGAAAATTTCGAAAATCATCATACCGCTATAATCGCCGCATTGAGTAGTTCAGAAGATCACGGAGAGCTCAATTCAGAAGAAGCTATTCGCACAACTTTTGATGACAAATTTTTTTCTATAAAAGCAATACATTTTGAGCTCTTTGAACGAGACATTGCTCTCAATCAAACAAGACAAGAAGAAAACCCTATTCCACGAGTCAAGTTACCCGAATTGAAGCTTTCCAAATTTTCAGGAGACATAAAATCATTCACCTCCTTTATTGACGTTTATGACGCCTTGATCCATGACAATGATCAATTAACAAACATTGAAAAATTTTCTCATCTTCATGCAAATCTGGAGGGCTCCCCTAAGAATCTCATAATGTGTTATCCTCTTACAGCCGCAAATTATCTCGTCGCTTATAATGCCTTGAAAACTCGTTATTCTAATAAAAGATTTTTAGCCAGTTCACATTGGAATGAAATTGATAATTGTCCGCGTGTTCAAAATGAAAATCCTTCTTTACTTCGCAAAGTTATCGACACTTTCACCGAAAATATTGCAGCTTTGAAAAATTTGGAGTATCCTGTTAGTCAATGGGACTTTATCCTCACTCAAATGCTTTTTAAGCGACTCGATCCTATGACTATTTCACGTTTTGAATTAAATTATGGTTCAAATGACATGCCTAGTTATTCAGAACTAGTCAATTTCCTTAAAAAACAATGCACAGCTTATGAAACTATCGCATCAGCTAGTAACAAACAACCCCCTCGGCCTATTAAAAATTCAACAATGAATACTACTCATCGCAGTAGTGCTTCATATCTTTCGAATGCCCGCACAGATAGCCGCCCCTGCTCGTGTTGCAAAAACAACGATCATCTTATTTACAAATGCCCGCTCTATTTGAATAAATTACCACAAGAAAGATTTAACTTCGTCAAACAAAATAAATTATGCAATAATTGCCTCAGCAGTTCACATTCCTTGCGTTTTTGCAAATCAAACTCATCTTGTTTTCATTGTAGTTCAAAAAACCATCACTCTACTCTCCATATGAACCGAAACGACGGTTTTCATTCTGGTAATAACGATCAAAGAAATACTTTATTTCCTGATAATAATTCGCATTCCACTACATCAGGTTCTTCAACAAGTTGTGCTTTAACAATCCGTCCTGACTCTGATCCTGTAAAGTCGACTCGGACACACGGCGAAGTTCTACTGCCCACTATCAAAATCAAAATAAGAGACGTGACTGGTCAATTTCAAATCGCGCGCGGAATATTAGATTCAGCCAGTGAATCTAGCTATATTTCAAAACAATGTGTTTACAGGCTAGGAATACCTGTCCAAAAATTATCAATTACTATTCACGGGCTTGGAGGAATGAATACTTCCTCACGATCAGGTGGAGTGTTTTGTGAAATTAAACCGCTCAAAAATGATCTTCCAATTATGGATTTCCAGGCTATTGTGTTGGACAAAATTTGTGGAAATCTTCCTAACTCTGATTTTGAGGTTAGTAGCTGGAATTATATAAACAATCTTAACCTGGCTGACGATTCTTTTAATAAGTCAGGTCCAGTGGAAGTTTTGTTGGGAGCTAATATTTTCTCGAAAATTTTGCTGTATGATAAAGTTATTTCTCATGATAAAAATCTTCCTGTAGCCATAAATACGTTATTTGGTTATGTTTTGATTGGTGATATGAAAGTTGACAATCCACCCGCGATCCATTCTTTTTTCACGACTAATAATACTTCAGAAGATTTTATCAAAAACTTTTGGAGTTTGGAGGAGGTACCTCAGAATAATTTAATATTTTCTGAAGATGACGTTAAGTGCGAGAAAATATTTTGCGATACATCAATGCGCACAGAAAATGGTAGATACATGGTTTCATTGCCATTTAAGAGTGAAGAACCAAAATTTGAAAACTCGAGATTACCAGCGCTTCGGCGTTTCCTCTCTTTAGAGAAACGTTTTACTTTAGATTCAGTCCTGTACAGAAAATACTGTTCATTTATGCAAAATTATATATGTAATGATTACATGAGTTTAGTTTCCAAAACAAATGACAACTCATACTATCTTCCGCACCACCCGATATTCAAAAATGATACATTACGAGTGGTGTATGATGCATCTTCTAAAGATTCAAATAATATTTCTTTGAATGATACTCTTTTGACAGGCGCAAAATTACAGTCAGATATATCTACCCTGTTATTGAACTTCAGATTGGGACCGATAGTTATGACAGCAGATATTAAATCCATGTTCACACAAATCCTGATTCATCCAAAACATAGAGATTTTTTAAGAATCCTGTGGAGGTTTACTACTAATGAACCTTTAAAGCACTATACACTTAATAGAGTTCCCTTTGGACTCAATTGCTCACCATTTTTAGCTATTAGAACTCTTATTCACTTGGCAAACGAAGAAGCAAATAATTTTCCATTAGCCTCTAGGGCCCTTTTGACTTGCACATATGTCGACGACATTTGCATGTCCTGTTCGAATTTGTCTGAAGCTTTCATGTTACAAAGTCAATTGATTTCTCTACTCCGAACAGCTGGTTTTGAGTTAAGAAAATGGACATCGAACTATCCAGAGCTAATTTCACATTTACCGTCAGATCACGTGAATCAAAATTCTTTAACTTTTGATAAAGATTCTGGTGTAAAAATTTTGGGTTTAAAATGGTCTCCTGTAACTGATTGTTTTTCATATTCCGTGGCTCCCATCGATAAGGCATGTACAAAGCGGAATATATTATCGGAACTTGCCCGCATTTATGATCCTGTAGGGTATTTATGTCCTGTTTCATTGATTGCAAAACTATTAATTCAGAGCTTATGGATTCTCAAATTGAAGTGGGACGAAACCCCTTCTAAAGAAATTATTAAGAAATGGAACATATTCAAAACACAACTTCCGAACATTTCAACTATAAAAATACCTAGATATGTTTTTGCTAGTGTCTCACAAACAGTGGATTTGTGTGGATTTTGTGATGGTTCGCTCAAAGCGTATGCAGCTTGTATATATGCTCGCGTTATACTTCCCGACAATACTATCAAAATTTCATTAATATATGCCAAATCCAAGGTTGCTCCTTTAAAACAGCTTTCAATCCCTCGTATTGAACTGTGTGCTGCACTTCTTCTTTCTAAATGTATTTCATTCATCATAAAAACTTATGAAAATAATATACAAATTGAAAATATATATACTTTCTCAGATAGTACAGTCGTACTTCATTGGTTGAATTCTTCTGCTCATAAATGGAAGCCTTTTGTAGGAAATCGCATATCAGTTATTAAAGAAAGACTGCCATCTGCTCATTGGTACTACATCCAATCAAAACTGAATATTTCTGATTGTGCTAGTCGTGGTTTGTACCCTAATCAGTTCTTAGAGCTCAATGAATGGTGGCAAGGGCCAAGTTGGTTATACTTAACTCCAGATCTATGGCCTGTTACTCAAATCCACGATCTTCAACCGAGTTCAGCTGATGTAGTTGAAGAGGTTAGAAAAGTGGCATTGTCCACTTTTGTTGAACATAATTTTTTTGATGATCTCATTGAAAAACACTCCTCTTTAGAAAAAATAAAAAGAGTTATTGCTTATGTTTCCCGCTTTGCTTACAATTGTTCACACGCCAGCATAAAGGAAGTTCATTCATTCAATGACAAAGATTTACTATCTGCCTTATTATTGCTTATCAAGCATACTCAGTTACGTCACTTTTCGGAAGACATTTCTAAGTTGAAAAACGGCGAAATGCCTTGTAAAATATTTCGAAAATTGAATGTTTTCCTGGACGACCACGATGTTTTGAGAGTTGGCGGTCGTTTAAAAAATTCCTTACTTAATTACGAGAGGAAACACCCTATTTTATTACCGAAAATTTCCAGGCTTACAGAACTTTTGATTATTGAAACTCATAATAAATACTTTCACCCAGGCTTACAAACATTGAGCTTTCTGCTGGCACAAAATTTTTGGATTTTGTCAGCTCGCCAAATTATTCGCAGTGTCATTTCAAAATGTTTGAAATGTTGGCGTTTGTCTCCAACCCCTTGTCAACCTATAATGGGAAATCTGCCCGCTACCCGTATAACTCAAGTTAAACCATTCAGTGTCGTTGGATGTGACTTTGGAGGCCCCTTCAAAATTTCGTTACATCGCTCCCGAGGATCAAAAATTCTCAAAGCCTATATTTGTATTTTTGTTTGCTTTGTTACAAAGGCAATACATATTGAAGTCGTATCAGATTTATCAACCAATAATTTTTTGTGTGCTTTACGGCGCTTTATTGCTAGACGTGGCCGTTGCTCTGAATTAGTTTCTGATAATGGAACCAATTATGTCGGAGCCAATAAATATATCTTAAATATTATGAATGAAGCTACTGCGGAGGAAAGAATCAAATTTACGTTTCAACCGCCATATGGTTCTCATTTTGCCGGCTTAGCTGAGGCAGGTATAAAATCAGTCAAGAGTCACTTGGCTAGAGTTATCGGGGATCAAATTCTAAGCTATGAAGAGCTAAATACTGTCTTGATACAAATAGAATCAATATTAAATTCCCGTCCCTTATGTGCCATGAGCTCTGACCCTAACGATTTGTCAGCACTTACACCAGGCCATTTTTTGACACTTGAGCCACTCACGGCTCTTCCGGATCCTGATACATCTCACCTAAAAATCAACCGGCTCGATCGTTTCCAACTTCTTCTTCAATTACATTCTACCTTTTGGCGGCGATGGCACCAAGAATATCTACACACGCTTCATCAGAGAAGTAAATGGACAACCCCAGGAACTCCACTCAAAGAAGGAGCCCTGGTGCTCATGAAAGAGGACAATATTCCTCCTTTAAGGTGGAAACTCGCTCGTGTACTCAGTTTCTCTCGAGGCAATGATGGTGTGGCGAGAGTTGCTAAGATCCGCTGCAAAACAGGCATTTTTACTAGACCTTTGGTAAAACTTTGTCCTTTACCAGAGGCCTAATGCACCATTTCACTTATTAAAAATTATGTATGTATATATATTTTTTCATTATAAAACACATTTTTTTTTTTTTTTGCTAAATTCATATTTAACAAAACCAGGGGGGAATATGTATCATATTGAGTTTATCATGTTGGATTAATTTATTATTATAAGGCGGAAGGACCTCGGTCGATCGTTTATTATTATTATTATTATTGAAATTAATTTGTGTTGACACTTTCCTATGCGCATGTACAAGGAAGGTACGTCGATCATTTCCGGCAGCCAGTCGAGAACAAGCCATATTTGAATGAGCACCGCATATTTTGTGCATGTTGTATCTTCATATATATGTGCCAAGTTATTAGCACCGCCGCACCGCTCCACAAGCTTTGAACGCAAGAGGCAAACAGGGGTACCCCAGCCAGACAGCCAAAAAATAACCCGGACAAAACGAAGAGGAAAGAAAGGTTGGTGTCACACATCCATATTTTTCATT
Source organism: Chrysolina haemoptera (assembly GCA_958298965.1). Classification (NCBI taxonomy): domain Eukaryota; kingdom Metazoa; phylum Arthropoda; class Insecta; order Coleoptera; family Chrysomelidae; genus Chrysolina; species Chrysolina haemoptera. The sequence goes on along the minus strand of OY282594.1, from coordinate 28,214,771 downwards.
CAAAAGAATCAGCCTCAAATTAATTATTTCTAAAATTTAACAATAACAGAATGGTAACATTCGACAACACTTGTTGAAATGCATTTTGCGTGATTTCATTCCATCATAGTGACAAGATGTGAATTGATATGTTAAAATAATTTTTCGTTTGCTTTCCATTTGATTATACGTAAAATGTGTGATTGTGGAGAAAGCAGTCTGTTACTCGGTTAGAATGACAATTCGCGATGCTCGTGGTTCCTGCTCACGCTCGCTTTCAGCTCGCGCTCGGAACTCCCCACTCGCATCGAATTTTCATCCTAACCTTGTTACAGAATATACTTTCTATCCTTGTGCTGACATCTGCATATGGAATTATTATTATAAGTTTCCAAAGTTCGTAAACACGCCGTATATGCGTGGTAAGGATTGACAAAGAAAACTTGTTTTGTTAACTTGTCCAATTATGATCTCATTAATAATAGTACATTAGGATATTCACAGGGGGATAGTGAAAAAACTTCGTTTTCGTTTTTTTTTCAGCAATATTCCAAAACCAACAAAGTTATATTTCAGTGAAATCTCTCTCTCTCTCTCAAATTTTATTTCAGAATTGACAAATAAATAATGACAGATAGTACTAACCAATATAAAATGTATTAGAGCAATGCATGTATTGGGTTGTATATAAGCAAATCGTTGAGTAATAGAAAATCATTCATTAACAGGGGTCATTAATCAACGATTTTTAGTGCGTTAAAATACATCATAAATGAACGGTCGAAGGAAAATAACCATTATTGGCTCACTATGTATTGTTTTCATTTAATATTCCATCAATTTATTGAAACCGTTTCCATGGTAACAGTCCTTGAAAGATAAATACAAACATGACATTTCTGCATTGCAGTTTTTGATTGAAAGTCGACCTTTTATACAACTTTTTGTATAGAATTTTAATTTATAGTTGGGAAAGATATTTGACAAACGTAATGACTAGCTGTAGCAGTTCCGCGTCAGCTATAAAATCTAACAAATCTGAAGACAACAGGTGAGTATCAATAGTTTTTTTTGTCAAGTAGATACAGTTCATCATATATTGTTGGTGAAAAATTTCAATAGTACCCAATTGAAAATTTTCAGTGGTATTTGTGGAAGTCGAATTCTAAAAAATATAACAATTACTATAATTGATTTTTTATACATATACACGCATTGATTTTTTCATTAATTAATTTGGCAAATAATCACATACTCGGAGAGTAAAGAAAAGAGTGTTTGGTCAGCAAATTGTAATGAGTTTTAAAGCACTGAAATGTTTTTTCGATTGTGATATCATACACTTTCTGTCATTTGCACTGTAATGATTGAAAAGTTTGGTGTAGTTACTCATCTCTGCTAGAGTTTTATCCCAACAGCAAATCGCGATTTTCAACACATCGACACGTGTTTCAGTCATCAATTGACCAATATTTGGGGGGAAGTCTGAACTTTTCTGTTATATTCCCTCCAGAATATGGCCACTTGGTAAATCGCGGTTTGGTGTTGGGATAAAACTTTTGTATATTCTTTTTCATTTACAATGAAATTTTCATTTAGTGTTTGGGGAGTGAATCTTAAACACTCCTAAGAGTGAGTTATATACTGTTTTTAATGAATGCTATCACATAGCATGTATTGCAATAATTAATGTCATATTTAATTTGTATGTTTACATTTTCAAATATTGTTGATTTATATTTCTACTCTTGAAGTTAAACTCAGATTTCTATTTCATGAAGTGCCTTAATATCGGTGCTGCTTTCATTTGTTTACTAGGTAAAAAAAAACAGAAATAAAATTTTCCAGTCAATGAAAATTTGAATTGTGTTTGATTATCGTAGTGAAGCTGAAATATCATATTTTATGGTATTTTTCACTTTATGTTAAAGGAGTAAAAGTTGTGACACGGTCTGCACCTCAAATTCTAGCTGTTTTTTGAAAAGAAGAAAACCAGTGAACCCTCTCATGTACCCTGTAAGGCAGAGCTATTCAAAAAGCACATCAGGAAATTCTGTTCGTCAAAGAGTGTTATCGGCGAAACTTTTGAAACTGCGAACTATTCAGAGTCAATTAAATGACGCCAATTTTCATTTATCAGTGAGTATATAATAATATCTAATTCCTAAGTATTGATTGCGAAAAATTATTGACTAGGAAATTATGAATATTTACCAAATGAATTTTCACTTCCCCGTTCCCGTACACAATTTCACTAATTTCATAAATTATTATTACCTACTGGTTCCTGAAAGCCAAAAAGACACAGCTACCTTGGATTACCTAGTGTGGACGAGTCGAGGTCAAATAGAGGGGTATATGTTATTGCTGTGGATATTGCTGGCCGCCGCAACATGTTACGATTTTTGATAAAAAATATTTTTAGTCAAAACTCTATGAAAATGATCGGCATTACATTTGTATATCAGGTATTTATAGGCTATTACTTGCCACAGCAAATAAGAACTTTGTAGGATTTCGTTGTTATTTGAATGTGTTTTTATTGTTGTCGCATATATTTTTTTGTTGCCTAGCAACAACCGTTAAAAAAAATTATTACTGATACACAAGGGGTGTTGATAGACAAATCTTATGTTAAAAAATGTTTTTTTTTGCTTTGAAATGAATTTGCCTTGACAATTTGACGCATACGAGTGAGTTCTGACGCACCCCTATTTTGGAGGATCATTATTCAAATCACGATAATGAGTTTTCTACACCTTATATGTTTTCACATTTTTTAAATCTAAAGTATGCTTTTGATAGGAAAAAATAGGAAAAAATTTGGGCCTTTTCTGAAAAAAAATAAAATTTAAATGCTTTCAAATGCTTACCTATAAGTAATGTAGTAATACTTTTCTTTTTTCAATCTAGAATCATTTATCTTATGTATAAAAAACTTCTTATCACATTTTCAAAAAATGCAAAGTGGCAACATTGCTTTTTGATCATAAATTGTCAGAAATAATATTCAGCAAGAAGTACCTATGTATTAACCCACGTTATGCACATAAGCTGTGTTGCCAAGCCAAAATATTTCTTTTGTCATTTTTTTCTTCACAAACTCTGCTGTAAAAGAACTTATTTGAAGATTTTTCGGAATGATTTGAAAATTGAAATTTTCTTTTTTATAGATCTGTATTTAGATAAGGTATTTCTACTTAAGTTCACCTATATAGGCGCTTTTTACGAAAACAATTATTTTACTCATAATAATATAAATTTTTTGATCTCGGAAACGACTCCAGTGATTTGGATAAAATTTTGTATTTAGATAAAATGTTGCGTATTAAGTTTATACCTGATAACTCCCTAGTTACGCAGAGGAAGAAGTAGGCAACCTTTATTTTTTTCTTGGGGTATATTCTCTCAGCTGATGCTCAACTTTCATAAATAACTAACTGACGAAGTTGATAAAAAACATAACATAATTTAACATAATCGGCACGTTAGCTAGACAACCTATTTTCGATGTGGTAATTTAAACATTATCAGTAGTAATATCCCAAGGAACTTGATATTTACAGCAGATTCCGAAAGCTTGTTGCGGAGGTTTCCTATAAGCAACAAGCTTGAGGTAGGTAGTTGTTATATTTATCAACGTTCGAGGGTTATTCGGATAGAAAATTTTTTGCTAACCGATACTTTGTAACATTGCAATAGTCTATAAATGATTTCCACACAAATTTGTTATTGTAAACAGTTTATTTTTATATATTTGATAAGAAAATTTCATCAATCTTCTCGTCAGTATTACAACCAAATCATGACATCACTGACATTTTGACGTTATTGAATATTTGAAACTTCAAAATCGAAATAAATCAAAATATGTACATCCATATAGCAATGTGCCTGGGAGTGAAAACAGACCGTTGGGTCTGTTATCAGTATAATGTTGTTCTTATTGGTTGTATTCAATCACATGACCTCAATTTAACTAGTTTCATTGGATTTCCGCTTGGGCAAAAAATGTTCAGTATAATGTTGTTCTGATTGGATATATTCAATCACATGACTTCAAGTTAACTAATTTCATAGGATTTTAAGCATATAAACTTTATTATCATTAAATAAAAGATGATGGTATATATTTCTTATATCGGATATTACTTATCACATTTTATATAATAAGTAAGTTTACTCGATCACCAGCGCGAGGTGATCGATGTGGTTACGGTCTCACGTACTGTACAACGCCCTGGGGCCGACACTGCATCGAAGTATTATTGTGAATAAATGGCAAACGAATATAAATCTAATACATTTACTTATGAAATAATAATATGAATTACAAAATGATCAGTGGGTAATAGTTATTTAAGTAACAAGGAATGTAAAGACGTGTCAACATTCGAAGTGAGCGAGTACGAGCCGAGGTAAAGCCGAGGCTTGTCGCTTGCCGAGTATGTTAACAGTCCATACATTCCGTGTTACTTATTACGTTTTTCCCGCTGCTTGTTGACGTTTCTCAAAATTTGCCTGGATCGAAGTTAGTTTTCTTACCCTTCCTTCATGATTATTCGTTCCGCTATTTCTATTTCATTTTAAGTGGCTTGTGCGCGTAACTAAGTTACCGAATAAACAGGCAACAAAAATATTCAAAAGTCTTATAATCTAAATATGTATACAGTGCGGCTTTTACTAGTCCCCCCCTGTCAACTTTTGAACGGTTCGACGTAGAAACGTGAAAAAAAAAACCATTTCGAGTTTTTCATCAATACTACTTTTTAAAATAAAAATAATTATGATTGCCCGACAGGGGGGGCGGGGGGACATATCAACTCAAAATTTTTAAATGGGAAGTCAAGTGTCACATCGTTGAAAAGGAAATTCCGTTCTCTTTACAACCATCTAAATTTTTTTGAATTTCATCGATATTTTTTTTGAAATTCAAAATCGAAATCTCAAATATAAATGCGGATCTGAATACTACTAATATCTCGATAAAGAACGGTTTGATGTGGAACAATGAAAATTTTTTGAAGGGCATTACCGATATTACTTTTTGAGAGAAAAAAACATTGCAATTACTCGACAGATGGCGCTGGGGGAGCATTAACTAAAAAATTTCGAAAGGCATAAACGTCGAAATTGGCAAAAAAATTATGAACAAAATCCAAAAATATTTAGATAGTTGTAAAGAGAATGGAATTCCCTTTTCAACGATGTGCTACTTAACCCCCATGACATTTAAAAATTTTGAGTTGATGAGCCCCCCCGCGACCCCTGTTGAGAATCCCCACTTTTTTTTATTTCAAAAAGTAGTATTGGTGAAACCCTCGAAACGGTTTTTTTTTTGGTGTGTTGGCATCGACTACTATGGTCATTAGCCACGTGTTCTGGATAGCAGCATGATTATTCGTAGTCCCGTCAATCATGAAACGTGGGAAAGGTATTCTTCAATAACCCAGAATTAATTTCTAACGAAAAAAAGTCTGGTTTTCATTGGAGAATCGAACTCACGACCCTTCGATCATGAGCCGAGCGCTCTGGCCACTGCGCTACCTCGGTCGACATTTACCTGTTTTGTTGCTTTAATCATGTATGCACTATTTACAGTGTCGGCAGCGGAAAAATATTTTTAAATCGAATATTTTTTGTTTATTCGATTTATTCTGCCTTATAATGTAATGCTCGAAAAAAAAAACCTTTTAGTTCAATATCCTCTTTTGCTTGATAACTCGAAGCGATAGACACTTCTTAACTGACTTATTCTGTTTCAGGAACTGAGTAAAGAAAACCAGATCCTCAAAACCCTTCAAAAACGCCAAGATAAAGCCTTGTCAAAGTAAGAAATTTCTCATAACTTACAACAATAAAAAAATCAAGTCGCTCAAATGAAACTAGAGCTTTTTAAGAAACAATGTTTACATGAATATGAACTACAATGCTTCTTTTTGGCTAGGAATAACAGTAATGTGACAAGAAACAGAAATTGTTACTTCCGTCAGCTGGCTGCACTCTTACGAGCAATCCCCAGAAATCTTCTAGAGACTTGTGTCAGCTATGGAAGATAATATATTTACTTACTATTACATATATACTGTATATTATTTTTGGATTGGGCGATAAATAAAATTTGGTATCACGTGAAAAAATGTACATCTTGCTTCCCCATATAATTGATTACATTTTTTGGTGACGCAATATGGACCTGGAGAAGGCATTTGAAATAATGCAGATATGATGAACTCAAAAATAGAATGATTATAAAAAAAATTATAAAATTCCTTCGAAAAATTTTGAATTAACAATATAGGCCAAGAGTCCAGTCAAAAAAGCGTTATCATTAGCCGCATAAAAAATTTCAACTGGAAATGATAGTTCATGTACCAAATTGCTAAGATTTTTCCAAGCAACTCGTCATTGCCGTGGCTTTACATTGCCGCCTGGCCCCTTAAATAGCGAAAAAAAGTAAATTGCATTATAAGTGCAAAGTTGATCCTGGGGAAGGTGTTAGAATGTAATGAAACATTGCTAAAAATACAATGCCACCAGCCTCACAGCGTGGCTTAACATTGCCGCCTGCGGCGGTTTACATTGCGCGGAACTCCTACAGCTCAGCCTCCGCATGTCACGGTTTTCTCTTAGCTACTCATCAAAATGACGTCAATATTATGGAAAAATTATGGAATACTTTTATGTTGGAAATTAAATTACCTATCAGTTACCATTTTCAACAAATTTTTATTCGCATTTATTGTAAAATTACACATGAAAATTTATTCGATAAATCAAACGTTTTGAAAAAATAATCGATTTTCACTCTTTTGATACCTAACAACTTTTCAATTATTTAGGACGTAAGGAAAAATTTTATTTGCTGAAAAAATGGAGAATAACACTTTGGGAGTAAATACGCCGTCTGCATAATTAAAAATGAATGTAAAAATATAGTGAAATGAATGAAAATAATAAAGATATTTTTTAATTTTCATCCTCTTCGTCCGATGTTTGTTTATCGTCTGAATCTTCCGAATCTTCTGAATCTGACGCTGCAGGAAAATTTGCGTTGTTTTCGATATCTGAAAAAAATTATGTCGTAAATTTTAAAAGCAATATTTTATAAAAAAGTTTGTAAATGAAAAAAAAAAATCATTATCATTGCTCGTTTCTTGTTGTCGATCATCGAGAGTGATATCTTCAAGTGATGAAGGTAATTGTTCGCCATCAAACCAATGAAAAGTGTAACAGCCGTCCTGTTCGATCCAACCGTAATTCAGGGGTTCGCATTCTGTGGAAATGTTTTGGTAAGCATGTGTCCATATTGTAGCAATGTAAGCTGTTCGTAAAAACTGCTGACGCAGCTCAGTTTTACATGGAGGTAACTAACAGAGATCCATCAAATTTTGTTTTGTCCAATGCCAACACCTCTTTTCTGTTATCGACCTCATGATTTTTTATAAAAATTTTAAACCTAACTTCATCAACAAATTTTCTTTCAGAGCTGTATATCTTGCATATGTACTCCTCTAAAACAGTAAAATTTTCAACTAAATTGATGCTAGCAGAATCTATATTTAAATTATTTTTCAAACTTTCAATGAATGAAAACAGTACAAAGATCTGGGCCCAGATAATTGTGCTGCTTTACCAGCTTTTCATGCTCTTACGGGTTGTGATTTTAACCCAGCATTTTTTAAGAAAGGGAAAAATAGACCACTCAAATTTTTAAGAGAAAAAAAATCATTCATTGAAAGTTTAAATAATATTTCAAATATAGATTGTGCTAGTATCAATTTAGATGAAAATTTTGCTGTTTTAGGGGAGTACATATACAAGATATACAGCTCTGAAAGAAAATTTGTTGATGAAGTTAGGTTTAAAATTTTTATAAAAAATCATGAGGTCGATAACAGAAAAGAGGTGTTGGAATTGGACAAAACAAAATTTGATGGATCTCTGTTAGTTACCTCCATGTAAAACTGAGCTGCGTCAGCAGTTTTTACGAACAGCTTACATTGCTACATACAATATGGACACATGCTTACCAAAACATTCCCACAGAATGCGAACCCCTGAATTACGGTTGGATCGAACAGGACGGCAGTTACACTTTTTCATTGGTTTGATGGCGAACAATTACCTTCATCACTTGAATATGTCACTCTCGATGATCGACAACAAGAAACAAGCAATGATAATGGTATTTTTTTTTCATTTACAAACTTTTTTATAAATGCTGTTAAAATTTACGATGTAATTTTTTCAGAAATCGAAAAAATAAAAGTACTCCATAATTTTTCCATAATATTGACGTCATTGCTGGCGGTATTGCATTTTTAGGACTGTTTCATTACATTCTAACACCTTCCTCAGGATCTACTTTGCACTTATAATGCAATTTGCTTTTTTTTCGCTACTTAAGGGGCCAGGCGGCAATGTAAAGCCACGGCAATAAGTTGCTTGGATAAATTTTAGCACTTTGGTACATAAACTATCATTTCCAGTTGAAATTTTTCATGCGTTTATCCTTACAAAATGTTTGACTGGGCTCTTGGCCTAATATCTCATAAACGTTCTTTGGATCAATTTTAAAATAATTTTGAAATATCACCTAATATATAAATAGTTGGTAGATATTGATAAGCTACCAATTACAACTGAAATTAAGTCACATTAAATGCAAAACATACTTCACATAAATCACATAAAATGTAAACGAAAACATATTTTACATTATATTTATACCAAAACAAACTTTGCACAAGCCCTACACAACAAATTTACGAGTCACAAAAAATCTTTTCGAAATTCACGATACTAATTTAATTAGTCAAGTTCTTCAAAACTAAACAAATCTCAGTTAGTCAGGTGACACACAAGAGAAATTGATTGAGTGAAAATTGTTCATGAAACTAGTTTCTCGTTTAGTGCACATTGTAGAAACTATTTTCATATTTGATAATATTGAAATAACTAGTTGCAAATGCCTTTTTATGAAGATGTAGTTTTATTATGGTGGGTGAACCACAGACGCCGAAATAGAGAAATTTAGCCTAGAGTCCAGTTTTCTATATTCCGGTAAATGATAATTATATAAACAAGGGTTCTGTTTGACAATCCTCACAACTTTAATATCAAAATCGGTTTTTTCTTTTGGCATTTTTATTAGCTACTAGTAATACAATCAGAAGAAGAATTATACATTTTATTACTATACCGTCCTTATAGCACGGCAAATACTACGCAAATAAAATAATTTCAAGAAACAAGTAACGACAATCAGAGCACGTTGCATTTCGCGCAACTCGAAGAAACTGTTTCCGAAACACCAGTGACACCAGTGTGCATCGTTTCATATAAGTACATGTGTTGTTTGATATTGAAACAAGTTTCTTGAAACGAGTTTCACGAAATTCCCGCCTTAGCGTACGACACACACTAACCAATTTTACCCAGCCTTTTTTTTGCGAAGTTTATTGTCATAAATTATTTGAATGCATACAAACAAAGGTACTAGAAATAATAGAAGTATCAAATAGCAAATTGTTGTGAAAGAAATCCATAAAAAATATGCAAAAATTATACAGAATAGCTTTAGCGACTTAAACCGGAAATTTTATTTATATGCATAGATTTTTAAGTGTCAAAAACCACCAATTTCCAGGAATCATGGATTGTGTGGCATGAAACACCACCGTTAAGCTTTTGACGCTTGCAGAAAATTAAATTTGTATAGGTTATTAAAAAAATTACTGATTGGGAGATTACCTATCAGCCGAAAAAATTATATTTTTTGAGTTAAGAACTTGGTAGAAATCATATGGAATCTACTGGCCCCAGCATATTAAGTTGAAATGTTTGTATGTTATAACTTTGCAAAAATAATGTATTTATTTCATTGATCCAACAAAGAACCCGTTGTCATCAATTTACTAAAAACCTTTCGATTCGACAGCTACAAATATACCTAGAATATGAAATTTTTACGCTCTCCAGTACACTATATCAAGGTACACTCATTGAATTTAGTGGACATTAATTCAACATTCGCAAAAAAAACAAATAAAAATACCTAGATGACTGCTAGGACTATATCTATTACAACATTTACATGCAAAGGTCCTAGATCTGTAGACTCTGCCGATAACGTCAGGTGATCACTCATCTGGAATTTAATACAATGTCAATATTCATAAGAAAAAAACCTTTTTCGGCAACCCTCCGGGAAGTACCTACTTCCCGGACGATTTTTCTTTGAGAAAGTATCACTTCCCGAACTAGTCCGGGAAGTACGTACTTTCCGGACTAGTCCGGGAAATGCCCGAATTTCAATATAAATTTTTATATAAATATGAATTAGAATGTTTCGATTTTAGTTCGAAAATATAAATAGGACATTCATAAAATCTGTTGTGGAATGTTTCTGTTAGTACCTATCTTCTGTTCGCATTTCGATATTTAATACAAATAAGAATTAAAAAGTTCGAAATTTTCTTCTACAAAGAAATATAAAAAATAAATGTGTCTCGATTTATTCTACACGGTTACCGAAAAAATTGTGTACGCAACACGTCCGAAAACAGTTTTTTTGAACTCGTAGACTTCCAGGACTCGCTACGCTCGTCCTAGAATTTTGTCCACTCGTTTTCCGGACTTGTTACGTAAATTACTATTGCCTAGTTTTCCAAACATTTGTTGCAAGTTTATTAATAAGTATTTATTTATAACTGCACTAATATGGAGTTCTATGATTATTTCAAGGTATGAAAATACGAACGCAGACCTTCCACGCCTCATTCACTGCCACGAAGAGCAAATTCGCTTTTTAAGTGAGAAGAACAAGTCCCATAGGAAAACAATCAAAGAACTCAATGATCTCTTGAAAGTAAAGGAGGATGAACTTGCTAAAACAAATGAAAAACTCTGCCACCTCGAGAAACTAAACAGGTAAAATTAAAATTGTAAAATTTGTTTTTACAAATGTAAAAGTGAATTCTGAATCACTCTATCTCCGTGCAGGAGACGAAAAAGTAGATGATCTATACGGGAACAGTAGAATTCAAGGTCAAGCACTGTAAATCTTATGTTTGAATTATGATTAATATATATCCTGTGATTTAGACCCGAAACACCGGGGCGGACAAATTTTTGATGTGTCATTGTGAATCTGCCGAAATGAAGGACCCCTCGGGTACTTCACAGCGAAAATCCTATCAAATATCTGATACGCTATTAAATTAGGAAGATCTATCATATTCTAACCTAACCGCCCTTTATTTCTAAATACAATGCTGGGTATTAAACTGATAAAAAGACGTCCTGCTGTGGCTTTGAACCACGTACCTATGGCTTACGCAACTCTATCGTACGGCTATGAACCGTGTTTGTATACTTAGATGAAATGGTTGTTCGTAAGGGCAAATATGAAAGATATCGAAAACTGCGAGGTATGACCAAGTCCTTTGATTCAACTGAAAAGTCAAGCCGTACTTGTCTTTAGCGAGAGATCATACGGATTCAGCTGTTTACAGCACAAGGGGCCTTATCTTTCAACGTGCGATGCATTCAGTCAACTATCGGAAGTACAGTAGCCCAGGGCAGACATTTCAGAAAATTTTTAATACCCTATCAGATTCACCGACACGTATGCATCATCTGAGTTACAAAAATGAAAATGAATTAATTTCGTCGTTACTTGAGAGATTGTAGAAATTAGACTGGACTATATCTCAATCAAAAAATGTCTTAACGTTCGCGGTGAAAAATATGGTAATGTTCAATATTTAGTTATTGGTATACAGGGCGAGGATAAGAGATAAGAAAAAAGTACCTACTCCCAAAATTCCTACCATCATACTTTTTTTTCAAAGGAATTCGTCACTGAATAACAAGAAACTTGTGGATAGTTACTATATTGGTGTGACAAAAAAAATAGTATTATTAATGAATAGGATTACATTTTGACAAAAATATAATACTCTCTTCAAAATTGTAGGGTAGGAGGAATGTAATAAGGGTATATTCAACTTTTAATATATCACTTGCAAAGTTATAAATTAAGTGGTATTAGGGGTCAACTATTAGTTGCTTAGATGTGAAAACATAAAATGAATACCTAATTTTGTAATTGTGGAGAATAAGACTTTTTTCCAGTGAAAAAATATATATTGTAACGATACTGCACATATCAATACTGTATAGATATCACATACATATTGAATTATATTCGACAGATTATTATAGAAGACAATTATTTTATTAAAATAGTCATTTCGCCACATCTTTAAATGGCTTCCTAATCAACAAATTTATAACAATGATAAGAAAATAAGGAAGGGTAGAGCATGTGGAAACTTTAACTGAAGGAATGAATGGAAGAACTCTTGAAAATAATAATAATAAAAAATATAGAGGACCCATAGGATGCATTGAATTGAAATATAGAGAACAGTGCGTATATTATTCGTGCGGCGGGTATCAAGAATTACTGATTGGATGTAACTTTTTCTATTTCGGTGTGCAAAGAGAGATGCAGTACGAAGTAAGACTAAAAACGTTTCGAAGCTGGTCTTCGGCTTTCCTGCTAAGTAGGTTAGCTGAAGCAGGCTTTGTGTATATAGGCTCGGAAGATATAGTCATATAAATAAAAACTGATAGGTACTAAAATTAACGCGGGGCGTTAACACCAGTACTATCAAAAAATTTTTTCATATTTTTTTTTGACAACTGGAAACGAGAATAAACCCACCATATTTTTCACTTTTTTAGAGATAAACGGCTTTTAGATAAAGAAATAATGCTGGATCAAATCGAAGAACTGAAACTGAGGCTAGAAAAGTCCGATGATCAGAACTCAATATTGAACAGAAAGCTAATGTTGGAGAGTAAAACTTCCAAACAGAGGATGAACGCGGAAATTGCCAAGCACAAACAGTGCCAGAAGGAGTTGAGCAGGGCTTTGTCGGAAATAGACAGACTGACAGGACTTTTAGAGGTAATAGATATTTTTGTGTGTACCTAATCTACCTCTGTACTTGAGAGCGTCTAGGTGTAAGATAAAACAAAAATTGCCTTCAGCTTTTTTCGCAGCAGTGCCTTCGGAGTAGCAATACAGTGTAGATTTTGAGTCGAAGGGACGTTTCAACAAAATATTTCAATGAGTCATTTCCTCTCACTCATTTTTCTTCATTTCCGTCCATATAACCGTAGAAGTAATGAACAACAATCTTGGCAATGATGTGAAAATGTGAGAAAAGTAATATTTAGGATTTAGTCAGGAAAATAATTTGATGGATTGTAAACAATCGGATATTAGCATGAACCTCTAGCAATAAGGTATTTTCATCGGCAAATCTTTAATAATACAACTATACTTTCCCCTACGGCCATTGAATTATACCTCTGTTAGATTCTCGGTAAAGTTTTTATTATTTTGCAGTGGTTCATAAAAGTCCAGCTTAAGTTTCTATTCAAAACCGGTCAACACCTACATACAGGTTGGTTTCTTGGTTATTGTCCATCACGAAAATAATCCAATTCTATAAGTATGTGTTAAAGTCCTGGCTGTTTCATCCCATTCAAAAAATATCTTTATAGCTTTATATCATCAACTAACACGATATACCTACTGCTTAGTGCAGTGAAAATTTGTCACCAGCACAGACCTCGGTCTGTGGTCGCCAGGGAGTTCCACAACACACAAACAAAAATAACATAAATATATCAGTATTAGACCGTCAGCAAGTGACAGATATGGTGCCATATGTTCGCATACAAGCCTCGAATAGGGTTGAAAAGTATATCGATTTGGAGTAAAATGAAGATATTTTTACGAGTGGCTCTTGGGGATAACATATCGAAAATAGATATTTTTTTTCGTTTCCCTCGTGTTTCCTAACTACTGTACGAAACTACAGAGGGTCATTGGTTGGGTCGTTTTAAGAAAAAAGTTCCTATGAACATATGTCCGGAGTTGCTTCTTTTCTGAGATCCACTCATATTTTAATATACTATTGAAAATTATTTTAGAGGACAGACCTGTAAAATTTTTCATTACAGAAGTCAATACCGTAAAAAGGTATTTTCTGGACTGAAATAAAATACGTGAAAGTGTCTTGGACGATACAGTATTGTTGTTTTGTTGTTGTTATTTCCATCAACCGGCTGCCCCCTTACAAGCAACCCTCAGAAGTCTTCGAGAGACTTGTGCGAGCTAGGAAAGACGCAGCCCTTACCTTTTAACGAGTGATGACATGTACGATGTTGGTGGCCGCGGAGATTCGAACCCGCGTACCTTGTCATAGCAAGCGAGAACACAACCTTTGTGCCACCAAGACACGTATGAAATGAAGAATATTTTTATTTTGAAACATAAATGATATATAATATATTAACCTAGGTATATTACATTTCTTTTAAATAGACTTCAACGAGAATTTCTCAGTACTAAATAGGCACATTGTTTTATGAGTTCTAGTATATCAACAATTCTGGCAAACTGAATACAAAACTTTATGACACTAAGGTAAAAAACGATTAAAATTTGTGTCATAACTATATGGATTTCCCTCAAGTAACGGCCACGTCAATCAAAAAAAAAAAAAACAAAAATGCAAATTCTGAGTTTTGAAATATCAACCATGAAAGTAAATAAAAGATATAACTTTTCAACAATCAATCGAACGAAGGTCTGTTGGCAGTATTGTTATTTTTTTTTCAGGTTAAAGAAAATGTCGTCCAACCACGAAAAAACAGATTTTCTCGATTGGGTCAACAATCAGTTTCCATGGTTACCTTAGGAGCCTACCAGCCCATCAGAACTCGAAGTACTGAAAAGTTAGCAACGATACAGGATACATTGGAACCTGTTTCAAGTAAAACTCCCGTTACCGATATAAAATTGGAACCTATACAGTGTAGGATGGAAGAACCTACAAAAAAACCCAATGGAATTCTTACGATACCCTCAGAAAGTATCAAACACAGATTATCAGGAGGTTCAATAAGATCCAAATGTGGAGGAAGTGGTGATAGCAATTTTTCTGAAGGTAATTAGAATAGGAATATACCATAATAATAGATTATTCGGCAGTTACAAAATATGTTTTCAACGAATTTTATGGCGAGTGTTGAAAAACTTCGGCCTTGGGTCTACTTTTATCACTTATTTAAAATATCAGTAGCAATATTCTCCCGAATATTTCACCAAATTTTTAGCAAATTATAAGCAAGTTCAACCAGCATTATTACCTTTGTACTTACTGTCGACTTGCCTAGTAGATCTTGAGCTCATCTAGAGGAACCTCCTTTATTCAGGCTATCTTGATCTCGGTACACATTCTCTGGTTGGTTCCGGGTTTTGCAATGGTCTTATTTCTCAACGTTTCGACTTCAACTGCGGTAGTCGTCTTCAGTTTCGTGGAAGAAGTAGGTACTCTTTGCGACTTACCAACTGGAACTCAAGCTCTCGTTCTTGGCACGCCATTTGCCGTGGTGTTTTGGCGCGTATTTTCGGCGTGGGTGTATTCAAGAGTAGTTTCCGCTTCAATCGATAAATTAATAATAATAGAATTTCGTGAACTCCTGCTGACTTGAGTGTGACTTTTCCACTCAAAGCTACAGGAGTTTACAGCATTCCATGTAATTGTGGTAAGGTTTATAAAGGACGAATGAAAAGAAGCATTGAATGCCATCGGTGTTTTCTGTACAATATGGTATGATTTGGACCAATAAATATAAATGAATCTGAATATTAATCACAATTTGAAAATCAAAAACGTCACTTTGAAATAATCTACACAGTGAAGAAAGGTATATAGGAATCTCGATTGATGAAAATTTTCAAGTGGGACACACATATTGAATTCTTTTTGATTTACTATATTATTTTATATTATTATTTATTGATCTTATTCCATATTGATCCTGATAGCTCATTTTTTGTTTAAAAGGTTTACACATTCAGATCAATTTAAATTTCAATAGATTGCAGACTGAGGTCAAGAACTTCATAACCATAACAATTTAAAAATCGATTTAAAAAGTAAAATGTGTATGCTTTCACAATGGAATAAACTGAATTATTATTAATTTTCAATATGTGAAATAATCAAACCCTCCTATACTTTGAAATTACCAACGACTGATCGTTAAGTATCCTGTATTTTGTATTTATTTAAATCTTCAAAAAAAAAAAATGTAACCAATTTTTAGACCACTTCCAATCGGCTGATGATTGATTTGAAATTTGGCAGGTGTACATAATTCCGGTGGCAATGCATCTGCATTATGAAATTTTTGTTAAAGGAGAAAACAAAATGGCGGCTCCAGTATGGCGGACTAGTTTTGTAATTATGATCCGATTCTATTCAAAATTAGTATCTGGGAGTTTTCGGGGTCGAAGATTAGGATTCTTCTGTCAAAATGGGAAAACTCAAGATGGAAGTTTTCGGGGGGGGGGCAAGGTTCTTCTGTTGAAATTGAAAAATTCAAGATGGCGCCTCCAATATGGAGAACGAATTTTGTGTTATGGTCCAATTCGATTCAAAATTGGTATCTGGGTTTTTACCCACGCTTACATTTAAATACACTAAAAAGGAGAAAAAGATTTTTTTCATGATTATCCAAAAATGAAGGGTATGAGTGGAGCGCTTAATCATCATTGCCAAATGTATTTTCCAGGCACTGCATGCCTTTACTCATAACCTTCATTTTTGTTATTCAGGATTTGTATGCTTTTATATGCATTTTAGGTGGATCCGAAGTATCGTTGAATAACTTTGATTGCTCGTCAGACAGTAGTGATAAAAGCCGATCCGATTCAGGAGTTAGGTTAGAAAAACTAACTAGCGACTTGGACTCGGCATTACAGAAAGCAACGGAGAACACAACGGACCAATTCGACAAAAAACTCGGAGAATATTGTTCAGATATTATGGAAAATGTACGTACATGCTCTGAGAGAATAGAATCGCATAAAGAAAGCCTTAAAATGTCTAAAGTTGATACTAACACCCTAGTAGAAACCTTCAAAAAGACTCAGCAGGTTGAATCAAAACTTAGGAGTTCTCTGTTCGATAAAGGCAAGAGCAGCGGTGTTGATTTCATCAGCGATATATTATCAGAAGAACTGAAATTTCAAATGACCAAAGATAGAAATGGAAAAGTTGAAAAGAAAGAACCCCATGTTCAATTAGAAGATAGAAAGAAGTTACTTGCAACTTTAAAAGCTATTGACAATGGAGACAGGCTGGATAGTTTAAGTGGTAGTCCTACCCATATACATTCGTAACCAGTTTACAGCAATGGGGCGAAATAGAAGAAAATGTTTGTGTTTGGGAAACACAATACTTTGTATATACATATTTGAATGAACTGAAGGAATAAAGTATCAAAATTTTCTGATTTTTTATTTTATTGTAGATGATTATTCAATCAGTTCACGAAAAATATCCATATAAATATGGAAATAAGATCTTTGACAGAGAAAAATCTTCTTATTTCCAAACCGCAATTCATATACAGTTTTCAACGTCTTTCCAGCAAGTTTTGATAATGGAGGCAGATACAGCCTCCGAAACGTCAACAATTTTCAAAAAAAGAGAAGTATTCTTGGTTAATTTGATCTCATTTTTTCAGATAGGCAAATCAAGTGTAGGGTACGTTATACTGACAAAAATTAATTTCATTCAAGACATCAGTCTTGTGAACGCAGTAACTTATCGGGCAAATTAATTGATTTGCCTTTCTACGCTTGTACAGATTTCTTTGGATTAACATTTTTTCATTGTCAGATTGTGGAAGGTTACAAACCCAAAAAATCATGTCAAGAATCGGATTTCCTCCACAAAATCAAACTTTCAATCAATTGTTGATTTCATTTTCACATCATCGTTGTCAATGTCAATGTCAATGACACGATAAAAGTTTTGAATATAACTAGATTATTACGCAATTTAAATAAATCTCGGAGGTTGCACAGGCGACTCGGCGCAGAGCGCCTTGTCGCTAATAGCTATAATGTTCAAAGAACTTCAAAGTAATATCTCTATCGAAAGGTATTCCTCCCTGAATACAAAACGAAAATATTGGAATTATATCGATTTGATTCCGATATATTTAAAGTACAAACAAAATCACTTTTGAGTTATTCAATAGAAAAAAAGCAACCATAAGTATCAAGTAAATGTAGATGAATTAAACGTTCAAACTTTCTACAATAGCAATAAGATGGCAGTTTAATGAAATAGATCCTGATTCACTTCATAAGATTCAGTAGAAATTTTGCTTAGACTCGTTAGAGGAAATAATGACAATGCAATTAATGTTTTATTTTACTTCCACGGAAATCCTCAATCTTAAATTCGTTGCGAGTTCATAATTCATGCAACTTTCAACATAGGATTCTGAAGGAGCACGGAGTTCATGACAATACATTTACAAAGTTCGAGGTCTTAAGTCTAAAGACGCCCCACAAAGGATCTCAAGCGTGTCAGAAACTAGATCTGAATGAAAGAAAACATACTGTTGATTTTCCCATTAGGAAAAGTTTCCAAGTACATGGTCAATATCAATCTTTCAACATTTATTAATTCACATGTTTGATGTATTTCAAACATCTCAAAATTTCTACTCAATCTAATGATTTTTGTGATTCATTCGAGGTAAATCAGGATAAGTTTCATTCAATTGACCGAATGTTCTGCTGATGCTCTTGGTCATAAACAATTAGAATAATAATCAAAATCATATCGACTTATGCTCACTATACGAATTTCAAAACAATCCTTCCAATAGGTATTAAAATAAGTCTGATATTCCATCTATCATGAAACACCTGGGATCACTTTGTGAGATAATTCACTTTGATTGACACAAATATCAAATACAAATTATTTATTCATGCATTACTCTAATTAGTCAACAAGATATTTTTTTGCCAAACTGACCATTTAAGACTATCTTCCAAAATTGTTCTCATGCATACAGGGTGCACCATTGAAGCTGACCAAAGTTGATCTTTTTTAAATGAAACACCCAGTATATTTTCATATATTCCGATCCACTGTTTCATTTGATGCACAACGATTTTTTCAATTTTGGATTTTGTTTCGACGTTACCAAGTTATAATAATAATAATAGTAATAATAATAAACTTTATTCAGAATTCCAAAAAATATGTACAATTTGTAAAAAAAAACCTATTTTGTAGAGATAATTCAGGAATCGTTAGTCAATGTGGTGATGTTTATTGTGAATACGGTGAATTTTGTTTGGTATAACAACACTAACTTGGCCATTTTGAAACATCCATATTTTGATTTTTTCAAATGAAACACCCGGTATATTTTCATTGATAACAAGTCCTTTTTAATGACTAAAACAAGCCGTTTCCGAGATATTGTGGTTTTTAAAGAAATTCTTCAATGGCAAATCAACAATCCTGCATATTTTTCACCTATACGTTTCTTTAAAGAAAATACTGATACTCTTAAAGAGAATTCTTGGAAAATTATCAATAACTAGCAAAGCAAAAGAAATTTTAAAAAGTATCTATTTTTTCTAGTTTAGTTATCTATGACTACCGCTGAAAAAATTGACTATCGGCATTTGTAAATAGAGGTAACTGTTAAATATACTCCAGTTGTGTTGACAAATGGCATTATAAATTATTGTTTAGAGGATATGGTTCAAATGGTTTATGCTTTGGGGGAAAGTGATGGTAACTGCTTACTGGCATCTAGATTATACCAACAAAAGTTTCCTGAGAAAAGACATTCAGACATGCGAGCATTACAAGCCCTCAAAACAAGATTTGAGGAAACTGGAACAGTATTTCACAAAAAGTTTGAACGTGCTCGTTCTGTAACGGATGATGAAAATACTTGGGAGTTGGGAATATCACAAAGTAGTCTTTCTAGGATGGTAAGAAAATGCAATTTCCATCCATATCACATGCAGTTGATGCAGGAGTTGACTAAAAGAAATTTTCCAAAGCGAATGCGGTTAAGCCAATGGGGTGTAAATAAAATCAACGAAGAACATGATTTTTTTGAATATGTTCTATTTTCGGACGAGGCTACGTTTCACAACAATCGACATAATATGCACTATTATGCAACTGAAAATTCGAGTGATTGGACCATTTTTTCAACGATCATCTTAATGGAAGAAAATATCTGATGTTTTTGCGTCAGTTATACAATTTATTAGATGATCTACCATTGGCAACAAGGCAGAGAATTTGCCTCCAACAAGATGGTGCGCCTGCACATTACCAGACTGATGTACGAGAATACATAGACAATAAATATCAGTGGCCTCTAAGGTCACAAAAATGGATTTTTTTCTGTTTATCAAACTTCATCTACAACTCCTTGAAATATGAAAGCAAGAATTCGGACTGCTTTCAGGGAAATTTTAGAAGACATGCTGGAATGTGTGAAGAATAATTTCCAGAATAGATTGAGACTGTGTATTGGTGAAAATGGCAAGCACATTGAACATTTGCTGCATTATTATTGTTGTTTTCTTTCTTCTTATTTCAATGAAAATTACATTTTGTATTATTATTGGGTTAACATGATTTTTTATATAAAGTTTAATTCCAAATGTAATACAAAATACGAATATTGGCAATATTTTCTATGGAAAGACCCCCATCTTTAGGATGTAGAATATCTCGAAAACGGGTTGTTTTATGCACATGACATCAAAGATAAACTTGAATCATTAAATAGGAATTGATATGAATGATAATATACAGGGTTTTCCATTTGAAAAAATCAAAATATTGATGTTTTAAAATGGCCAAGTTTGTTTTGTTATGCCGAACATCCTGTATAAATTATACAATATTCACCATATTCACAATTAACTTCACCATTTCGAATATCGATTCCCACTAAATAATTCGAAATGTCATATGAGAGATTTTTCAAATAGAAGTCTACAAAATAGATATTTTTTAGATAACTTGGCAACGCCGACCTGGAATCAAAAATTGAAAAAATCGTTGAGTGTTTCATTTGGAAAAGACCAACTTTGGTCAGTCACGCTTCAATGATGCACCCTGTATGAATGAGAATAATATTGGAATATAGTTTTAAATAGCTTAGCAAAAAAATATATGAAATCAAAATAGTGACTCACAACGGAGCAATTGACAATGGCAATCTAGTTGACTCACCCTGTAGAATAGTATTTTCGTGCACAAGTGACAGACCGTGGAGGTAAAAAAACCTAACCTAGGATATCTGACAACCCACCTAACCCCACTTTTCTGCTTTCGTTCATTAGATTCTCTTAGTAGAAACACAATCACTTTTTAAGTAAAAAAATCACAAATTTTCACAAATTATTCAAGAATAGGAGTACAGCAAACGAAACAAAATGGAAAAGAGAGGTTATTTCTTCTTCTCTTTCTACGATTGAGTTTGTTTTACCTCCAGGGTCTGTCGATTGTGCACGAAACCAATACAAACCTTAGTAGTTGTAAGTTATGCTAGGTTAAGACCCGTGCCGGATCCAGGGTACTGGTATGGGAGGGGGGTAATGAATATAAATATTCTCCTATAAGAAAAGTAAAATATGAATATATTTTCGATAGACATATTATGAAATAATAATTTTGGAATAGGCTTGGGGGGGTAATTACTCCATTCACCCCCCCTGGATCCGCCACTGGGTTAGACGTTCCTCCTCATGAACAATCACACTTCACTGTACCGAAAGCTATGGTGTATGCGGGTTTGGGATGGTTCTTATTACTGTCATGGTGCTCCAAGTAGACTGTTTTGGTAGAGACAGCACAACCCCAGTAGTTGATGACTTCTGACCAACCCACATTACACTTGTTTTCAAAGCATCAGTCATAAGATCAGATTTAAAAAGT
Organism: Chrysolina haemoptera; assembly: GCA_958298965.1. Lineage (NCBI taxonomy): Eukaryota > Metazoa > Arthropoda > Insecta > Coleoptera > Chrysomelidae > Chrysolina > Chrysolina haemoptera. The sequence continues at coordinate 28,192,911 of OY282594.1, read as the reverse complement.
TCTAGGTTACTTGCTGTTCCTAAATCAGTCATGAGTGATGCTTGGAAATCGATTGCTAGAGATGTTATGTATTGTGATATTGATAATAATAAACACTGCCCAGAGGCATATCATGTGTGGGTAGATTGTAAGGGCGCTTGTAAAAGCTTTGCAGCCTCACAAGCACTTCAATCTATTAGTTCTTTGGTGCATTCTGTGCGGATAGAGGACGGCTATTAATATTATTATTAATGGCCTTGGCGCTCCGGGGCGACTTACTGATTTTTGATGACATATTCACTTTTCAGCTGTAAAACCTACAGCACCACCCTGACTGCTCTATGTGCATTGGAAGAATGATCTTTTTGACAGATGAGTTGCATTTGAAAATACATAAATCCTTCATATGATGAAAAAAAATAAAAAATTGAGAGCAAGAATCTTATGTTCAGTAGACAAAAATAATATTAAAGAAATATGCTTTTTTAGTAGGATGAATTGTTAGGATGTGGTAAGAATTAATAGACAGAAAGTACCGTGTTCAGTTGCAGTCAATTGATCGAATTGAACTTTATTGTCTTATTTATAATATCACAAATTATCACAAAGCATCAGCCTTCTTTACAGCACAGGTAATATGAATTGACTTCAACAAAACACATATGTTCTGAAACTTTCTCAAAATAGTGAAAATATGTATTAATATATATTTTCTGATTTCAAGTACACCTAAATTCAAATGTGTAAAATGCTATTTGTGCATGTCTCCTCAATCTGTGGGTAATGCTGATAAATTTACTATTTTGGAAAGTCTCGAGAAAAAAAATGCATGGATAATGAGGTTCACCAATGATTTTCCAATTAATTATTAATCATCAATTTCTTTCATGCAATATTCGCATCAACATCAATTTATCCTACCCTAAACTAACTTATTTGGTGGGTTTCTACATAACTATGAATATTTTGGGCAGGTACAATAAAATATCTCAAAGTTCCTGCTTTTTATAAATGGCAACTCTAATCTATTCTATTTTATGGTATTGGTTGTAACAAAAATTTCTAAGAATGGCCATTATAATATAGGAAAATAGATTTGTCAAAAACTCGAATCTTTTTTAGTTGCTATGCAAGTAAAGTCAACTATTTGAACACAGCTCCGGATGTTCTCCAATGCACACGTTGTAAAAGGTACATATCTTAAGTTACTGCATATTTACATAAACGAGTCTCAGTATACATTTATGCTGCAAAATATCCCAATTCAAATGGATGATTTCCCTGATGATGAAAAATTCCATTTCTTAGGAATTTGTTTAAATCTCGCACTTTTCAAGGTGGACATAAATATTATAAAAGGAGTTGAAAGAGCAGGGGTTAGCTCAGGGTCACATTTCTTGAGATTGATTTACGGAATTCTGTCAGATCCACTGGCTTTGTTGGAATTCAGACCCAAGATAATCCCCTTGATAATGCTTTCGTTAAAGGTGATTTTAGGCATACGACTATCAAGAGGAGTGATGTACAGGAGTTGTTTTGTCAATGAATCAAAATTATAACTTCCCGCATACCACAGGAAAAATATTGACTTTTCCCCGGCATTCTTAGCTGAGACTTTATCTTCCTTCATAAGGATATTAGCTTGAAATTAAATTTTTTCTCACAACTTTGTTCAAAGGCCAGAACCAACCAGACCTGTTGGACGAGTTTTTATCGTGTTTTGGATTTACTAGCATCTTCCGCTAATGGTTTCCTTGAATATGTTTTTAGCCTCAACCAATTCTGATGTGGTCTCAGGGTCGGATTTTTGTGCCATTGATGATATGCTGCGTCTTTCTAAGCGACAGTTCTTCAGTAGTTTCTGCAAAACCATGGTTTACATTGTGCCATTAATCATAATATTTGTATCCCCATCAGTATGATCTCAGAGATTGTCTTGGCCGGATGGGTTGGATCTGCAGAAGAGAAACACACTTTTTTCTATCTAAAGACGAATTCGTGGAAAGCAAAAGATAAAAAAAGTTGTAACTTAGCTTTGAAATGATTACCAGACTTTCATTAACATACTCTATACCAAAAAATTACCTTCAGCTATAAAATGAAAATATAACAATGAAATAAAAATTTAAATAAATTTCAGAAATAACTGATGAATATAATAATAACACAAGAGTTGAAATACTTGAAAATGGGCTAATAACCCATGATCAACAAAATAATTCAAGTTAGAAACTAGATGTCCTGCCATACCAGGATGCTCACTGCAATTTTCCTAAACAATATAGGAATATTATACTCCTATATTGTATAGGAGAATTGCAATGAGCATTTTGGTATGGCAGGACATCTATTTTCTAACTTGATAAGCAGCTCATTGTTAAATAATAGATTCCTTCAAGTTGCAATGACAAATAATATGTGATTACATTTCAAAGATTGTGAGTAAAAGTACATAATTTAAAATTTAAAATAAAATAATTTATTCCCTTCCGAATCTAAGTCTGTACACAATATTTACAATGAGATAGGTACTTAACTGACAAAAATAAAATATAATCTTCATAAAACCACGTAAAAATTTGTATTTGATTAAGATGCCTGATGATGCAATGTTTCACTCTTCTTATCTTTGGATTTATTCCCATTATGATTTTGAGTATCCCAAAGTTTCCAGTAAAGTCCAGTTTGGTCTTGCATAAGATAATCATGGTTACCCCTATTGGCTACTTGTCCATTTTCCAAAATAATTATTTCGTCAGCATCCATTATAGTGCTGAGGCGATGAGCGATACAAATGCTTGTACGGCCTTGGGTAGCATTCCTAAGAGCTTTCAGGATATTCTATAATCAATTTAGTACATTAGTATCATTCGATAATTTACTAGTAATTTGTGCAATACAAGAATTCAATATTGAATGAAATATCGCTGAATGAATGAAAATAAAAAAAAGAAAAATTAAAATTCTCCATTATTTTTAACATACTTGCTCGGTAATCGAATCCAAGGAACTCGTTGCCTCATCGAACACCAAAATGGGAGAGTTTTTAAGAATGGCTCTTGCTATGGCCACTCGCTGCTTCTCTCCGCCGCTCAACTTCAACCCCCTTTCACCCACCTGAGTCTCGTATCTGTAAGGTGTTTTTCAAATACATTGTTTTTCCTTACTTGAACTATTTTTGCTCGTATTTAAAAGCAGTTGTGCATTGCAAGCTTCTTGCTGAATGCAGACTGATGCACCCCATTCCCGCTCGTTGGTTGTGTTTTTATCAACGAGAAGGGGGAAGGGTTTCTTTCATGACATCTGTTTTCCAAACATTTTAGTGAGGGGGAAGTTTATCGATCTCTGTTGTATAGCGTACGAGTTGGCAGTCCTATCCCAAAGCAGAGACAAGACGTTTCCGAACAGTCGTTCTTGGTACCTTTGACTCGGCGTATGATATGCAACTACCGATTTCCGTTTGTTCCAGATTGTAGTTTATTTGTTACTCTTTTACCCTAATTCCCCTAGATTTTGTTTGTTGTACCTGTATATACAATTCTAGTCTCGTACCATGCACGTGGTCATTATATTACAGGATACATAGGTACTATAAAAATAGTAATGGGAAGTAGGATTCAAAATCACCAAAGGAGCTACAAAATAGATAAACCAGCAATTGCAGAAAAAACTATGGGTCAAGGGTACCACAAAATAGAGTTACGAGACGTCACACTTTCTTGCCCCTGATTTAGGCTACCACAGCCGACTCGGCCATAAATATACAGACAGCTTGAATAGCAAAGAAGATGATGAAAAACGCTAAAATATCAATACATCCTACGAATAGTGGTACATTTGTCTGCGTCAGGATGGCATTTCTATACACGGCAACTTTAAACCTGAGAATAAATAACTTTTCTTAAAACACTACATGCAAAAGTCTTGGTTGAGTCCTTGAATTAGCAATTAGCATGGTGCTGGGGCCGTTAAAAAACGCATCTACTTGTAACGATGTAACCGACATTTTGAGTGGACCAATGAGCTGTGTGATACATTGGAAAAAAATTATGCTCTATGATGTGAAATTCACTTAGAACACGCAAACTTTTCCGCCCAAAGTATAGAGAGATTATGTATCTCATTTTCGTAATCAGTGATCTTCCTCCGCTTGTTAAAGAAGTGGCAGATATGCCACATGTAGGAAGTTTGCATCACAGTCAGTGGAGGTTATCAGAACCTTCAGGGCGTGTCATACTATCAAGCTTCTTAACCAGCAAGGAGTGCTCTGGGTTGGGAGCTGAGATTCACAATATCCTTTCAGAAGAGGCTGACATAAGTAAATTATAACACCACTCTCTTATTTTCTTGATTTCCTCCACGTCCACCAAAGTAGGATGTTGGGATGTTTTCGTTTCCTAACAAAACGAATAACATAAGGCCAATATGACAACATTTAATACAAAACAACCGTCTCTTTAACAGCCAAATACAGTTTGTTATATTTCTCACTCTTTCACGGATCATATTCATGTCTTATTTAAAACATCAACAGTTTTTCAACTTGGCGGCTAAATCACCTCAAAAGCCTGTCTATGAATTGAATATAGTCGGCAATCTACAAGTTAGCATAGTTTATTCTTTGGGAGTTAAGGTGAATTCATGCAAGCATAAATTTAAAACTAAAATTAAGAATATAAAACAAAGTAATGAAATGGAGGTGTTCACGCAAGAAATTAAACAATGAAAATTAACATTAAAACTAAGAAAGATGGCCAACTTTCAACTAAAAACTTAATTTCTTCCATAAATTAGAAACGGCGCATGCGTAGTCCCTTTACTCATAGCTGATTGCTTTCAAAGAGGAAAGAGGTTATGTCATGTTCGCAATTTCAGCATAGGTTTGACGCAATATTTTCTATCTCTTATTCCTCACAACACCAGAGGCTCCCGCAGAAGCAATAATGTACTCAGTACTAAACCATACTCTCTTCTCTTGGTGATAGTTTTCATGCTGTACTGTAAACACCAGACCAGAATAGATAAAACAAAAAACAACAAAACACGATAATCTTAGGTTAGGGTTCACCTTTTGTTTTCTGATCAAAGAATACCCTAAGACGTTTCAAAAATTGACAGTTGACGATATGCGCATGTCTAGTACTTTCTTAATTTCGTCAAATTGATGCTGCCTGAACACCATCATATTCTTAATTTAAAATTCATCTAAAACTTAAATTCATTTTAGTTTTAGTGATGTTGCATGAATCGACCTTTGAGGTGGATTATCGTGGTTTGTTGTTTTTTGTTTTATCTATTCTGGTCTGGTGTTTACAGTTCAGCATGAAAACTATCACCAAGAGAAGTGAGTATGGTTTAGTACTGAGTACATTATTGCTTCTGCGGGAGCCTCTGGTGTTGTGAGGAATAAGAGATATAGAAAATATGGCGTCCAACCTATTCTGAAATTGCGAACATCAACAACCTCTTTCCTCTTTGAAAGCAATCAGCTGTGAGTGAAGAGACTTCGCATGCGCCGTTTCTAATTTATGGAAGAAATTAAGTTATTAGTTGAAAGTTGGCCATCTTTCTTAGTTTTAATGTTAATTTTAATTGCTTAATTTTTTGCGTGAACACCTCCATTTCATTACATTGTTTTATATTCTTAATTTTAGTTTTAAATTCATTCAAGTTTAGATTTATGCTTGCATAAATCCACCTTTGTGTCCAAAAATAAATGAAGAAAATAAATAAGAAAACATATGATGATTCCAATTAAGATAATCTTAGTCTTTAAAATAACAGAATAATAAAACATTTGTATTTATCGCGAATTTTAATGATTTTTCTCATTGACTGAAAGTTTGGAAAAATATATATATATTTTTAAACGGTTTTGGTAAAAAAAATTGTACTCACCCCATCGGCCAGGTTATTATCGAATCGTGTATTTCTGCCAACTGAGCTGCTTTTATGACTTCTTCATCGGTAGCTTGTAGATCTCCATAGTGTAAATTGTGTTTAATGGTGTCATGGAAGAGAACGCTATCCTGAGGCACAATAGAAATGGAACGGCGCAGACTATCAATATCTACGTCGCGGATGTCCTTATCGCCAATGACGATGCGCCCTTTGGTTGGCTCATAAAACCTGTAGAGTAGTCGAACCAAGGTAGATTTGCTAAAACGAAAAATTGAAATGAAAACTTGTAAATCTATACTAATAATATCATTAAGAGGTAAAGTTTGTAAATTTGGATAACCGATTTCAATAATTCTTTCACCAATATACTATATGTCTTTGATAATTAGGAGATCGTATCATCGACCAAATGAATGCTTAATAATAATAATAATAATATATATTTCGGAGAATGTTTAACATCAATTACAGGAAATAAGACAGAAAACACAAAACGAAACAATGTCAACACAATTTGCACTACAAGATAAATGATTCATACATCCAAATACTCATGAATAGAATAAGGTTCTAAACTAATTATGAAGCTTCTAACAAGTTTTCTAAATTTGTTGAGGCTTTCACAGGTTTTGATACTATTAGGTAATTTATTAAAAAGCTTTAATGCTGCATATGTCACTAGATACTGAATATTTGTTTTTATTTTTGAATATACCACACAGTCATAAATATAGAGTGCATATATTGTCATGATGTTTTTTAATTTGACCAAACCTCGGCAGGATTTGCCATACTTGAGTTTGGAAATTATTCTCATTACTCTTTTTTGAATGCAAAAAATGTCTGATATATTACTATTACTTCCCCAAAATATTATTCCAAATTTTGCTGTCGATTCAAAATTTGAAAAATACTTCATTGAAATTTCGTTAAGATAGTTACTAATAATTCTGATGGTGTAGCAAATTTGGTTCAACTTATATATATTTATAAAAGATTCACTGTAACAAAGAAGGTTATGCTTTTGATAGGGAAATTTGGGCTATTCATGAAAAAACATTTAAATTCTTTCAAATGCTTAGAAATGAGAAATGTAGTAGAACATTTTGATTTTTTTCAATCTAGAATAAGTTATCTTCTATATGTTCTTATCAAATATTTTCAAAGAATGCCAAGTGGCAACATTGCTCTTGAATTATTTCAATAACTTATTGTCAAGACTGACATTTTCCATTTATTGTACATTGAAATCCAGGATAAACAGATACGCTTTGTTTCCAAAATGTCTATTTTATCATATTTTGCCTTACAATCTCTGCTCTAAAAGAACTTATTTGAAGATGTTTCGGAATGGTTTAAAAGTTGAAAATTTGGGGAAATGTTTCTTTTTTATAGACCTAGAAGTGTGCAAAATCTTATGACCGGGAGCAGTTGGCCCAGATAAGCATACCCTCCTTTGACATCTTTCAACCAACTTGTGAGGGTGATACTATTTTAAAGACCTTTAACATATTTTACTACATTAATTGAAAAAAATTGGTTTTGATGTACAATTCTCACGAATCGCACCTGATTTAATAATGATACTAAAGTCTATATTTCCCAAATCTTATATACAACAAAAATCAACTTCAAATAAGGAAATCTCATGAGAAGGCACCGAAGCACCACCTGTCATCACCTTGATCCCAAAAAATCTGAATCAAAAATAAAAAAGTGAAAAAAAACACTGTTTTGTCATGTTAATTTAAGTAGTAAATGTTATTATATCTTTAAAATCAAAAGACACTGTGATAGTAAATGTTCTTTGTAGATTGAGTGGGAACCATATATTTAGATTGTGAACATCTGCTCTAAGAGTAATTTATTTGCTGGGATAACTTTTTTCTGTGCGCCAATGCAGTAGACGTCTGTTAGACATATTCATCCATTTGTTGTCTTTCGATTTGTAGAATATGTGTTGCACTCATCGGATTCCAAAGATTGATTGAAGGCAATTGTTTTGGAATACCTGTATTCTTGTTTCAAGAAGATAGTTTTCAACTGGCAATGCTTCAGTAGGATAGCGACCTGCTGCTTGGAAAACAAAGTGTGACAGTCAGGTCAACACTGGAAACCATCTGGAATTTCACTATCTGACGTTAATGAGTTTGATATCTTCATTATTGAAAACATTAGAAAAACTGCTTTACAGTCCTATCAGGGACGGGGTACTGGCTTTAAACCCACAACACTCCCACCAATATGCATATAAAGCAGGAATATCACCAGAGGCGGAACTTCAACAATTAAAGAAGGAAGTGGAGAAAACTTTGAAAATAATAGAAGAGCTTGTGAATGAGCACGACCATATTGTTTCTGACAGAGTAGTGAGGAATATCCTGGAAAACCTGGTACTTCAAACGGACTACTGGGTTGCAACCTATGAGATCTATTGTGTCCCATTCCATTATTGTTGATTACTCAACCTCAGTAAGATAAAAAAATTAAAAAAAATCAAATACAGTTATACTGTCTCTACGAAAATACATGCTGAATAAGAATAACTTTAGGTAACATCTGTGAAAAATTATTAACCAATTCATGGGATGACATAAATATAATTAAGACTAAATAAAATTGAAAAAAAAACCATTTACACACTTGAAATACAGGTTGCCTAGTAAATAGTAAACAACAAACCTGTAGAGAATAACGAAATACCATCAAAAACGATGCAAAGTATATGGAGAAAAATTTGAAATTTGATATACTTAGTTAAAAGTCTAATGCTACTTCAATGTGTTTTATATTGATTGCGTAAATTTTGTAATAGCACCAATAAAGTCCATTATGTTCTGTTCTAATAACGAGTTGAAGTATGGAAGTACGAGTTAATTGTTTTTGGGGAAATAGGGGAAATTCATCACTAAAATTTTTCACATATACACAATTACAAAATTAAATACATAAGAAAATTTATTGGACTAGTCAAAGAAGTAAAACGCTAAAAAGATAAAACACAAATGTTTGATCTTGTACAAATTTAAAAAAGACTACATGTATAAAAGAAACTATCTAGAAATAAACACATAGTGGAATTTAATTTTATTTTTTATTTTTATGTATCTAAACACTGAAAGCAAGAAATTCATCCATACTGTAGAAGCAGTTATCCAACAAGAAACCATATAGTTCATTTCTCATTACAGTTCTACTTTTATTGGTTCCTATAAAAGTTGTTATTTTATTGAAGCATTTATACCCAAATATTTTGGGGAATTCTGACTCACATTCAAGCGAGAGTAGGGGTGGTATAAAGTATCTTCACCCCGAGTAGCGTAATTATGTATATCAGAGATTTTTGGAAATAGGTGTTTATTATCATATATGAATAACACTAGCTGGAGTATGTAGAGGCACGGCAATGGTAAGATGCTATATTTTTTGAATAATGGTCTACAAGAGTCCAGTGGACGAGCCTTGTTCATACAGCGAATGACTCTTTTCTGAATCTTAAAAATGCGGTCAGTATATAGAGAGTTACCCCAGAAAATCAATCCATACTGTAGCCTTGATTGTACCAGTCCATAATACATGAGTTTTATAACTTCTGTAGTTGCACTGCCAACTATTGATATTTAAATCTATTGATACTAAAATTATTTGATTGATTTTTTTCGTCTAGAATAACAAGTGGTGATAGTTTTTTTTAGTTTTTTGTTACTTCTCTTGTATTTTTCCTTACATTTCTCTTAATGCCGAAATCTCTCACTTCAGAATATTGATTATCACTGGACGAAGCAATCTTGTAATTTACTTGTCTTCCTAACTAATTTAGAGAACAGTTTGAGCAATTCACGACACATCTTTACTCTAGCACCAATAGAACAATCCTCTATATATTAAAAAAAGTTCTTACCCTGATCCTGAACCACCAACAATGGCTACCTTTTTACCAGGCTCGATGGTCAAATTCAAATTCTTGAAAATCTCTTTTCCAGACCCATATTCAAAAGAGACATTCTCGAATTTGATGGCAGTAGTTTTGGAATCCACATGAAGGTAAGGAGATCCTGGTTTATTCTGAAAATACACAGTTTTCTATCTCTTGGATGATGAGAACAAATGAGAGTCACCTTTATGGCACTATCCATAGTCATGAGAGTAAACATCGTTTGCATATCGATTAAAGCCTGTCTCACTTCACGGTACACACTACCCAAAAATCCCAAAGGAACGGATAGCTGGAACAATAGACCATTCACCATTACTAGATCTCCAACAGTCAAATTCCCTAGAAAAAAAGCATTCATAAAATTATTCAAATTTCAGTTATTGATGAATACCACAAATAAGATTTGGAGGCCTATCACTTATCTACAGATCTATTGAATCAGATGCCTAATAGAAGTAGCAAGTTGTTTTATAAAGTTATCATGGATAAAAAAAATGTTATTTTTAAGACCGCTTTTTGTTAATAGCAAATTAAAGCAAGTAAAAGTAGTAGGTATTTACTTTTGCTTGATGATGAATACTAATGAAATTAGACTAGGTTAGGTTGTTAAGTAACTGATTTGTAATAAAAAATACGAAAAATGAAATCGAATAAACAGAAAAAGAGGTACATAATGATATGTTATATTGACAAACGTCCAAATATTCTGGCAGCATTGCTGAATGTGCAACATATTCCAGGAAACGGTTATATAAGATGTGTGCACTCTATAGCTGGCACCAAACTTGCTCGTAAAGGGCGGCATTTAAAACTTATTAATATTTTTATCGGGAATGAAAATGGCCTCCCACCACACTCTACATCACACCACCGGTCCTTGATTCGAAAACCGGCGGTTCACACTCTTAGTTCAATCTTTCATGTTAGTAAATGAAAATGGTGGTTATAATTATAATGGAAAATCAATCACGCATGCATACCGAGATCCCCGGCTGGTCCTCATTTTTGTTTAAGTTTTTCATGTTTTCATTTTCATGTCTGAATTGCCGCTAAACATCCACTTCATATTACTTACAGACACTAAACCTATTAACTTTGTATTTATATTCGGCTGAGTCGTGCAAACTTGAAATTCGCAGATACATAAAGAAGTGGAAATTTTAGTATTTTTCATCAATCTTTTTGTTTGCATAAGGCCGGAATTTGGTGGAACCACAAATGATTTTAGCCATCAGATTACTACCTAATAAGGGGTTCTTATTTCTCGAATTCTGGAAATAATGATGCAACAATTTTGCAGAATGAATTTGAAAGGGAATTTTTTGAGAATATGAGATGCTGGTTACAGGATGGTGTCTTGTTTATTTTGATCGTGAGTACAAAGATAGTGAACATCTACTTGACAATTTAGATATCAACTATAAAATGCCAGCGTGCCTAGAAAGAGGACAACGTCAACTGACAACTTAAGATGCGAGTAAGAGAAGATTTTTTACCAAAACCAGATATTCAGTCAGACAATTCCCATACACCATAATTGTAGTTCTGGAGATTTCAATCGTATATATATATAAAAAGATATCACCCCACTATATCTATGGAGCATGGCAGGAGCAAATTCACATCTGGCAAGAGTGATGCTGAATCACAAACACATGTGTAAGTAGTCATTCTATACTTTAGAAATGCTCAGTCATCATCAGGTACCAAAATTTAAACCGTAATTTAAAACAATCTGTTACTGCTCATTCTATACGAACATTCCTACTCAGAAAGATCCCAAAATTGTAACATGATTAAATAAATCTGTTATATTCTATATTTAGATTTCAATTCCAACGTGTCAGTTAAAAATTATTTTAAAAGTGGTGACCTTTTAAGAAACGGTGCGTAGATATCTGTTAAGTAAGCCTGTTGATAACAGCAATTCTATTCCAAAATAATGCAGGTAGCACATTTAAATACTAAGTTGGGAACGTTGTCCTGTCAAAAACAGTAGGTAGTTGTTGTTAGGCGTAACTTGTGTGGTTGTTATAGACTAGTTTTGTTGCCTAGTTTACACAACATATGAAACTGATCTGAGGATTTGTTCTACTAACAACATAGTGGAGTGTCCGTAGCAACATAAGCCAGGGATGAAGTTGATTTATAACAGATGTTCATCTCACGTTTAAGTATGCAATAAATTGAGAATTGACCATATTCACCGTTGCCATATTGTCATGCGACAATACCAACTTACTCATGATTTTCAACTAAGAATAACCAAATTTACTAATTCCATACGTCAGTGAAAATTTAAAATGATAATTATGTAGGCATTGCATTTCTCAAAAAATGTTTAGTAAAGTGAGAGCGAGTTTAGTATCAATTTGATTTCATTTTAGATGAAAACTAAGGGCCCGTGGAATTTCCGAAAACATCAAAAGAAAATGATATTTTGAAATACAAAGAGAAGACTACAGAAGGCAGTAGGCAGTATCAAGAATGGTACCTTTTTGGTTACCGCATGTATAAAAGGCAAATACATGAAGTTCAAAATGTTTTACCAAGTTAAGTGCTAATGTTGTCATTATTAAATCCCAGGTGAAAGCTGATATCGATGGTGATATCTACCCATTTATCCTAGATTTTCTCTTTAGTCAAATTTTTCTGAAACTAAATATGCACCAAATAATACATTCTTGATTTCCGCGGTTTTGTTACAGATACATTATATTTTTAACCGTTGGTAACAATGGATAGTTAGTATTGTCGCATGACAATATGGCGACGGTGAATATGGTCAATAGGTACTCTCAATCAATTTTGCTCAGATCTGCGAGCTTAGATAAACAGACTATGACAGATGAAATTCCGTCGAAATGTTGAGAGAACTGAATCCTATAAGGTGTCAAAAAAAAATCTGTTTACACTAAATTTAAGTCTGAAAAATCATCTGTCACAATATGTTCACACAAACTCATTAAATGAAAAGTTTCAGCGAACGAGCCATTTGATTTTAACAATATATCGAATTTGTTTCTCACTTCATCCACACAGTGTTGATAATTGAAATGACACATGTACACTTTCTCACATACCTTTCGCAATTTCGTCGGCTGCTAAAATCATTATTGCACTCAAAGCACAACTGAAAATTAGGTTTTGTCCAAAATTCAATACAGCCAAACTAGTGCTTGTTTTCAGACTAGCATCTTCGTACTTTTTCAACACACCGTCATATCTTTCGGCTTCGAATTTTTCATTATTGAAATACTAAAAAAAAAACAATATACTTGTGAAATCGCTTCACTGACGTGGAAACAGGACTTAACAAACGTTGAATGCTCTATCTTGTATCATCGCCATAAACAATGTGTTATGTAAAATTGAACAAAACTTTAGGTGACCAAAACTTCCTTTATGTGATAAGTGTTATGAACTAAATGAAGAAATTGTTGATTGAAATATTTGAATCGTACAAGTGTCACTTGTACTGTGTTTTATGTCGGACAAACTGGTAAATTTTCAAAAAAACGCATAACTGAAAATAGGAACTACTATGTAAACAGCAAGTTTTGCTGCCTTCCTATTCACATAAAATCATACTTCTGAATATGATTTTGAAATTAGAAAATTTAGGAAGAATTATTAAAACATTTTTTTGTTTATATTTTGGCATCGACTGCTAACGTCATTAGCCACGTGTTTTGGGTAGTCTGTGTTACTAACTCCTTACGCCACTTTAGGAGCAGCACTTATTTTTTAACACAACAGTGAGTCATGGAGTATTATTCCCAGTCGGCAACGAGATTCAATTAATCAGAAAAATAAAAAAACTCACCCCGGCTGGGAACCGAACCTGGGACCTCTTGGTCACCAGGCGCGTGCGCTATCCACTGCGCTAATCACCGCCCACTCAAAACTTAAAAAATTACCAAACCTAAGTTAATAACACTTTTTTCTATTTTCGACTGAAAGTTTCATAGTTTGTGACTAGTTTAAATAACTACATAATCTTCATGACTCACTATCATCGAAACTAACAACAAATTATATCATTTTCAGTGGAAAATAGACAAAAGTATCAATTTTATTCTACTCTAAGTGAACATGAATTTCCACAAAATGAATAAGTAGTCAATCAAGTTAGTAAATAACTCGCCACTTTTGAATTAGTTTTGCAGGTATAACAGATAAATGTAATTATGTTAATAATGATAATAATAATGCTAATTTACTTATTCCTAATAATTAGGTAACAATATTCTACAGTGGTCGATGAGAAATCCGTAGATTAGTATGTGTTTAATTTCACTCTAATCAATTTCTAAATCAAATAATTCGTGAATAATTATAATGATAATCGAAAACGTTGTTAGAGACCGATTGATTGGAGGTCAAGTACAAAACTGCCCTTTAATTAATTTATGATTGGATAGTATTCAAGGATACTTTTGCATAATTTTGCTACTGCCTCAAGAAGCGAAACAATTATCGCGGTTTTGCAAACAAAACATTCGTGAAAGTCAATATTAAAGTTTTATTATACTCAAACGTTAACATGAATTTTCATCAAGTCAAAACTAATGAAAGCTTTCATCCAAGAAAAAGTATATAACTTATTCAAGAACCCAAAAACGTAACAATACAGTGAATAATTTGGAGGATTATTAATTAATATAAATCAACTGTTTGAGCAACAATCATCAGACCAGTGATAATGAGCCTCCACGTGATAAGTCGAAAATGAAGAAATAGTTTACCCAACAAATTCTGAATCTTTTAATAAAGACAGTGATTAATGTACCTAGTGTGTGTCTACATTGGGGCATAGCCTTTCCTGAACGAAGCAAATATGTTTGCACCGCACCAAGGTATTTTTTCGACCCTCAAAGATATATCACACATCATGGTTATGAATGAGGAAAAATCATGTGTAACCTAATAATATTTTACAATATATCCCAGAGACAGTACAGTAGTACCTAGTAGTAATACTGGGGAGGCCACTGCCGCAGCCAGGCAAGTAGGCCCCAATGGGCCCTTTTTGCCATCCCCCGCTCTCCACATAACTACATTGCCTCTTCTAGTCTTCCTTTCCGAACCTTTGTGACCTTCTAGTGAAGGTCAGTATTTCCGTCCACTCTAGTTCGATAAGTTCCTCTTGTTGGAGTTTTTCGACTCCAAAGATTTCGAATATTAGCCTCCCGTACGCCTCACACTCGCCAAGGAAGTGAGACGAAGTTTCTTCGTCTTCTTCGCACATATGGCAAGTGGGACTATCTTTTATACCGATTAGTGACAGGTGTCTACCTAGTTTGTTATGGCCTGTTAGTATTCCTACAAGGAGGCATAGTGTTTGGCGATCTCTGCCTAAAAGCCACGTCATCCTTGACTTGCTAGAGCCGGCCACAAAGTCTTTTGACTGCCTGCAGCCGGCGGTATTCCTCCAAGATTCGTTTAGTTCTCTTTCCACCCATTCATCTAGGGCAGAAGAGATTTGACTTCTTGCAATGCCTAGTACTGGCTCCGGTCCACAGAACGGCGCAGTGGAACCGGTTCTGGCAAGCTCATCTGCCACCTCGTTTCCCGGCACCCCGGGACCCATACCAACTCGACTTCCTTTGTTTCAGCTAATTTCTCAAGAGCATCTCCGCATTCCTGTACCGGAACTGAGTTGGTCTAGGATGACAGATAGCTTTGACACCTCGGCTTGGAAAACTGTTGTATATCTTCCCAGAGCGTACCTTCCAGGTAGGTGCCTGCGCCCGAAGCCTGTTTGTCAGTCAGACGCGAACCGTCCGTGTAATATACTAGGCCTCCTGGATGAAGCTCCACTGTATTTCCTTCCCATTGTTCTCTGCTCGGAATAGTGAGCGCAAACTTCCTATTCCATCGCAGTCTGTCTTGTGCGCTTTTCACTCAGAGGGCGGAAATAGGAATTTCCTGCTCCGCCCACTTTGCGATTTTCCCTATCATCTCTCCTTCGTTTACCCAGACCTCCGAGTCTCGCATCCTTAAATGAGCTGCCATTGCCTCCTTCTTGATCCAGACCGGAAGGGGTGGTAGCCTCAACAGTACCTCCAATGCCGCAGTTGGGGTCGTTCTCATTGCACCCGTTATTAATAAACAGGCCAACCTCTGGACCTTACTGAGCTTTCAACCTATTGTGACACTCTGTGCGCCTGGCCACTATACAGCTGACCCATATTGGATCTTACGTCTTACGACCACCGTGTATAGCCAGCGCATAATCTCTGGATTAGTTCCCCAATTTTTCCCTACAACTCTCCTCAGTTGCCATAAGATGGCTATCGACTTTTGAATAACCATATCGACATGCGGCCTCCATGAAAGTTTGGAGTCCAGAACCACCCCCAGGTATTTGACCTGCTGAGCCAATTGCAGCTCTCGGCTCTCGGAGACAGTACAAGACCTCTGAACCCATTGAAGAAGCTAGTGATATTTGATGACCAGGTTAGCTTGCTCAGGTTAGGTTTGTGTGTAACTTATCCGTGTTAAGGTTCTTTTGCAAAAAGAACTGTGTAAGTACAAAAATAGTCACTCAATCCTGAAATATACTGTACTTTCAATAATTAACAGAGACAATTTGCTCGACTGAAAACTATCCAATAAAAAGTTGAAACAAAATAGCTCTCAAAACTTCTTCATGGTTATTAGGCAAGTCCAACTCTGCTTCCACTGCTTTAAAATAAATGGTATAAACATGTATGAAGATGTGTTGAAATTGCAAAGAAGGAAACTTTAGGAAGTGTTTTGTTTACGTGTAGAAACCTTCTACAATATTTTTGTAGTTCCTCTCAATGTCCACATTTCTTATAGTGGGCGCATCAGTACAGCACTAAAATGACGTCACATATTCATGTTAGCAAATAATTACGCTAGATGGCACTCGCGTTTGGCTCCAATACCAATTCCACAGGCATTGATTAACTATCCCCCTTATATTTAAACACTGGTATCACGTGCGTAAAATGCGTTTATCGCCTTCACCGTGTATACATTTCAATCAAACAGAATATCTTTTTCATCAGGTGAAGTACCAGTTGAACAAAACATGTTAACGGACCCGGTCAAACAGCAAAATTGAATGGAAAGGCTGAGCAGTGATGCTATATGCGAGTTATTACTGTGGACACTGTATCCTGCTATGGACCAAGCTCTAGGTAAAGTAAAAGTAAAAGATAGAATATGTACCATTTAAGGTGTGGTTAATTCATTATCTGATTACCTTGACAGTTTCATAGTTTATCAGAGAATCTATTGCTTTATTTCCAGCCTCGTTTTCTGCACGGTTCATGTGAATCCTAAATTTCGTCCTCCACTGGGTAACAGTTAATGTATAAAGGCTATAAACAGCCACACATCCTACAGAAATACCTGAAAAACAAAATGTGTCCCTTATTTTTGAGTAATAGACTGATTCCTAGTTTTTAAATGATAGCGGTTTTTTAAATGAAAAAAAAATATATATAATACAAGAGGTCTCGACTTGAGATCAACTGACAATTCATATTTTCTTCACCAAATAATTCAACATCTATCTTAGAATTCATAGAAAAACAAAAATACGTAAATTTCACTCAACAAGGAAGTTAACATTTTCGGCCCAGAAAAAGCTTACAGTTCCCGATCATGCTAACTTTGTTGGCAAACAAGAATTGAGTAAAATAAACGATCTAAGTTGTAGTCTCAGCAAAATTTACAAATAATTATAGATGTGACTTGTGGGAATCTGAAAATATTTTTGCATTAAAATTATTTATTTACCTGCAAACGCCGCTCCGCATTTAACGCCCAATATAACAGAAACCAGGGCTAATTCAAATATTATAGGAGCAATATTGAAAACCATAGCGGATAGTACAAAATTGATCCCTCTTGATCCTCTGTCTATTGTTTTCGAAAGAGCCCCTGCAATTAAAAATGAGGCAAAAATAATGTTTGTGGTTATACAGAATACGCTAATGACATAATAGATGATAATTATATTACCACACTATTAATTTTCAATTGAACAATTGAGATGTGTAAAGTGTATATTATTTTCCAATAACTGAATATTTTGGTAATTTACTAGTTTGTTGTATTGATATTAACATTATCATTACGAAATTTAGAGTTAATGAATCACCTATGGATTTGGAAACAAATTTTTGTGAACATTATAGACCACTGTTCCAATGAATACTCCTTACCCTTATATTTGACAGGGTATTCTCTCAATTAATTTCAATGATTTCATGTACTATTGAGGTATTCTTCTAAAATAACGTTGTATTGTGTTAGAGAGTTCTTAGTCAGCTGGGAGAACGTATCGTTCTTTTACTGTCCCAATATTCCCCTTCAATTAAAAAAGCAAAATAGTTTCAATAAAAATAGGAGATTTCTATATGTAAAAAGAGGAAAGTAATTTCTTAAACTAGTGATGTGTAAGATGTTTCTTTGACAAAGGACCCGCACAAAAACACATGTAAAATTTGCTCTCGGTCAAATTGGCTGAAATTGTATTATGTTAGAGTGAGATGAGTAATTAGAAAAATGTACGAGTTTAAATAATTTTGTATGTGTCGATTCTGAGATATAAGCAGCCAAAGTTCGAAAAAACGTCGAAGTTGGATAGGGTTGACATAAGAAAAAACTGTTTTGTTAGTCGAAATAAGGCAAATTCAGGATGAAAATGTATTCATCGGAACTCGTTAACACGTCCAATTATAACGTTATTGATGAAAGTACATTAGGGTTTATACGGGGCATAGTCAAAAAAATCGTTTTTCAGGATTTTTTTTAACACTAGTTCTGAACCAACAATTTATATTTTGGTAGAATATCACTATTCTAGGCGATAAATACATGTTTTGTTTCTTAATGACTCTCTCTGTTCCAAATATGAATTTCGGCAGCCTGGGGTCACACAAGTAAGTCAAATATTCTGGTTATTGAAAGATACAAAATAAAATTTTGAGAATGATTACCAACACTCAATGGTATCTGCGTAACGTTCGTAGACAAGACGATTTGGGTCTTGTTACAATCAAAAGTGAGATTCCCAGGGCTGTACTCCAATTCAACATCATGTGAAAATTTAATAAAAATTAAGTTGTAAGTTGTAAGAGTATGGGCACATATATGGTCAATTCAAAAATGTCTTTGAGAAGATCCAAATATTATTCTTGGGGAAATTTATAAACTGAAAGTCATATAACAATTGGCGAACAATCCCTGTAAAAACATAATATGAACATTTAAATGTTGTGTAGATGGACTTAGAGAAAAAAGAAACCTTCAAAGTAACTGTAACGAATGGGAATAGTTATAAAAACTGATTCATTATAAAATAAACTCAAAAATATTCTGACTTCATAGAATTTTTTCTAGAGCTGATATATCATCTATAGAGATTTTTTTTTCATTCTCTAAGTGGTTTCCTTCATTGGGTACATTTAACCCTGTGTCGGAAGTCGTGGTTCAAATTATTGACTGGTATGTACATTTCTCTACAAGACGAGTTAAAAAAATTCCACTTATTTTTCCACAGGTTAGCTAGCAGTTTTGAGACTTTTCTCCATCAAATTTACCTGTAAGTTATTCAATAAATAAAAAACAATCTATATGCTAGGTATTTGGTTACCGAAGTTAGTTTATGACTTTAAAGGTGTGAACCAAGCATAGTTCTTAAAATTATACAAAACTACACACCCGTTTGTCTTTGTAGATGAAATCCCAAATCTAGGTTGTGTAAATGCAAGAACACATTTTTGGCAATTTTTCTAATGGAACCTTGAGCAACTTTGGCAAAAACTGCATTTCTTAGTTCGTTGAAACCTGTTGCTCCTGCTCTTGCAGCACCATCTGAAATTAATAATGGATTGTTATCGATCAAAACGTAATTGTATCTGAAAAACAAAGAATATAGTGGTTCACAATTTCTTTCAGTTTATTTCTGATTTCTTTGAGATCCTATTTGAATAAATATTTTAGACATCTTTACATTCCTTAGGAAGATATTTGTGGTCCCACAGGGGCAACGTATACGTAAAATACAGTAACATGGTGCACCGCTTGACGGACATAGCTGATATTCAACGTATAAAACAAAGATAATTACTTTAATATATGATGCTGTTTGGGGTTTCTCTCTTGTGATCGCCCTCATTGAAGAATAACTACTTTAAGTTTTTGATATACCATTCTCATTGCAAAGAAGTAATACATTTTTTCATTTCATCATAAGTTCAAGTATTTTTTATTATTATCTCTTTAAGTGTTATGAGTACTTTTTAATCTATAAGGTTTTTTTTCGTTTATCAAGTATTTTTCAAACTCTGAGTATGTCAAAATCGTTTTCTTTTCTGATAAATATTATAAGACTTTGTAATGTATAGATATAGAAAGAGAGAGGTTGTGACAATGGCTTTTGGTTGTTTCCCATAAATTCACTAGCTTTTTCCCAATTTACTATACTAATTATCTAAGTTTCCTAATTTTTTTTCTCTTTCATCTTTCCTTCAGATCTTCAATAGTTTATTTATTATCTCCTTTCATCTTTTCAAAGTTTTTTTTTATTACTTGAATGCTCAATGGCTCTTCAAGTATCTCATCTGAATGTTAGATCTGATAGGTAATTTTAATGCATTTCATCAACTAGTCTACCCTGAACAGAACCACGTAATTGCAATTACTGAAACTTAGTTGCATCAAGCTTTGGATAGTGATGTAGGAATCAAGGAATACCAGTTAGTTCATATTCTCCTGGCACTGGTGGAATAACAGAATCAAACGCTCCCCTTTGATATCTGAACCAAGAAGCCATTTGTTCATCAAATCTCATATGTATTTTTTTATGTGTTCCACCCTATATTATCATGTATGTATATTATACAATATATTCTTTCTACACTACACCTCACCACATTGGAAAACAGGCGGACTCAAGCTGACCTCATATTTCTATTTAAATTACTGTCAGGTCAATTTAATTGCCCAGAACTTCTTTCTTTGGTTGGCCTGAGAGTCAAGCAAATAGTGACAAGAGATGATAAAACTGTCCAATGTCAAGAATGTTAAGGGAGGCTAATACATCAGAACTTGATTTTTTTAATAATTCCGTAGAGGCCTTCAAAAAGTCTGCAATCACTTATGTATTTTATTCATAGATTTATGCCTTGTATGTCTGTTAGTTTTTAGTATTTAGTGTTATTTTTAATTGTTTTATTTAGCATTTAGTTATTTTAAAACGTTGTAACTTAGGGTTTTCCCGTTTATACCAAATAAATAAATAAATGTATCGGATAAACAATAAAATATTATTATTATAGTATGTCGATCATCGCTGTCACGCAGTGGACTACACTGTAGTTATTAATTTAAATTTCCAAATCTTCTATATCTTTGGTGACTTTCGATTCACACAATACTATTACTGTAGGGTTATAACACACAATAAACTTCCTATGTTTAAATAGATAATGTCTTCATTGAAATGAGGGCAATCATTCATTTCACGATATTTTTTATCGTTGTTGAGAGTTTTTTGAAAGGGACCATACAACTAATGTGGGAATGTTATTTATGTATTTTATAAATTTATTTTCCACTCTGTTCTTACTTTCTTCCAACTGTTTGTCTGTTTCTTTATTTTATTATAATATTCTCTTTGTGCTTCGGTTTGATTGCCAAATATGGTTACTGTGTACCTTATAATTTTGATTTTATTTCGCAAAATTCCATTTGCTGCTTCTGGCTTGGCCAGCATTATTCTTAAAGGTCCGTTTTTACCAGGTTCATATCTTCTAATACGTTGGTCTCTAAATTCTAGATCTTCCACTTCAGTCTCTGACAAAATTGTTTTTCCTGTGTAAAACAAACATACCCTTTCTCCATTAGTAATTTCCAACTTACAGGTATTATTGCAGACCATTGTAATTGTAATGCATTAGGTCACGACCCCTGTGGGAAATATTTGAACCTACCGAGCAAGTGCTAATACGTGATAGTCAACTTTTCTTTGTATGTATACAACTTAACCTGTAAATATCACAGTTATTATTTACTTCGATATTTTGAAAACACTTCAAGTTAACACTTGAGGTATATGAAAAACCACTCGAGGGGATTACAATAATTAGTCAAACACGATAATATTGAACGAATCTACAAAAGACGACGATTTCATATTTTCACATAAACAAATGTAAACAAACATAAAGACTGTCCAAAGTCGCCATTTTCCTAGCGATAGTAGCGACACCATCGGTCGATTTACTCTCCTATTGGCTCAGTAGACACTACGAATATTCAGTTTTGTTAACAAAGTTAATGAAGAGTTTATCATTGATGTCATTTTAATATATCCAGTTTTTGTTGTGGTAGTTTTTGTAATTTAATATTTACCTTGTTTCAATGATTGTTGTTCATATACTAATTATATGAGGATTTTCTACTTTTTACTGAATTCAGAAACACTTAACATGTTCTCCAGGCCTTTCACTTCAGATTGATACACTATCCACAAGAAAATTCACATATTAAGATAAGATAAGATCTATATTCACCTTTAGATACATAATTGGTATATGAAAGCATGTAGAAAAATCACACAGTATCACAAGCAATTTGTTTAGGTACGTCAGCATTACATGTAAATAGTTTAAAAATACATCCCTAATATTAAAATATAACATGAAATTAAAGAGACAGAACAAGCATAAAAGCAGTCAAATATAAATTCCTCTTCTGTGAAGAATATACAGAATTGTTTAGTTTCTCTTTACAACAGAACGCTTTGAAAGACATATCTTTTACGTCCATTTATGAGTATAGATATCACTAATTTTGAACAGAGGATCAGCAAGTAAAGATTTTTTCAATAAAAATTTTATTTTTTTTGAGGAACACAGTCCTTTCAATCCACTGGTATGATATTGTACAATTTCAAAGGCAAATATTCTGTCTGCTTCATTGTTTTACTATATTTAACTTGAGGTAGTCTGTATAAATCCTTATTTCTGGTATGGAGCCGACCATAGCGAACGTGAACTCAACCCAAAAATTAGTTCTTAATAATCTTAATGGCTGTCAACATAATATTGTACTTTTTGAGGGTAGCAGAATCCAATTGTTTTGTATGTGAGAAGTAAGAACCTCGATAAAAATTTCAAATACAAGTAGAATTTATTCCATATAAAAAAGTCGAAACTTGTGCGAGCCAAGGATTAACGAGGTCTTACCTTTTAACGTGCGATTCCTAGCACTTACATTTCATAAGATTAAGCAATTCCTGATTAACAAAAAACATTTTTCTTTATGACCTTGGTATATACTCACATCCTATCAAGAGAGTTGTAGCTATAGTAGCAGCTGTCGCAGGTGCAGAATCCATATTTAATGTAGCATTAATATTCAGGTAATCTACAGCATATTTGAAGGTAAAGGGGACACATACACTCGTCACCTTAGCGGCTATTAGTAATGATAAAGCAAGCTTGACTCTATCTCTTATTACTTTGTCATCTTTGGGCCATATATACTGTAACATACTTTGCATCATTTGTTTTCCAGTTACAACATCTTGGTCTTTCAAAGGTAATGCCTCTCGAGAAAGGACTGAAGCTCCTGGGTGAAAACATCCTCTAGCAGGCTGGCCTTTTGGTGCATTACTTGGAACACCTTTAATTGAAACGGCCAAAATACCGCCACTAGGTTTCAAACTCTCTTGTGGTTGATCTTTATTCGTGGAGCACAACTAAAAATACAGAGAACATTCGTCAAATTTAATATTCTCGAAAGTCGTCAAATATAAACTAACGAAAAATTCGTTCCTATATACAGGGTGTCCTAAAACTCAACGTCATCCTTTGGGGGAGCTGATAGTTCAGCTCATAACTGACCAGAATATCACAATATGACATCAGTGAAATATTGATAGTTTTGGAGATATTGGCACCGTTATGAATTTCGTGAATATCGAAAACTTTGATCTGTATTTCGATTGCCGCAGGTACAACTTCATAGTTCTAATTTTTGTTGTGCAACCTTCAATAACCCTTCTATTGACTACAATCCAAATAAAAATCTTGGTTCAATACTTTTGGAGCAAAAAAAAATTTGCCCAATTCACAAGTTAATTTATTTTATTAGCTTACTTAGACTCTTCATACTGTGAACAAAATCACCACGCGAACCTGGCAAGTTCTTTAAAAAATTTCTAATTCGGTGTAGTTTTTGACATGATACAACATTCACCATATTCCACTTAAGGAAAAAAGATATTCCCAGTTTACTGCTTTAGGAGCTCATTGTGAAAATATTTCAATAATTAGGAATTCAAATGAAAACACTTGGTAGAGGTAGATTGAAGTGACAGGTATTTATTGACAACTTAACAAAAGACAAAAAAAAAATTAAAGAGGAGTTTCCATAATTAATAGCAAACTCTATATTTTCTTCAATGTGTTGATCCAAGAACAAAAATCGAAATTATCATGAAACGTTCTCAAAACATTTGAAAAAATTAAGTTGATATGGCAAATGAATGAATGAATGAATATTTGTGTTTTCGTGTTTAAACTAGTCAATGGTTCTATCAATTGTGGCTTTCTTCTAGGAGAACTGAACTTCTTAGTTCCCAGACTAGCCATCAGTAGATTCAATCCAACTTTTTATTTACCACAGGCAAAATAAAACATATTGTACAACTGTCCAATATATAAAATGTGTTCTTATTACAATACTTTTTGTCGAAATGTGAACTTTGCCCTATCTCTCAAGAAATTCACATCCGTTTTAAGTCAAACTTTTGAATGAAATTTTGTATATATGTGTTCTGTGATATTGATTGTATAAGCTGTGTTATACTTACTTTACACAAATATGTAAATTTGTACATTTACTTAAATTGTTAAAGTAAGCTATATATATTTGTGATAAATAAGTATCTTATTTTTATTTTATTATACTTATAGGTATATTATTTTTATATGCAAAAATTTTTACTAGTAGGTCTACCCATTGTTTGCTCATCATTTAATTTGGAATTGTTAAACTTACAAGATGTAAACTGTGTGCAATTTAATGCGGCCCTATCAATGGACTCTGTCTGTTGGGCTTTGTTTTCAAATAAATAAATGAATTTCTGGAAATATAAAGAGTTTCTAGCTGTAGAAATTAACTGTAGGTTATACAAAACTTGACTACTGAAATTTTGTATACAGCATTTCATTTATTTTTTTCAGAAAGTATTTAGCTACTTCTGGAATCACCAAACGATTGTATTAATCATAAATTGTGATATTTACGTTTAATCAACAATACAAAATGAAACTTATTGAACTATTCAGTTCCAGTTGTAGTCAGTTTTTGTAGTTATTAAGTTCCTGAAATTTAGTCACAACAAATATTCCAATATGTGAATCCCTTACCTAATTAAATTGCAATACAATAAAAAATCACGCAGTCTTCACGAAACAATTTCAGAGTGTGTGTTTCAGATTGTGGAATACCTTGATACCTGCGAGAGTTTTGTTCTAAAAAAAGTAATATTTAAAAAATATAAGCATTAGGAATGGTGTGCTAATATGTCATATTTCCTCTAATATAATATTTGCTTTTGCCTATTTGCCTAATGTTGCATGTGGTCCAGGAATCCAGGAATTAGTTACAACTCGACTTTCTGAACAATAAAGCTCTTCTAAACGTGATGTGTGATCAACTCTATTCTTTATTAATAAATTGCTGTTCAGAATTTTGGTAGATATATGTCGATATCTGTCATCTAAAACTGTTAAGAATTTAGTATTCAACATAAATATCCCCTTTACGGTCACTGCTATTTATTTGTTACAAGTAACACATTCATTTATTCATTTATTAATTGACGGGAAAACCCCTTAAATACAGTCGTATGAATTAAAGCCAGATAATATAAATATCACATATAAAAATAAAAAACAATAGTGAGGAAATGAAACACAAAACGTCTAGTAAAACTGCTCAAGATCTATTTCGTACATATACATATAGTAATTTGTGAAATTTGTTGAAAGGTACATCAAAAAGATTTAAATCAGATTCATCAGCTAAACTTAAGAGACGTGTCTTTGGACTGTTATTATAGCCATAGTTTGTAGAATGAGCACTCCAGAAAAATTGTCTTGACATCCCTAGTATATCTTTGCTTAATTTTAAAATCAAAATAACTTAGTAGATCAGGACATGAAATATTACCAGAAATTAATTTATATAGGAAAGACAGGTCATTTTGAATGCGCCTATTTTCAAGTGTTGGTAAGTTGAGGAAAGTCTGAATATATATAGTTACCCAACTGATAGCCAATTTTATAGGCTATAAACACGTACAAATTTATTTAAAAAAATTTATTTTATATAGATTCAACACATCGTTTTTGAGAAGCATTAGATGGACACCAGATCACACAGGCATAATCTAATTTTCATCATACTAAACAACAGAAAAGTATTTTTAGAGAAAATGGTGAGAAAACGATTACAATTTTTAATATGTACGCTAGTATATTCTAAGTGAATCTTGTGTTAATCTGGATATATGATTACTAAATACCAGTTTGGAATAAAGATAAATCCCTAAATCTTTTAACACTTTAA
Organism: Chrysolina haemoptera; assembly: GCA_958298965.1. Taxonomy (NCBI): domain Eukaryota; kingdom Metazoa; phylum Arthropoda; class Insecta; order Coleoptera; family Chrysomelidae; genus Chrysolina; species Chrysolina haemoptera. Next base: position 28,166,465 of record OY282594.1, on the reverse strand, counting down.
TATTGTTCAACGCAGACCATATATGCTGCAATTAAAAACAACTTGGGAGTGAGAACGATTGAAAAACATACCGGCACGTTTATCGATGTTTAGTTCCATACAATTATTTTTACAACAGTCTGCAACATGGTTAATATCATCTTGAAGATAATGACAATCAAGAGATGACTGAATGACTCGATAAATCTTAAGATCGTTTACAAATAGTGAGCATTTTGAACCTGATTATGAACCATATTACCTACATATAAATGAGAAATCCATCGAGTGTTAAAACTATAAAAAAATTATGAATAATATTAAATCCCAAGCATACCTGGGAAGCTCATATAAATAACGTATATTATAAGAAATTTAATAGACATTGTTTCGTATCATAGATTAAAACTTCTTTGTTGAGGAATGAAACAGTTAACTCTTAAATATGGTTGATTGATTGAATTTATTTGAAATAGGATTCCCTAATATACAGGTTAGCTAGGTTAGGTTAGGTTTAAATGTGAGTGAGCCCATATCAGGCTCTCCACTGCGGCCAATGGCCTATTGTGGCTCACCCTATGGTTATATTTCTCCAGGCATATCCAATCTCTTAACGAAATTGAGTAACATATTGGGAGAACAGTTTACCAGATCTTCTGGCCTTACTTTTGTATTGCCAAATATTGAAAATCTGATTCTGGCTGCTGCAGGGCATGTGCACAGGATGTGTTTAGCCGTTTCATCATCCTCCATGCATAGACGGCACTCTGCATCCTGTGCAAGTCCGATTTTATGCATGTGGTGTTTGAGTTTGCAGTGGCCAGTGAGCAAACCTACTATAACTCTGAGATGTGCTCTACTGAGTTCTAGAAGTTTGTCAGAGTCCTGTTTTTTCCTTGTACAAGCAATAAATGCTTTGGAATGGGCTAGTCCTGGTAGACTGAGCCAATACTCAAGTCTTTTATTGTCTGCCCAGGCGGTTGTAGCATTCTTGGCAGTGCTATATGCTAAACCGATGACCGGTTCTGGCCCAGTGAACGTTGTTTCGGCCCCCCCTTTTGCTAGGGCGTCCGCTATTTCGTTTCCGTCTAGGCCCGTGTGACCTGGTATCCAAACTAGGGTAACGTTGTTGCCTTGTGCTAGTCGGTTCAAGGTGTCTCTGCAGTTCCATACTGCCCTGGATTTAAAGCAGTTGGATTCAAGCGCTTTCAATGCTGCTTGACTATCTGAAAATATTTTTATTGTTTTTCGTGTGAGGTGTCGGTTTTCCAGCTCCCTTGCACACATTTCAATGGCATATACCTCTGCCTGGAATATCGTAGATAATTTACCCAAACTGAATGAGCGTTTCACTACTGGGTTCATACCATATATTCCGGCTCCGACACCTTCCAAAGTTTTGGAACCATCGGTGAACCACCTTTCATTTGCCCTACATAGGTCAGTTTCATTCCGAACCCAGTCTTCTCTTTCAGGGAAGACCACGGTGTAGGACATGTTGAGGTTAGTGGTTTTAGGCATGATGACAGGTTAGCTAACTTACATATAGTACAATAAACTAAATTTATACTAATAATACAAATATCAATATATATATATATATATATATATATATATATATATATATACATATAGTGTTTAAACTGGACAAAAGAAATATTCAATATCGTTCCTGAATATGTTTCAAAAGTTCATTCTTAAAAACATTCAATGATGGAGTAGATTTAATTGAATCAGGCAAATTATTGAATAGGACAAAACCTTTAAAGAATAAACTGCACATACTACTTCTTGCATTTGTTCTATTTATATGAATGTGACTGTTGTGTCTGGTTGAATGGTGATGAATGTCTTTATTGAAAGTTATTAATGATAACAAGTATGTTGGGGTCATTTTATTTAATATTTTATAGATGAACACCATAGAACAATAGAGTAATCTTTGGGAGACTGAGAGCCATTGTAGAGCAGATAGCATGGTAGAAATTGGTGTATACCTGTTACATTTTAAAATTATTCTCATTCCCCGATTTTGTAGTTTTTGCATTCATTGCAGTTTGTTCAAATTAAAAGAGAATAAAATAGGTGCACAGTAGTCAAAATGGGGTTGGATTATTGATTTAAATACCAAAATTTTTGTATCTGTTGATAAGTTACAGGCGATTCTCGAGAAAAAATATAATTTTTTTGCAATCTTTTTTTCAATATACTTAAAGTGGTCGTCAAAAGTTAAACAATTATCAAGTTGAAATCCCAAATACTTCACTGATGTTACAATTTCAATACGTTCATTTTCCATTTTTATATTTATGTTGTTTGTATTTATTTGATTATATTTGAATTTAGTAGTAATTATCATTGCTTTAGTTTTTCCAACGTTAAGTTTCATTTTATTGATCTTCAGGTATTTTTCGACCATTGCTAACACTGTATTCATTCTGAGGACAGTTTCTTCTAAATTTACTCCAGTACATGCCAATAATGTATCACCTGCAAATAGGTTTATGAACTCACAATCTGTAAATAATTGAATATCATTCAGATATAAAATGAATAAGAGGGGGCCAAGTACACTACCTTGTGGCACTCCTGTATGATTCATTATATATGATGATAAATAATCATTAACACGTACTCTCTCTTTCCTATTTGATAAATAATTACTTAACCATTCATAAACCCTCCCCTCAATCCCATACCTTCTCAGCTTCCGAAGCAGTATACTTCTATTAATCGTTTCGAATGCCCTTTTTAAATCTAAAAAAACAGCTACAACATATTTACCTTTATCTGTTTCATTAGTAAATTTAGTTAGTGATAATTGTAGCGATGTTTCACAAGCATGTTTCTTTCTAAAACCAGATTGATTGATAAACATAATTTGATTTTCGTCAATAAACTCTAGTAATTGATTGTATACTGCTATTTCTAAAACCTTCTCTATTGGCGGTAAGGTATTTATAGGTCTAAATTTACTTGCTTTTATAGTGTTTGTAACTTTTGGTATAGGTATGATAGTACTTATTTTTAATAATTCTGGCACTTGACCATTCTGCAGCGATGTATTGATTAAATTGAGAATTGCATGACCAGCTGTTTCAAACACTTGTTTTAACAATTTAGAATTCAAGGTTTCATGGATACTACATTTATTATCTAATGACCCAATTATATCCTTCAAGTCGCTTAAAGTAATCAGTCTAAAAGTGCTAAAGGGCAAATATAAATTGTTATCCAAATTGAACCATGGTTCAGAATTCTCAATACCCTGGACTATATGTTGGATGCTGTTTACAAAGTATTGGTTGAAAGTTTCAGCCATGTCATGCTCACCCTTTTTAATACTTACTACCCCTTCATCTTCAAATTGGATTAGGTTCGGAAATGTACGATCATTACTATTAACAAGGGTTTTTAAAGTTTTCCACATTAAATGAGAATTATTCTTGTATATGTCTATTTTGTTATAATAATACTGAGCTTTCTTTATTTTCAATGAGTTAACCACATCATTTCTCAATTTTTTAAAATTTTTCCATCTGGTTGTTTTTAGATTTTCATCTCCCACCGTATTAACACATATTTTATATGCTTCATCCCGTTTCTTAATTCTCATGAAAACTTCATTGTCAAACCAAGGAATATTGTTTTTGTACTTGCTCATTTGTATAGGAGAAATACTATTGATAATATTCGAATATTTTTCGTGAAATTCTTCATAGAGTAAATTTACATCTACAGAGTTTAAAGACCAATTACATGAAATGAGCTCATTCTTAATTATACTCAAATTATTATCACAAAGATTTCTGTATTTTCTTATTGAGCTTTTTTTATTAGATTGACCAAAGAGGAAATTGACTGAAATAATTGAGTGGTCAGTAATTTTTGGGGTTAAATGAACATTTGAAATTATATTATCATTATTAGTCAAAACCAAGTCAATTAATGATTGTGTATCTAATGTCTTTCTAGTAGGCTCAGTTAAAGTTTGTTCAATTAATTTCGGGGGTTCATCACCTTACTTAAAAACCTTTAATAACTCAGATAAAAATTCTTAGAGCTATGTATTATAATGCATCACTAGTCATGTCAGTTTAAAAAAAAGCAGAGATTCTGACAGTACATAGACTTCTAATTTAACAATTGATCTTGTACATTAAGGAGAATGAGCAGGCTTTTAACAAAAGTGAAGATGTACATTCACATAACACAAGATGTAAAAAAAAATATTTGTCACTTGATATCAAAGCTAGATATTGGTCAATATTCACTGTGACACATTGAAGTCAAGTGCTTTAATAAGTTCAGTAACAGTGGATATTCAGTAGGGGGTAGGTTACTACTCTGAACTATTTTTACTGCCTTTATCTTTCATTTGTTTTGTTTTTTCCCATTGTAACTGACTAGTCTGATAGGGCTGAGCATTTTATTTTTTATTATGTATGATGTATAATTCTCATAGGTGAATATATGTCTTTCTTTCTTCTTTCTTAGAAAACTTTGCCAATTCCATTCTTCGTGCATTTCATCACTAAAGTTAGCATCATTGGGAGAAAGTTGACGTAATTTAGGTGTATTCACACCAAAGGTTCTGTATATTCATATGTGTCATCTGTATCGAGTCAAGTTAAGAATTGTAATTGAACAATAATAAAAGTTGTTGGGTTATTGTAACGAGTGTTGTTATCTGGAGGACCCACGGACAGTTTGTATCAGTTGATTTGGGTATGCTCTGTCTGTCTAGTCTACTGAGAGCATACAGAGTTTGTGATATCTCATTTTCATTTCTGATATTCCCTCTACTTGGAATAATTCTAATTATATACAAAATAGCAAACCAAACTTAGGCTTTGAAACTTATGCTCCTTTCAGGTTTTGTCAATGGAAGAAGTCTTTATTTTCATTATAGGTGCCTCAGAAATTTGGTTAACCATGAAATTACGTAAACACTTACCCTTAAATTGTAATATAATAAGGGCGCGTATGTATTGCTTTTGAAATAGAACTGTGTGAAGTTTCTGTACGTGATTGCTTTCTTGGGATAAAAACCTAAAAATTTAATGTTTATTTTAGTTAAATTTATAACAGCCGCCATTTCACTAGAAATAAGAACTACGATTACTACGAACTACCCAGATTTCCAGGTAAGAGAACTACTGTCACTGTCACAGCGACCGACAGACAGTCGACACTGACGTCACTGACCCTTGCGACCTTCCGACTGACCTACATATTTGTTTTGTTTTTTGTTTACTTTTATTATAGGTCGGTGGTCACAGCTTAATAATAAAATAACTGTAGTGTGTAGTAAACGAAGATGAATGATAATTGTAAAATATATCTATCAATATTTCCATGAGTACTTATATTCCTTCAATTCATTACTAACATATTTGTTTTGGTCCTTATCTGAAGCAGTTCTAATTTCAATAAACCATAAACCAAAATCAAAAGGACGGCACCCGTGCCTGAGATGACACTAAAATGCACGAAATGAGCGCTCTGTGATTATTTGTATATTGTCTTTGGATTAGTCACTGTAATGGCTTTAAGTTTGAATTACAAGACAGTTGCAGGCAAACTTACCTTGCGTAAACAGGGTAACCTTGCAAAATTAATAACAATATAACCGTCTATTCATCCAAAATTGTTTATAATATCAAAATAGTGGGGGCGCTTATTTCGTGCATTTTGTATACTCCGTGCCTGACACTCCCCACCGAAAGTGTTTTTTGTTGTCTACTCAGCTCAGAGTAATAAAAGACCATAGAGATGCCTTATCCATCCTTGTCTTGAAGTCAACATAACTTTGTTTGTTTCCAAGCGAGGGCCTTATACATGTTATGTCTGTATTCATTCCGGTAGTTTCGTGTATGCCCGCTCATTTCATTCAGATCAAGTTGTTATTCTTCGTTTGTATTATGGACCTTCAGACTCTAAATGTAAACAAATTGTCCATAACATTTCACCACCCGTCGCCCCCCTTGCAAATTGTATAGAAAAGGATAGTTCATGTTCACTTTGAAAGAGGTATTTGTGTAGGTATAGGCGGGGCATCTCTATGGCTTTTATTACTCTGAGGTTGTTTGTGTAGCAGAACCCTGTGTCAATAGCTGCTTTTCATTTAAGGTTTTGATGAACCAGAGAATCTTATTCTAGTTCAATCATTGGCTGAAAAATGACATCTCTCAAAATCTACCTATAGTAGGTCTAGAATAAGAAGCACTGGGGCTTTACACTCCTAAATGGAAAACGCCTGTGCCTGTATTCTGTGACCTGCACAGACCACGTGGTCTGTGGTGACCTGTAAGTGTAAATTGTCACTTGTCGTTTGTCATTGTTTATTTTTTGTTGCTAATTAGTGGTAAATATTTAATATTTTTCATATCAAAGAATTAAAGCCCTATAGGGTTTCTGAGAAGTTTCTGCAGTCATTCAAAGATGGTCAAATTTCCTCCTGTTACTGCAGAGGTCAAACCCTTGGCTCATCTTTTGAAGTTAGCTGATGAACACGACGAAAGAAACGTCGTTGTTGCATATTGGGGTGAGTGTATGAATTTTTTTATCGAAGAAAAGATTATCAAATAATATTGATACCAAGTTTTAGTATACTGCGTTTTGCTTAGAACCCTAGATATGTGTTCTTATGGCAGATTTATGCACCTTTACCTAAACCTAAGCACTAAGAGTTCAACTATAGGGAAACAACACGAACGTTCATGGAACTTTCCTTGGTACTAAGAACATTTGCCTTGTTTTGCTCTTAGTTTTAGTTCTTAGGTAGGGGTGCATAAATCGGACATTACTTGTTCCTTTGGAAATTGGCTTTGTAAACTTAATTGATTCTGAATGAATAATATTCATGACTTCCTGAACCACTGTGGTTACTATGTTGTCCAAATATTCTACAATAATCCTCCATTAGGTTTAATCAAGAGTAGATAGATAGATTAGGTCATATGCATAAACCTGGAGCAAATGCTTTCACTCGGATTTCTTGAAAGAGACTTATTCACTTTGTTAATTAATGAGAGAGACAAACCTATAGTATAAGCATTTGCTAGCTTTTATGCATACTACCATTGATTCATTCACCTCAAAAAAATTACAAAATTAGTAGCAATACAATAAAGGCACACAACTATTATGTTTAGGTACATCACAGAAACAGATATAGTATACAAATATATGAAATCAAAGTATTTACACAAATTCCCATCAATACACGTATAGGCATATGTCGAGATTTAAGATCACACATCAACTGTCACATCAATAATAATTTTACATGTGTATATCTATAAATAATTAACTTTTTTCTGTGACGGAAAAAAAGTTTCACATTTTATCCCTGATGACTGGTAATAAAATATAACTTCTTATAAAATTACTTTTTTCACCCGAGAATCGGAAAAAAAGTGAATACTTTTTGCCTATGGGAAAAATCTGATACTTTTTTCCCTTGTATAATAAAAAACTATTTTTGTGATTGTTCATGTTTCAAAATCAAATAAGGAAATCGGATGTCACTCCCAAGCATGGATAGAAATTTCTTCTATATCATACATTGGATTTGAGAACAATGATTGTTTCAAATTATGTTTCAGTTTTTTAGTTGCATAAAGTTTCCATTCCATTGGTATTTGGTTATATAATTTCAATGGCAGGTATTCAGTTTGTTTCCTTGTTTTTTCCAGATCTATCCTTTGCAGTCTGCAAAGTTCTTTATTTCGGGTATGATCATGAATTTGAGTACCGGAAATGAACTTATTTTAATTTTTATGTATCCATAGGATGGCTTCCATTATGTATATACAGGGAAGTGTCAATATTTTCATATGCTTGAAAATTGACTTCGCGTGTTCCTTGTGACCCTGGCCATAGTTCTGATAATTTTCTTTTTTTAATATTCTACAAAGTGAAAAGTGCACTCAGAAAACATACTGATGAAAATAATTAATAAATTCAAAATTAGTACAAATAATAAAGCTATATTCACAATAGGCAGTCAGTTGGTAATTGGTTGTCCTAGGAATTTTCATGCAGTGGTGTCCAATTGCAGTTGATCGTGGAAATTCACTCAGCTTATTTTTTAATATCGACTGCTGACAACTAACTGCCGACTGTCTATTGTGGAGATAAAGCTTAATAATGAAACAATTGATTTTAAATTCATTAAAACATTATTTTGTTGTACTATTGAAAAGAGAAAAGTATTTTCAGTATCTAACAGGTGTTTTTCCAATTATGATTTGAATATTAGAGTTCTTTTATTAAGACACTCGGGATTTTTATTAAAATGTGGTATAGTATAATGTTGAGGCGTCTACACTGAAAAAATTGTTGAATGGATGTTGAGTATTGATCTGATTTATCTAGAAATCTTTTTTCACCTTCTGAAGTTAAAATATTCAAATACCGTTTTTTTATCGAAATGTCCCGAGATTTGTTCTTCTTTTGTAGTTTTCAATAATATCATTTATTATACTGTCAGGAATTATGGTAATAAATGCAATAAAAGTAGATTTTAAAATAAATCTAATAGTGTTATTTATTTGAAAAAGTCTTTTTGTTACCAATGTCTTGACTTGTTTGTTTATTGTTTATTTATCAAATTATCTACACTCAATACAAAATACTCATGTCATTTTCAATATCTCCTGAGATTTCCACTTCATTCTTGAGTATATTGGATACTCTTACTTACTAATGATTTCAAGGCTTTCAACATTAAGTGCTAGGTATTTTTAACATTATCGATTTTGGACTCATTAACTTTTTGTTCACAACTACGAATTACATTAAAAGCTGTATTACGTTTTTGTGTTCATGTAACAGTTTCGTCAAATCACTCTTTAAATTTTTTTACTTTTCTCGTCTCTTGACAACATTTATTATCCAGTACATCATTTGTGTTAGAGACAAAATTATCAAAGACATTGTCAACATCGACAGAACTATATACTACTTAGCCAGTTTTTTTTCAGTAAGCAACAAATAACATTATAATCTATATGTCTTTTGGTGTTGTAATTTATGTGTGTTCTGTATCTTATTTTACTCCGTACCATTTTATTTGTATCATTTTTATACTCTGTACTTCAGAGCTGATGCTAAAGATTATTAATACTTAGAGTAAATTCAAAAATGAGTTTTTGGCAGAGCAGACGGAAAGATAAAAATCAGAACTGAATTACCTAGATAACCACTCCCCACGTCCGTGGGGTAAGTGATTGATGGGTCCGAGAATCATGGGCCTGATGAGAGGCAAAACCCCGAAATCAATCTATAGGTGGTCCAAATGATGAACATTTCTATGCATCAAGTAATTGTAGAGAAAGCCTTGTAGGAACTCTGCACGGAAATTCATCAGATGTAATTCAACGTTCGTCGTGGTATTAGCCAGGAAAGTTGTTATTTTCTGAAGGATTTTTGACCTAAATACTTCTATTATATAGTATTATCGCAATAAACAGTCCTGGGGTGGGATTCTGTGTGCTATAGAATTCTATTGTCGATAGAAAAAGTGTGATAACATTATGGTTGAATTCATGGGAGAGAAAGAGACAAAACTGTCGACAATAGAATTCTATGGTACACAGAATCCCACCCCTGGCACGACAATTTGTTTCTTTACAATAACTGAGTTGACGATTTTGAACAGATTATTTAGGGATATTGGAAATGCTTATTTTCTTGGGGGACACGTTCATTATCAATAATCTGAAGACTGATTCGTGTCAAGCTTCTTTGCTATGATACCTTTTTTGTGTTCTTCAGCTCGAATGTCTGCGTGCCTGTTAGCACTACGGCTAGTCCCAGGAAAAAAGTCACCAGAAACTGCCGAACTCATTCGTGCTCTTCTCGATTGGTTAGAAGAAACCAAAAAAGCAAATAGCGAGAATGAAGGAATTACAAGTGACACAATTGCGCAATCATTGATCGAAGAATATGCTTTACGTTTATTTCAGTTTGGTGATCAGCAAGATCAAGCTCAGATTTTCAACAAGTAAGAGTGAAGAAATTAATGTAGATTTCACTGTTATTACTTTTGTGTGTTTGTTTCAGGAATACTGTGAAGACTTTTTATACCGCAGGCATGTTGATGGATGTTCTAGATCAGTTTGGTCCGATTCCAGATGATATTAGAGAGAAACGCAAATACGCAAAGTGGAAGGCAGCTTATATACACAACTGTCTGAAAGCTGGTGAGAGACCATTGCCAGGACCTCCAAGGGCTTATAATGAGAATGAATCTGGCATTGTTCATAACAGTCAACTATCTGAAGAGGAACTTTCTACCTACACAAAGTATACAGGCCCCATCAACATTGATGGTAAGTTTCAATTTCAAAAATAGTGTCTGAAATATTTCGAAGGTCCTTTATGAATTTAATACTGAATTATTTAATCCGACATTGGTTCTTACCTTGATGATTACGTTTGGAGACGAAGGCTGTTGGCCCAGTGGCAGATTAGGTTCGATGGCTAGTTTGCAAAAACTCAACAAGCACTATGAAACCATGACTACCAAAGTAAATCAATTTTTACTTATTTTTATGCATTAATTAAAATACATCGCTATAATTTAGATACCGCCAACACATTAATAGTAAACATATAGGTATCACCGTTCAAGTCCGGTCATAATGAATATATATTTTTTTAAATTATTCAGTTCATAATTGCAAATTCAGAGTTCATGAACAGTTTTTGCTTTGAAAATAATGCAAAATGAAATTTCCGATTTTTTTCTATCAATCTGTGAAAATTGAAATATTTTTCTAAAAAAATACAGAAAACAAAAATGAATATTTAGAAAGGTTATTTCTCATCATTTCAAATCTAAGTCTATTTTTTGATTTCCTACCCACCTACCAAATTTGAACCAGTTTTAACAACTTTGATTTTTTTCGAGTTTTCTCATCCATACTTTTTTCGTCTAATTCAAATTTGGTAAAACAGGAAAACTCCAGTTGAGATGTAATACCATCTGCTGGAGGTATTTTTTCTGTTTAAAAATTAATTATTTTAAATATTTTCGAATTCAAACTTCTGATAGTTCAATTAGTTATAATTAAGAGAAAATACAAACTTTGAGTTTTACTCAATGGTTTATTATATCAAAAAATAAAACCACTGTACCTAAATAATGTTATTTTAGTTAGTTGGTGCTTGGTACAAAAAAAAAACTAATTTTGCAACCTTTTCCTTTCCACATTGATTTCTGACTTTGGAATGGATTGAACAAAATGTTGTGAACATTCTCTTGACTGATGAGGAAGAAGCAGCACAAAATAATTGTGTAATTATGAGGAACCCTTTTTGACTAATGGGTTTATTTTGTTGCGACTTGTAATCTATGTGTTTTACATTCTGAAGAATATTACAATGGAACATAATTTCAGTGAAAGTTTCTGATATGGCAAGAAAGGTGATTACGAGTGGTATTAGTTGAAAGCTTCCAACGCCATAGTTTTGGCTTCAGTGTTAGCATCCTCTGGTAGTCCAAATATCATGATATTTTTCATTGTTGATTCACGTTCTGCCATTTCTGCTAGGATTTTGTTGAAGTTGAAGGCCTCACCCGTAGGCACTGTGTTTGTGGGAATGGGCGCTGTTGCAGTCTTTGCGGAGAAGTCTTAACAGTCTTTTTCTCAATGACATGCATTTCATTTTAGATGCATTCAGATGCATTGGCCTCCTACAAAAAGCTTATTCAAAATAATTGTCGTCATCAATAATCATTTTGCATTTGCAAAAGTTTATGTTCGGGCAACAGTACACTTTTCGAACAGAACTACCTTTATATCCCCTCGCTTTGTACTTTCCTCAACAAAAGAAATCAACCCTTTTTGTTCAACTGATAATGAATATTCACAAACTATACACTCGCGAGACATTGCACACACAACAATAAAATTTTATAGTCTAAGTTACTACTGTCTCAAATGAGATTTACAAATTAAATGAGGTTTTGTGATGGTAGCCTATTATATAGGGTGAAATGATCATTTATCCAGACAATCGATAATTACGGTTACTAATATTATTGTAATCCATGTACATAATTCGAAAAATGATGATCGAATGTTTTGAACAGTGAATTTTTGTTCTGAAATAACACTGTAACTGTTTTGAGAATTAAAAACGTACCAACAATAAAAGCTTGGAAATTGTGAAAGTTGAGTAAAGAAACAATTTGATTTGATGGGATCTTTTGATTAAGCTATTATGTTCGGTTCGAACTTTATTTTGTTCTGTGTGCGCATGTGTTACAATTATCATTATTTTCCGTACTTTCAAAATAATATTTCCTGTTTTTCACAAGTGATAAAAAGTGACAATTTTTAGCTCGCTTTAGCGACGGTTTGGGACACCACAGGAATTGAGTCGATATATGTGAATTGTAGAGAAATTATTATAATTCAATTTTGTTTAGAATAGTCATTATAAAAAAAAGCATCATTTGTGAGCTATAAGTGGAAACCCCAAAAAACAGCCAAAAACCGTGTTTTTTCACGATTACTGAAGTTAGCTAACCTCTGACGAGGTGGCAAAGTTGAAAAATTGATTCAGTGACTTAAAATGCATATGAAACCGTTGAGAAAAAAACCTTCATTTTTTTCCCGGAAACATCAATTTCAGATCTTGTGTGCTTGAAGTAAATACCTATAATAATTAGTAATATTATTCAAAAGTTGAAAAATGCGGATGTCCAAAACTGAAGAAAATATTGTCTCACCGAACAAACATGACAAAAATAATTCGTTACCTTATTTCCAGAACAAGAAATTATTAGGTACAAACAAAATGTCAAACAATTCCTATGTTCTCATAAGGCAAAAATATCTAAATTGAAGTTCCGCCACATTCCCACATTGATGGGACAAAACTGAATGAAATAATATGCATGCCAAGCGAATCACTCAATGGGAATGTCACGAATATACCTTTCTCTATTTTCCATAATGTGTTCTCCATTGCTCTTGTTATTCCCTATGCATAGAAGAATTGTATCCAATTCTGTATAGACCGAAACTGAACATTTCATTCAACAAGTCGTGTAGGCTTTCAGGGTTTTTATTAGTTATTGAAAACTTATAGTTGTCACAATTCATTCAGTCGATTCAATGCTGTACTCGTACTGGTCATGCACATAGCTTGTCAATGAAGTTTTTGTTTTACTTCAGATATTTTCGTCATACCCTACCCTTTGGGATTATCGGGAAGAGTATTTCAAAGGTTTCAAAATAAAAAATTTTTTGTTTGTTTTTGTTTATAAAAGGTACTTGCTTGCTGAAATGATGAAGTTTTCTCAAAAGAACTGTTCAGCACAGGTCTAAACAAAAAGTTATACTGAGTTATAATTGAATGAAATTACACACTCAATATACATTATAGAAATATCTGAAATTTGTGTCCCATCTCAATTTACAGACACCAAGAAGCCTTCTACCCCTGGAACACCCCCTCCAGATAATCTTATGCCGTTCAACCCACCGAAACAGCCAGATGACAATAGCTTCGCTCACGCACCGGCGTCTTCACCAATTACACCGCTCTTGCCTACAAATCCAACTCCATTTTCTACTCCAAATCCTGCTCCTACCATAGCTCCTGCTACTATACCCGAACGAAAACCTGATCCGATTTCTGCACCTTCAGGCAGCCAGTTCACAGCTACTCCAGAACAAATCCAAAAGGCCCAGAAATTTTGCAAATTTGCGACTTCCGCCCTCAATTATGACGATGTCAAGAACGCATTGGATTACCTCCACAAGGCCATGAATCTTCTGGAACTTGGTAAGGAGGAGGAGTAGATTGAAAAATTCCATGTAAACTTATATTAACTTATTTTGTGATGAACATGTGCTTTATGTTAAGTGAATATCAATAAATTAAAGTTCACGTTTTTACGGTTTTAAAAACTAAATAACTACTTTCTAGGTGTTTTGTTACGTAACCTGAAAATTTTAGTTAATCAAGTGGAAAGAAAAGATTTAAACAATAAACCACCAAATGCATCACTAAAAGCTAATACATTTTTATTACATTACCTCATGAGAACTTTAGTATTGTTGATAGTGTTGCAATCAGTTCAAAAAATATTCAGATCTGATTACTTAATTGTAAGCTCAACATTTTGAAAGTTTGAATACTTTTTTTCAAACACTAAGACATTAAAACTCTCACTCAGTATAGTAGTATACCTGGCAGCTCTCACAGTAGTTGGTAAGTCAAGCAGCGGCAGATAAATTCTTAAATCATTATTGCTAGTTTGCTGATTTCTTGTCTTCCTCAGTATAATAATGAATTGGTGAATTTAAAATGAATTACTTCTCTGGTATTATTCATGTTCAGCCCTGTAATTTTCTCAAAATATTATTACAATCTTTTCAGTTGAGGTAATTTCAATAGTAAAAAGAATGATACTTGTTTGTATCACATCCACCCGTGGCGCACAGTTAGATGGTTTAATCTAAATATGAAACTATGATGACAATAAAGTCAGGACAAACAGCGAATGGAATTGGAAATGTTCTAAAATTTACCGTTTGATCAAAAAATGAGGTTGGGGATACATTTTGAAATATACAAGAAGTTTCATCTGTTTTTTTGTGATTTATACAGAAACGAATAAATGATGTACAGGGTCAAAAACATTGACAAATAGTCTGTAGCATCCACACATATCAGTAGGTTTTATTCTCTTCATTCTAGGTTCTGATATGATTCAGATATAATTTTGAAACAATTGGAAGATACCTTTGGTAGCTATTGTGTTTGATTTCATTGAGAATCATAGGTATGACTCCTCTACCGCTATCCGAGTTTTTCCTCTGAATCCATTTGTCTGTACTAGATGGTTTTCTTTTTTCAATAACTCTCTGTACCATGTTTCCGAAATACAAAACTTATCAACTACCTGATTTTAACAATGTTTTTCAAATCATATGACCGCGGTTGGTGTAGTTTTTGATTGTTTGAAACAAACCAATTAGAATGATGTCACTTCAACACAGTTTGATCAAACTAGACTGTGAGTCACTTACTTAAAAGAAATTATTTGCCTTGATAGAATAGAATAGAATAGAATAGAATATTTTATTTGACTACGTTACATGATATAAAATGTTTGAAATATGACTTGCTACAAACATTTTATATCATGTAACGTAGTCAAATATTCTATTCTATTCTATTCTATCAAGGCAAATTAATTTCTTTTAAGCAACTGATATGTATTTTGACTAAGAGCAATTCAATTCACGATACTTACTATTTTTTCAGGTTATGTCATAGGTTTATTTTTATAATTTATAATTCAGTTGATACTTGTGTTTTTTAAAGGATCATGTAGTGAAGTTGATATTCACTACAAATATTTCAGTTAGCTATTTGTTTGATTTTTATATGTTGTTTATTTCTTTTCAATGGCTGTTTATATTTCTGTAATATTTGAAATATAGATATAGATCGTAAAATAATACTAGTTTTATATTTGTTGTAAAATAAATGAAATAAATGCTTGTATATTTAAACTTGTTTGGACTTAATTGGCCAAAATTAAATTTTGTTGAAATATAATTCACAACTTTTCAGTAATTATTCCTTCAAGCTTTGTTATTCATTTTGAAATAATTATAGCTTTCCTTGGTGTGAACTTAGTAATCACTTTCCAGCAGCCGTTTTTATCTAGCAGCGAATTTGCCAGTGGGGTGTAAAATTAAATTTGGCTTTTGATAAGAATGAAGTTCAATTTCTGTACATTGATTACTAAAAAGCACTAGAATGATATACCGAAGAATGGTTGATTTGCAGGCCTTCTAAGGGGCAGTTTACACTTAGATTTTTGAATAATCATTCTGAAACCTCTTAGAAATATTTAGCCAAGTTCATTTTATGTTTATGGACTACTGAAAAGCACTGGAATATGCCGAGAGCACTAGAATGATATACCGAAGAATGGTTGATTTGCAGGCCTTCTAAGGGGCAGTTTACACTTAGATTTTTGAATAATCATTCTGAAACCTCTTAGAAATATTTAGCCAAGTTCATTTTATGTTTATGGACTACTGAAAAGCACTGGAATATGCCGAGAGATGATTTATTTGCAGGCCGTCTAAGGGGCAGTTTATACGTGTAGATTTTTGGAAAATTATTCTAAAAGTTCCTTGGATATATTTAGCCAAGTTTATTTTCTGTATATAGACTACTGAAAAGCGCCAGCATGATATACTGAGAGATGGTTCCTTTGCAACACGTTTCTAAGTAGTCTATATAGTTTTAGAATTTTGAATAAACTATATTATTATTATTAGGTGGTCTTCCCCAGCCAGATGAAGGATAACCTACTGTATAACTAAAATAAACATTTGCAACTTGGTCTTATTGGAAGAACGTTGCACAAATATCTGTAATTCAATGTCCGTCGTGGTATTAGCCAGGAAAGTATTTGTTTTCTGTCAGATGTTTGCCTCACATTTTCCACATGGTGGAAATATTTGGAGAGAAGGGTACTTCAACATTGTCGGTTTTACTATTTCATTTATTTGATTAGTTTAGTTATGAACAGGTGCTTCGTTACCGCTACTGTCACTCTTGGAAAATATATCCCCAAACACCCAAGATGTACGGCGCAATGATAAAATTTTACTTTTGTGATGACGCGCTGATGGTGTCTCTTAAGGCTAAACGTTTGAAAAAAGGGTACTTATGTAATTTTTTTCAATTGGTGCCCTTTTTTACTTATTCAAAGCACGCCTCAGCATGTGCAAATCGAACTAAGAGCGTTTTTTAAAGTTACCATGGCTACATCAACTCGAGAACGGTGAAGTCTAAATGACAATTTTATGATTATTGATCTGACAGAAGTACCTTATAACATCAAATGAAATATTACAAACAAATGCAGAACTTGTATTCAAAAATTAATGAAAGGTATACTGATGTCACATCACGGATTCAACCAATTTACATTATTAGTTCTTATTTCCATTATTTATAATAATGAAACCAGTATTTATGATAATATCAAAGTGCACAAATTGAAAAAAATAACGTAAAGTATTCGGAAACGAAGCAAGTTAGGACATACGTTTATACGAACTTTTTTTCTTAAAATATGACAAGGAATCACCTCCTGAAATTATTGACATCATTTAAGATACACCCTGTATACTTGTGACGTCAGTTGTGCTTCTTTAGAGTCGTCTTTACATCGTCAGGAAGTATTTTTCCGACGACCTACTTGAAATACGCATCATTTCACACAGTAAACTAGTACATACACAAAATGATGTAGGTATTGAATATAATAATTATTGATCGTGCAAAATATATTACGTACTAGTGCTAAATATTGATGTGTGTTCCAGAAAATTCGTTGTATTTGTGTAATAGATATTTTTAATATGCTTCTTCAATCAATTAATTTGCAATTATAGGGGACGAATAGTATAGCATGCACTCATAACCCCAAATCTAGCTTTACCTGTAAAAATGATTTGTATGTGGGTATAACAGAGTCATGCAAAATTCAATTACTTGGAAAAGTTCTATGAGTGAAAACTCGTATTATTAGTCTTCCAAACACATTTTTAAAATCCAACATATTTTGTTTTTCAAGTAGGTTGTCGGAAAAGTTTAGTGTACAACTCGTGCGGAAACTTGGATATTTTCCGCACTGAAATATCCTATTACGAATTTTGCAAACGGGTGTAACTTTATTGTAGTACGTGAATTGAAGATAATTTACTGATAATTTTATGTTCTACAACTTTGAGCACCTTGCTCTAAGTATAACCGTGTAGAAGATTCGGGTGTAAGTGTGAAGATTACTTTTGGCAAAAATGACGATTTTCAACAGCTAAGAACCAGAAAATTGTTGAGGAAATGAGGAAAATTGATATAAACTCTCTCATGCCAAATTTTGTTTATGAAGACGTTTATATCTATATACGCGAAAAATGAAAAAAAGTGACACAGTTCGCTGTCTTGTAGTTAGTAGTTTCCCTTGCAGACCCTAGGATTTTTGATATATCCATCTCCAAACACGCGGAACACAGCCTTTAAATAAAAAAAAGTGCGCACAGAAGTTTATCTAGAAACCGATCTTTGATTGAACTATCCTACAATATATGAAGAAAAATCTATCTTCCCAAAGAAAGACAGTTGGAAGATAATAAAAAAGTCATGAAATAACATGCTGGGAAGGTTAAAATGACTTGGGATTGGGGTTGAGCCTTAAGGATATTGATTACTAATATAAATTAAAATAATTATATTACGACTTGAAATGACTAGAAATATGCATGCTGAAACATACGCGAATTTGATTGAATCCTTAACAAACACGTTCAATAAATACTGGAGCATTTCACTGAATAAATTAGAAAATTCTTTCATAAAAGAAAATATTAATGGTAGAGGATCCGTCGGATCCTCTACCATTAATATCCGAAGTAGAAACGACGTTCACCCTCTGTTTAATGGATGAAAAGTATTTTATATCAAATTGTTTGGTTGGCTGAAAAATTCCTGGCCAGATTATAAAATTCAAAAATGACTTGTTTGAACATTGCACTCATTAGTTGCAATGCTGCGTCATCTTCTATCGCACGGAATAGTTCACTCGGACCTCTTTGTCGCAAATTTTCATTCGCAGCAAAATTTCGATTTTCAAAGCTCGCCAAACGTCATTCTAACCAGATTTTCTGCAGACAACACTATATTATCGTGTTCACAATGAAATGGTACAGTGTGACCCACGCTTACACCCTTATACAATAAATTTTCCAACCGATTGGAATGATTTTTTTTTTTCATTACCAAGACATTCAAAAAGTCTACTAGGACACCAAATTTCATGAATAAATCTCCATTTCCAGGGCCAACTAATCTGATTTTTCAAATCTAAAAAAATTACTAGCGATTTTTTTAGAGAAATTTGAACTACACCACTGGATTCGCGACATTTTCAAATGGTTTATATGTAAATTACGTTAAAATGCATCAATCAATAAAAAAGTTTGAAGGTAATGAAATTTGAAAAATTTGCCATTCAATCAACTCACCAATTCACTTTCAGAACTTTTATCAAAATTTGGAATACACCACTGTATTCAGGAGGTTTCGAAGTATCACTGGCCAAAATTTCATCGAAATCTGTTCATAAATAAGAAAATCATAAGATAATAAAATTTGAAAAATATGGTCATGAAATTTTCAGGAAAATGTTATTTTTAATCTCAATTATTTTTATTTTTTTTATTTTTTAACATATTCCGATGATATTGCAGTGAGTGAGACTCCCTGAATCCAGTAGTATAATCAAAGTTCTGATAAGTTTTGAAATAATAATAACGTTTAATATTCCCAAGAAACAATAATATGTTTATGATAGGGAACTGAAATAATATTTGTAAAGTACAATATACGAGAAAGCAGTAGAACTTGAAAGGGAAATAAATAAATTTAGTTAATATTTTGAGAATTTTTTTTATGTTAATAGATATTTTTTCAATTTAATTTTGAAAGATGTTAAACTTTTTGACACTTTAAGGAATTTCGGTAAATTATTATATTGGATTATACCATTATGGTAAATAGATCGTTTGCCTATATCTGTTTTAACCTGAATTAGGGCTAAGTCATATGCTTGCCTTGTTGAATGGCTATGATTAATTTGATTAACTGTTAATTTTAAATTGGAATGCTTCAGTTTATTTTTGACAGAAAAAAGTAATAAAGATATTTTGTATTTATGTAAAGAGCTTATATCAAAAAGTCTCCGGGGTTTATATAGATTTATAGTTGGTTCGCGATAGTCTAAATAGAAAATACATTTTATTGCTTTGTTTTGAAGAATTTTTAGTGGTTTGAGAACACATGATTTGGTAGTTCCCCATATTGAAAGCAAATATTGTAATTTTGAGTAAATTAATGAAAAATATATGCATTTGTTTCTGTAATAAAAGAGATGAACATTATATTTAATATATGTATAAGTTGGAAATAAAAATAGAACTAAAAATGATCTGAAAGGTGCGATTTGGTATGTTCCTGCTCGTAGAAGAGGACATAGGCTCGTCCGCTTACGAGGGATCCAGGTGAAATTGGTGTCACCTGAGAATCATCGTACTCATGCCAGGCGCCTGCATACGGGTATCGACAGCAAGCCGTGTAGTGCCCGCTGCATGTAGTCCCGCTATGGTTAGATAGTTACTCGTGTCTAACCCCTCTAGAGGAAAATCGACGGTAACGTTTAATTTTCCTCTGAATCTTTCTGTTGGAGAGAACCGTTTCAAATGTATAACTAAAATTTTGGGGAATTTATGTATTGATAGGGATTTCGTGCAGTTCCTCCTCTCTTTGCACTTTACACAGGTCGGCTTCTCATCACCAACAAGAGTTTCTTCTCTTGTGAATGAATCTAAACACTGTGATAAACTTAGTTGGCCTGTTCTTTGAGGTATCGGTAGAGACAGGTCCCAGAATGGGTCGAAGGTGACGAAACAGTGACCACAAAAGGTACATTTCAAATTTCCATCCTTAGGTATCGTGACCAAGACTCTTGAGCCTTCTGACTGTCACTCAACTTTTCGTCTATTTCTGTCAAAATGGGTTTCGGCTTTTCGGTTATTCTATTAACGTCTTCATGAAGACCCTCCAACAGGTACCGCAGGAACTCCTGAGCATCTTGTTGTGCATAACCAATGAAACAAGATTGTTGTGCATAACCAATGAAACGAGGTGCGAATCTTTGTATCAGATTTTTTAAGGAGACTGTATTTACCACTCGATCTGATGAATCTTCCGACCATAATTCTTTAATAACCTCTGCAAATGCTTTTATTAAGACCCCTTCATACTCGAAATACTTGTGTTAATATCCCTCGTGTATGCGTCCTTTTTCAAGTACTCCAACAACCATCTCGTGTTTGACAAACATTGGATAACACTGTTCATAAAGCATGTATTTCCAATGTTTTTCAACCCATTGAGGCCTAGTGTTTTAACAGTATACTACAGGCCTGATGGTGTTGAAGCTGTTTGTGTTGCGTTCGCTACTGCTGTCATCTTCTGTTATTTCATAAGAGTATTTTATCGAACAATTTTTGAATTGAATGGGAATTCTATAAAAATCAGATAAAGGTATTTTAGAAACATACATATATGAAGATTTCGAAAAATTTATTGTTAATTTGTGGAAAGATAGCCATGGAGATAATATATCCAAATCGTTCAACATTTTTCCATTGATTTCTTCTACATTATTTCCTGAATAAACAAGTGTTGTGTCATCAGCAAATAAATACGCCTTTCCTTTAAAGTTAAGGTACTTGATGGAATTTATGTATATAAGAAAAATAACTGGACCCAGTATTGATCCTTGTGGCACGCCACATAGTACAGTTTTACTGGGACCCTTTTCTTCTCCCATATACACAAATTGCTTTCTATTACTTTCGAAACCATGTATGCACATGTCCCCTTATCCCTAAATTATATAAAATGCCTAATAGTATATTATGATCAACAGTATCAAATGCATTTCTCAAATCAAGTGATAGGAGCCCACAAGTTTTATTGGAATCCAATTCCAACTGGAATTGAGTGACTGCATCTACTGCTGCTGATTCTGTATCACTAGACCTGAGAAAGCCATACTGAAATTGAATTGATGGGTCGATTAACCCTAGAAAGCTATCGCTCGTCAAATTTACGATGGTAGGATGGAAATTGTCAGATATCTTCGGTATTGTTTGGGTGTCGCTTCAGTCCATCTATGACTTTTCATCAGTCAGTGTCTAGAACTAGTAGACGAAGGCAGGTGTTCGTGCACTTTGAATTAGTTGGTTGAATCCGCATTTCGTCGTAAAAAACAAAAATTTATTTAACCCACTCCAAAAATCTTTGAGTGCTATTTTGAATCCTATGGCTTCATCGTGTGAAACCATACCTCATAAAGGATTGAGAACCATTTGAATCCTTTGTCCATCAAAAAAAATGGCCACTCCAATTATGACCAGTACAAAAGCCCCATATGTGCGAAACAGAAACACAGATCAACATCATGCACTCAATGTTAAAAAATATTCTTCTTTTTCACCTCAATCTTGTGTTTTTGTTTAGAATACATGTTAACTTCAGTTATAAATATGAATAAATTACCAACCGCCATTTTACTGTTACAGTTTATAGTTATTTGAAAAAGTCGTTAATTTTACGATAGGGTATAGTAATTACGTACATTCAAAACATGTTAGCTTCTAGGGTTAAATGGCATATTCCTCAAATTTTATTCCCTTATAACTTTCTTAATGATTGATGCATTTAAACGTAATTTACATATGAACCATTTGAAAATGTGGAAAATCTAGTGGTGTAGTAGAATAAAAAAAAACGATAGTAATTTTTTTGATTTTTTTACCTTGAAAAATCAGATTTTTAGTTGACTCTGGAAATGGAGATTTATTTATGAAATTTGGTGTCATAGTAGACTTTTTGAATGTCTCCCTAATAAATAAAAAAAATAAAATAAAAATCATTCCAATTGGTTGGAATTTATTTATTAAATAGATGCATGTAAATTACTGTTATCACCTTACCTGTTTATACCTGCCAACCCAATAGTTACGCCAGGAAAAAACACAACCCAACATTCATGCATTTGATTGGTATATAATTTGTTTTTTGAACTAATGAGTGCAATGTTTTGAAAAAAAGTCATTTTATCATAGTGTGACCAGAAATTTTTCGGCAAACCCACTCGGGATATATCTTCGAACATACTAATTAAACATTATATAAAAACTTTTCATCCATTGAACAAAGGGGTGAAGGTCGTTTCTAATTTGGATCTCAAACTATAATGTCTTGCATCACACAGATTTGATAATGTTAACTAGTGCATCTCGAGAACGGCTGTTCGGAAATTCTTCCAAAACTTTTAGGGCGTTACCAGCAAAATCCTCTAGAATTTCAACTGTTTTCTCCAAACCAGGTCCTGATCTGATATCTTTTCTCAGCTCCCTATAATCAACATCATCCGTTTCCACCATTTTCATAAGCTTTGAATAATAATCAGGGTTGTTTTGAATATGGAACATCAATGGGGCACAAATCAAGCTGAATGGTTCCGTTGTTTTCAATGGAGCAAGCGCAGAAAGGTCAGCGTGGGCTTGCCACGCCAGTGCCATATTTCGTCCAAACAAATACCCTAACTTCTGGAATGATTTCGAATGCTCAGCCAAAATTAGGGTACCCTGAAATAAAATATTCATTCAACCACTTACATCAAGTTCTGACTTATTTTATAAATGACAGACCATTGGGTTCTGAATTCAATATTTGCAACAATTTATAAAATCAAATACATTTTATCTACTCTCACTATGGTAAGTACACTATTCTCACACTATTTTCAATGCGGTACATAACTTTTTTTTTTACCGGGAATGTACTAATTTCTTTTGCCTGCGGGAGGTAAGTGAGTTACTAACTCCCTTGGGAAATAATATTTCAAAACCAGCGGATTATCACATGACATGACATCTACATTATCAAAAAATTACTGTGTTTAAATCAGAAGAAATAATATTGGATCTGATTTCTCTTCATGAACCGTAGATAAAACTTATACACCTTATACAACTTATACACCGCGAATGAGGTAAGTTCTTTGACCAGTCTTGTACTATTATTGGCAGCCCTTTCTACGCCCATGCGCAAAATCGTCCTAGACTGGTAAAAAGTACACCGTGGCCGTTCAAGTATTATGTATACAGAGTTATAACCATTTTAACTCGCCCCTTTCGCTTGTCCTTACAAAAGCAATTGTATGATATTAAGAAAATTCAGTAATTATTTAACTGTTGTTATTCATAAGCAATTATCATCAATCATTTCACAAGGAAAATTTATTTTCCAGACTAACTCAGCAGTTTTTGATAAAAATTAACTTTTTTTAACGTGGGTACAGAAATTCATCAATATTATCAGTATTAGGGTTGCAGCTTTGAGACTCAAAGTTATCGAATCTCGACCATGGCCCTTCAAATATGTTTTCCAAGCCAATAGACGCTTCCAGATTACGTAAAACAAAGATGAAAGAAGCATTCAGTTTTGGCAGGGCACAAAACAGACTTTATAATCAAAGTGAAGAAGAGTGAAACTTCACCAGACTTCAATTACGGTTCTTCCCTCCAATAATTATGGAGTCCCAAACTTCTGATGAACTGCCCAATACTAACATAATAAAGAGTTTTTGGGCGACTTAGAATAACAACGTTTGTCTTTATCGTTATTTGTGCGACTGCGCAGTTAGGGAAATGAGGGGAGGCAAAACAAATAACGATAACGACCAACGTTATTAACGACAAATTAGAATAACGAGGTTTAAGGTTATCGTGGTAACACAACAGTATTCTGGTTCACGAAACGCATAGTTACCTCCATTTTCCTCACTTACATTTGTATTTATACAAATCTTATATTTTTCGTAATATTCCTGTATTTATCTGCCCCCATCTCATAATATTTTCAACTGAGGTTGTTGATAAGAGGGTCATCACAAAAATATTGGTAAACTACAGTTGTTTCTTGTTATATATGTAAATAACAATAACAATAACATTTTTTTTTAACAATAAGGTGCAATTGCTTTGTGATATGAAACACATTCCATTTCCTTGCATGTGTCGAAGACAGGCTTGAAGGAAATTATTTATTCACAATCATATTAACCAAAGCAGATTCAATATTATTACCGTATTTTATATATATTTTTACGTTTCAGTTCAAAGTTTCAAGTCAAGGTCATTGTTACCTCATTATGGTTCCTGTTTAGGAAAATGATGAAATGAGATCCAACTGGTTTTGCTAATATTTTCACATTTAAAAACTTAAATTCTACCTATAAATAAACCAGAATACAATATGTCAGCTGTCAAGTGTCGATGATTTTCACCGGGAAATTTTGACCAATAGGATTTAGTCTTGTTCTACAAATGACGCGCGCAACTCTCACCTGCACAGGTAATTCTGGAAACGTCTATTGAGATTCTGTACCACCCCACAGTACAGATAATAAAAATATAATATAGAAAAACTTGATGTGTCCAATTAATATGTCACTAAACGTGATAAGTCTGATTCCTGCAATTTCCTAAATAGAAATTATCTGTGCAGGCCGGCCACTAATTGAAACTTAATTTGCATGGTGCACAAGAAGACAAATTTGGTAAGCGACGGAAAATTGTTCAAAGAACATCGTGAGAGCCGAGGGAAAGTAGGTAGGAATTGGTGTTCTTCTTGAATTTCTGAAGGCTGTATGCCTCAGGGAACATGTCCCGAGGCAGCCTCAGGAAACACCTCCCGGGGCAGCGAGTTCCAAAGCTTTGCCGTTCTGTGGAAAAACAAGCCCTGGGAAGCAGACATGCTGCATGTCTCCAAAGTGACATATGGATGTGACGACTGAGTTCGACGGGCCAATCTCGATGAGACCGCTAACGGTGGAACGATTGATGATATTTCGGAAGAGCATCGTACATGAAAATATCTATATAGACAGATCGCCAACCTTTCTGCGATGTTCCAGAGAAGTAAGCGAGCTTGTGAGCGTAGTACCACCGACAAGACGAATGGCTTTCTTTTGGACCGAATCTAAAAGTTTGAATATGTGTTTGGGTGCTGCACTCCATATATGGATGCAGTATTCCAAAACAGGTCGAATCTGTGCCTTATAAATCATAATCAGTTGACGAGAAGTAATATATAATTATTGGCGCGAAACAGAAAACCGAGTTTTTGAGAGGCACTCTTGGCAATGGACCTCACATGGTTCTCCCATGAGAGGGTACTGCTGATGGTGATACCGAGCATTGGTATAGATACTCCTGACATAGTTACACTGGCTACTGTGAGATCGCCTTTCTAGAGAAAATATATGCTTGGTTTTTATTCGCATTGAATTCCACCAAATCGTTGGATACCCATTCTAGAATTTTGGCTGAATCCATATTTCTTTAATTCACGATTCTTCCCCGTTTATTTCTGCATTCACCGGCTCCTATCGGAGCCTTGGAAGAGAAAGCGGTATGAAGGGTACTATCATCTGCAAAGCTGTTTACTGGACATGAGGTTGCTACCAACAAATCATTGATGTGAAGAAGAAACAGTGTTGGTGCTAGAATGGATTCCTGCGGAACACCAGCATTTATTGGTAGAGTAATAGATGATACCCCATCAACCACCACGTGGAGAGATCGGTCTGAGAGAAAGCTAGATAGCAAGGAACACAACCGGGGAGGCAAGCCATAAGGTGAAAGTTTGGCTATGAGTCCTTGGTGCCAAACGCGATCAAATGCCTTGGAGATATCTAGTGCAACAGCCAGAGTTATACCATATTTTTCGATAGATTACTGGCAAATATGTGATATTTCATAAAAAATAAGCAAACCCTCCACTAAAGTAATACTCGAACGACCCCTTACCGTTCTATGTAGTGTATATAGGTACTATATTTGCAGGTGAGATTGGTGGATATTTGATTCATTATTATTAAAACCATAAAGTCGAAAATATTCATGGAACCTACTTGACAACACTTGGCTAACAAACTGGCCCCGTCCAATAAATGACGCAATGTCCATTCGGCTTTAGCATTGCCTAACACCTCAGATATCGTCAAAACTTCGTCATCAAACTGGTCAGGTATAACGACTTCATTCTGTTCTGTCAATGGAGGAGCTGGAAGTGGCCTATTCTGACTGAAAAAATAAATATATACAGTTGTATGGTCGAATAACTGAATATTTGGAACCATTTGTGTGAATACAATTCAAGAAATAGAAATTACCCAAAACAACAAAAGTACGTCAAGTTCACTCGACGCGCGTTTCGCCAGCAAAGTTGCCATACTCAGGAGCTGAATGCTCACTACTCTAGTTAATTCTATATATACTACATGTCTGAGTGGTAAACTGCACTAATTATCATTTTGGAATTTACGTCATATACTGCTCATTCCCACCTAAGAACCTCAAATTATCTACTCAACTTGTTCACTTCAATTATTTGAATTTATCTGCTCTAAATTACTTATTTTGAGTATAGTGACACAAGTTTTTGGAAGTGATTGACTAGTACATTGGATTAATATGATAATATTAATATTACTATACCAAAATCTATAAACAGAACCAATAATAAAAAATAAATAATAATGTATGATACCTAATTATAAAATAAATTATAACTATAATAATATGAAAATAATGTGAAAAAAATCTGCTTGACATGATCTACAATTTCAAGAAATCGGCAAAACCCATTACCACTCTACACCAAAGAGGGATATTGCGATGGACCACAATGTGAAGTTGATCCAGATATAAAAATACTCCCAACGGTTTAAACCAATTTCTTCATTTATCCTGGAAATATAGGAATGTAGACTTTCACGACTGGCGTCAATGTTTTGGTTGGTTTTCGGGTTTTGCTGTGGTCTTCTTTTGTTGTCTACTATCTCTATTCGCTTCTCGCGTAGTATTTATATCCACAGTAAATGTTTTCAAAGATAGCCCAGATTATTCGTTGATGATCTTCTCGTCTCTTCGAGGTGATGATGTAATGCATGTCTGTAACGAGTTAGCGCCTCGGACAGATGTACTTGATAAATTCGGTTCCAAATCGATAGAATATAATCTATGTTTGAGGGTGTTCAGTGTGCCCAACGAGATACCTAGTTGTATTTCCCAAAGTAGTCTATAATTTTTAATGGTATTGCTTATGAAGAATATAAATATATAAAAAAACAACTTTATAGTGCATACATTTAAACACCCCGATCTGGCGATCACAATAACATAACATTTTTGTTTGAATTTGAAATAGATCACCAAATTGGTGTTGTATGGGAAAGTACATAATACACAATAAATAGAGATGAAAGGAAAATATCCCAAATATACATGTAGATGATGGGTACTGATCTGGAAAGTGGAGAAAAAAAAAATATAATTATAACCCATAACTTCCTCATATTTTTATATATAGCGAGAAAAGGAAACTGAGAACTTATGAACTATACCTATCTCTTGGTTCAATAAAATCAGCTTCTACCAGATCTCTCAAACATGTAGAAATGAGTTCATTAACATCATGACATTTAAGAGCCGCCAGTTCTTTGAAACTACTACTGAGGAGATAGTCGCCTGTTAAAAGCGAGAGCTTGTTTCCGAAATTTAGATCATCAATGTCCTTGTCTTCGGGAGATATATTGAGGATGCTCTTATGGATGATGTTACTAGTTCGCACCATTTCTGTGATCTCAGCAAGAATCCTTTGACTATGGAGAATTCCTGCAAACGTTATGAATTTTAGAATTGTAAGAAATCTGTAAAAATTTTCATTGTTCGAACTAGTTGGATTAAATTTGGAGAAATATAAATAAGGGTTTTTGTAACACCACATTAAAATTAAAAGTGCTTTCTACAGGCGAAATCAATTCATACCGTTCTTGATTTTTTCTCATTTTTATTTATCTATCTCTTTCTGCTAACTGATTAAAAATATGGTACTATAATAGTTATTTACCTAACTAGTGCGGAAAGTAGTACTTTTCCGCACGCGACGGCAGTTGCACGAACGACGCGGAGCGGAGTTCGGGCAAGCCGTTAAGGGCGGAAAAGACATTTTCCGTAAGAGTTAGGTACAATATTTTTCCTACGAGTGTTTTTGTCCATCTCATTAATGAAAAAACAAGGTTTTTAATAAACAAGTTTTTATAATAATGCTACAAAATGATTAATAAGACAAAATAGTTACATAGATAATTTAGTTAGTACTAAATATCATCATTTTCAAAAATACAAAAATCGTGCGGAAAAGTAAAAATCGTACGGAAAAGTAAAAATCGTGCGGAAAAGTAACTTTTTCGAACGATTTTAAATCGTACGGAAAAGTACAACTTTCAAAACGATAAATCGTGCGGAAAAGTTACTTTTCCGCACGCTCGTAGGAAAACACTATTTCATTCAAACATGGCTGCACCTATGAAATTACGTGGTTGATGTCACATGACATGCAATATGAGCGGATATTCAAATAAACACGATAATTTAGGTAAACACGCGGATATTTACGTAAACAAACAAAGAAAACTGTCAATTTTGACATGACTCAAAATTGAAATATATCGTATTCGGTTATCTTCTACTACGGAAATCAGTGAACATAAGCTAATCCATCCCAAAAAACACCAAAAAGGAGTAAAGTTTGTCTGTTCATGAAATAGTCTTCCTAAATATCACTCGACCAAGACAAATAGAGACTATTATTTTCTTTAATTCATCTTGAGTAACTTGTATCAGAACGGACAGCTTTAGCTGGAGGGAGTTATTCTATGATTATTAATGTTCATATGGTCTCATTTAATTGTCAAAATACAAAGTACTCTCGATTAGAATTAGGAAGAAAATAATAGTCGGCTATTTGCCATGGTCTTGTGATATTACCTACGACTATTTCTTTCACACATGGCTACACACATGGCTACATCTATGGAATTACATGATTGAAGTCACATGATATGCAATACGAGCGGATATTTAAGTAAACAAGATAATTTAGTTAAACAAGATAATTTAGGTAAACACGGATATTCAGGTAAACAAACAAAGAGAAGTGTCAAGTTTGTCAAGAAAATCAAGAAAAAGAAGCTTCCAAAGAATGCGAAAAAGATAGAGGTGATGGTAATTAGAGATCAAGAAGAAAATTCTATTGCCAAAAAGAATAAGACACGATTATATTATGGAATAGATATCTACGTTTTTGAATTCAGTTAATATTTTGTCAATTGTTCATTATGACTGAGTATTTTCAGGATGGGCCAAGTGATATCAAACTTTCAGTTGCTCAGCAAAAGATTTCTACAACGAATAGGCAATTTTCACTTAGATATTATAAGATGTATTAGTTTTACAAAATCATGTTTCGAATAATTTCTATGATGATTTCTATTTGAAATTTTACTGCTTATGACGGATCATACAGATTCAGACACTTCAAAATGGGACATAGACATCAAATAAGTTGTAAAAAGAGCTATGTAGTTGACAAATATAGGTACAGGAATGGGACATAGACTTCAAATAAGTGGGAAAAAGAGCTATGTAGTCGATAAATATAGGTACACAATCAATGGCAGCATCGCTTAAGTCGATCTCGTCGGAACTCGATCATGACACTTATTCAGGGAGTGGGCGCGGCTAAATGTACTTTCTTTGTTTTATTACTAATTTTCATCCTTTTTTTTCTTGTAAGTATTAAATGTTCCCTTTTGAAATGTCCTTTTCTGTACGTAATCTGTGAAGTTATACCTGCAGTGATATCACAGTCCATTTGAGCAAATTCTCCACTAAGCCCCCCTGCTTTGGAAACCAGTAATACTATGAGCCCCCACGAAGGGGTTTGTTTATTCAAAATCAATTCCCTGAAACAAAAAATCACGAAAAGTTCGTAAATTGATATAAATAAAAATAAAGACTTTCACGGATGGCGGCAATGCTTTGTTGGTATCTGAGTTTTGTCGTGGTCAACCTATCAACTGAGTTTCAGTTGATACGCCAAGAAGAGTACTTCGATTTTTTGGAGATTTTAACCAAAGAAGATCAACGCAGAACCCTTACCAACCGAAACATAAATAAAAAGTGAAAATGAGAAATAAAAATTCCGTTTATAGCGTAGTATATGGAATTGTCATTTTAATTTTTTTTTATAATTTCGAGTTGTAACTTGAAATTAAGGCTGATTTATGGAGATAGACCTTATTGAGTATTGGTTACTGTGTTCAAGAATTTTTGCCGAGGATCATCAAATAAATTAAATAGTAAAATCGACAATGTCGAAGTACACTTCTCTCCAAATATTTCCACCATATGAAAAATATGAAACATCTGACAGAATACTATTGCCTGGCTAGTACCACGACGGACATTGACCTACATCTGACAGATAATGTTGTTTTCTGTCAGATGTTTGCCTCATATTTTTCACATGGTGGAAATATTTGGAGAAGGGTACTTCGACATTGTCGATTTTTTTATTTCATTTATTTGATACTCTCCGGCAAAAATGGGTGACTAAAAAAAATGTAGAAATTTTAAATTTTGTTGAAAAACTCGGAAAATTTTGGAAACCGCTGCTCCGGTCAGCTGACGTTCGGCGGACAGCGGTTCCCAAAATGTGGACTAATTTCCTAACACAATTTAAACTTTCCACAATTTTTTTTCGAATTTTTCACACCTGCCATTCGTTATAAAATGGCATTATACACCAGTCGTTCACGCAAGAGTGCAAGAGGTTAGATTACACCCTGTATAGACTAATTATATTTGCAATTTTATTTTCCCTTTTTTTAACACCAAGTATTTTGTAATTAGGATTTTTGCAGTTTCAATAATAATACCCACAGAAGAAATTCAATATCACAGCCAGTTGACATGTAGTTTTTATCCTGGAAATATAGGAATGTAGACTTTCACGACTGGCGTCAATGTTTTGGTTGATTTTCGGGTTTTTCTGTGTTTAAAGTAGGAATTTAATATAACACATGTTGAGATTACCATATATTAAATTCCGACTTCAAACTCGAAATTATATTAAATTCCGACTTTAAGTTCGGAAATTTATTAAATTCCGACTTTAAACTCAAAAATCTACTAAATTCCGAGTGTAAAGTCGGAAATTGGTGCAAATATTCTTTCAAAAATTATGCAAAATAAAAATTGTACATAAAACAATTTTTTATATTTTCCTCTACAGTACCCCAAGTTTACCATTTCTAAAGAAGTTTCTATTAAAAACTAGCTGAGTTTGCTTGTTCTACACGCGTATATTTTTAGACCCTTTACTGTGCGAGCCATTATTTCAATGGGTAAAATTATTTAAAAAAATTTAATTCATGTATAAAAAATCGCCACAGTGCAATTGTCACTTTGACAGCGGCAAAAAATATCTTTAACTTTTACAGCGACAAATACACTAGTGGTTTTTTCACTTATTCACTTGTTTATCAATTATCGCGGTGTTGGTTGCCAAAATTAAGAGTTTGACATTGATATGTTTCTGAATTTCTTATTCATTAAATTGTCCTGCCGAATTAAACTCGAGGTTTGTATTGATATCGGGTAAATTTGTGTTGTTCAAATTCTAAACTGTTTCCTTTAGCAATTTGACTCGAATAACTGTCAACCTAAAAACACTCCACCTTCGGTGTCGTGTTTTTAATAGTTGACAGTTATTCTCGTCGAATTGCTAGGAAACAGTTCCTTATTAAACAACCCAAATTTACCCGATAAAATACAAACCACTTATAAGTGAGAAAAATCTTCGGTAACCCATTTTTAATTTCCAGCGTAGGTGGATATGACTGCATATTTGAACGTGATTTTCAATTCTTAACAACTTTTCACATTAACGATTTTTGATATTGTTGCCAATAAAAGTACTTTAAGGTTAATTCATAAACATGACATTCTGTTCGACGTTGCCGTTTGCGTTCGCCGTTGCCGTTTGCGTTCGCCGTTCCGTTACCAGTTGAATAAACTAAAATGTATAAGATCATTTATAAACGCCGTCGATCATTCTGCATTGCGTCGGTGCCCAAGTCAAGCCCAACAGCCTACGGCGAGCGCAACGTCAGGTTTATGAATTAGACTTTACTCTTGTTCAAAATTTATATTTTTTGACACTACTCGTATACAACTGACAAATTTAAAGTTTAAATTAGTCAAAATCAGGTTCCAGAACATGCCGAACTTTTTAAGAAGAATTATGAAAAAGTTTTCGATATGTCGCCAACTTAAGTGGACACACTGCATATAAAGATGGATAATCAAAGAATGCATTCATTTCGGACTACAACCCTAGAGTACAACCATACAACCATAGGCTTTTTGGCCATCATCAACACTGTGTAGCTAAGCACAAAGTTGTACAACACATGTATGCAAAGACAGAATATGATGATTAATGTACCTACTAAAAGAAAATATTTTTCAACAAGTAATATTTCTTTACAAATTTATTCATAATCAGAAAGATTGTGAATATTTATTGCACAAGCTCGATATACATGTACCACTTATTTCTTTTATGAACTGCTTGTGCCTTTTCATTCACCAACACCAAAGGAAAAGTTTGGTAAGCATAACAGCAAAAACTTATTCATACTCATCATTCGTTTTCCTGTTCCCACAAAATGGAAATTCATGTAATGTTCAAAAAGAATCTTGAGAACTAAAGTGAAGGAGGTAGAAATTAGTTTTTTTTATTATTTCTGAATGCTGTATGCTTCAGCGACAACCTCACTGAGCAACCAGTTTCAAAGCATTGTCGTTCGTTGAAAGAACGAGCTCTAGGAAAAGGATATTTGGTGAGTTTCCAAAGTGACAACAAGAGTGAAGATTGAACTCGACTAGTCAATCTCAATGAAGCAACTAATGGTGGCATCTGCCATGAAAATATCTATGAAACAGAAATGGGTTACCAACTTCTCTGCTGTGTTCTAGAGATGTTAGAGAGATAATTTACTCACAAGCCAAATTGCTTTTTTCTGGACAGAATCTGAAAGCTTCGTAGAGTATTTAGGAGCTGTACCTCATGCTTGGTACCAATAATTCAGGAGGTAGAATATGTGCCTTTTAAATAGATCATAAGGTATCGAGTATAAGTGAAAAACGAAGAAGTTTTATTGGTGATAGTATCGAGCATCGAACTGGATTACAATGGTATAGTTATTCCTCACATGCTAGGAATTGTAAGGTCGCCTTTTCTATAAAAAAAAAACAATGGGTTTTGTTACCGCCTGCATGAAGTATAGGTATGGTATAGTATAGAAAAGGTATAGTATAGAAAAGGTGTATCTATCTCCAAGGAAAATGTCTTTGTATCAGTGCAGGCTGAGGTAATTTTGTTTACTTGGATCATTCACTGACTTACCTAGCAGTATTCAGTAGTGGATGATTTGTCCCAATAAGTTTTCTCAAGTGCAAGGCTACATTAGCTATTTCATCGTTTAACAACCAGCGTAAACTTAGGAAAGATGTAGGGTATCCAACGATTTTTTCAGCTTCATTAACAGCTATGTTGCAAACGACTTGTTCTCTGTATTTTGTACTGAAATAGTAAGGAATAAACGTTAGTATACCTCTATTAGACGGAACCCTTTTGAACGGCAAATTCATTTCAACGAACGTAAAAGCAACAGTATACTGCACTATATTATATGTAAATAATTCATAGTGGTTTTTATTGATAAACTCGCGTTAGTATATTTTTTTGTTCAATTTGAAGGTTGAATACTTGAAGTTTAAAAATCAAGGTTATGTTTTTTATCTTCTATATTCCAGTGTGTTTATCATTATCAAGGTAGATATATTTCGTTATCGTTACGCAAGCGCAGGAGTGTAGGCAACTAAAGAAACAAATAGCTGTACTAAATGTTGCCAAATGTAGGTTTCATTACTACATTACATTACATCCAATGAACGTGTGAAAAAATTACAAGTGCTATTATTGCTTGTTCATTGAAGAGTTGATTGAGTTGAATACACTATGCACTCATAATTCATAATATTAATAAATAAACACAGCACAGGACGACAGGACACAGGTTAGCGAGTTAACGGTTTTCGCGCGTTTATCTCAAAACTCATATTTCAGAATTATTATACTCTGTGTTAATTCAATGTCAAATGTCATGCAATGTTGCCAAATATTTTTTTTCAGTCTGCAAATGACAATGAAGAGTATTTAAAGCAGTTTGTAGATAGCGCCAGTGATTATTAACACAGTATGGTTGGTTCTTTCATCGCTATAATCAAGAAGGTACTGAAACAAAAAAAGTGGCACTTAGGTACTGAAAACGGTTAAAAAACACTGATTTCAGTACTTTGGCACTGATGCTGGCAACGCTGAGTTGAACTAGTTGAAGGTTGAAGGAAGACTGCTCTTGTTGATTGAGATCACCTTGATATATGTTCATCTCTCTCTAACACTTGTACATCATTTATCTTTCTCTTTTGAAAAGATTAACTTAGAGCAAGTAGAGCAATCAGAGTACGTCTAAGGCGAACGACGCGAATCTTTCTTTTTGAATTCTTAGGGTGAGTTCCTAATGCATCGTTTTTGCTTTTAGCGTCGCGCGTCACGCATTCTGATTGGCGGATTTCTGACACGATTTACCGATTCTCCAATCAGAATGCGTGAAGATACGAAATTAGGGAGACATACATACATATTTCATGTGTAAGTGTAATTATTAGCATGAAACAATAAATCGAATTCGCACACAAACTCGAAAATTTTGAGTACCTACACCTGTGAAGAGTTGAGGAACATTTGGAATGTTATAATACATTTTTTTTACTCTTCTGTCAGTATCGGGATTGTATCTACCACCGAGATATTGGGAAACTTCCCAGTAGGTAAGCCCTGATCTCAAAGTAGGAATTACTGAAAGTAGCTCCCAATTTTCTCCCTTTGTACTCTACGTTGTCGTTATTTAAAATACCTATAGTAGAGAATTCTCTTTTACTAGCTTCTTAACATTTTTGGGCATTACAAATTATGTAAAAAAATAAATTAATATAAAACTGACTGCAATTTCACTGGGTGGATTGAGTATCTTAGTGATAGTTTCCGGCCCCACGCCTGGATACAGAAGGTTGAAACGATGGTCGATGGACTATCTAGCGACTCCATAACGTAAAACAATAAAAATTTCAATTGCTTGCCTCGGATTCAAGATAGACATAACCCCCTAAACATGATAGGTACATAATAAAAACATTCACCAGAGATAACTTTATTAATATTGGCAAACTAACGGTATATTAATGTTGTCATGATGTTTCTTACATATAACATAATGTTTATGTCACATCGAAATAATATTTGATAAAAAATCGCAGCCAGGATTTCGGTTTTTTTTGGGGGGGGGGGGGGGCGAACACACAATTCATCAGTTACCAGAACTTTTTTTTTTCGTTATCCGAGTGTTATATGAATAACAGTAGTAATTTAGTGGCTTGGGGAGGGGGCTGCAGCCCCAAAGCCCCCCCTGGCTGCACCAATGAGACAGAGTAGTTATGTTATTTGTACCTACGATGTTTATGTTTAACCACATGTGTACTGAAAACTTGGAATTAATATATTATCTTAAAATGATTCTTAAATGCAATTTTCCCGTTCATGTTCATGACATTCATCCATCTTCTTTATTTTACAAGCTGTGAGCGAGTGTTTTCAATTTTCATTGTGCATTTTTTTGTAGGATAATCTGATATGCCTTTCTATATTTTGATTAAAAATTCTTACTTGACTTTTTGGCCTGCAAATTCGCGAGTGATATGATTTTCGTACCAGCTGAAGTATGGTAGAAAGAATAAAAACATGAAAAAACAGCTAGATATTTGTTGGCAGATATTTGAGGTAGGCATTAAACTTTAAACTACTAAAAAATATTGAATAAACATCACTGATTCTGTGATTAATTTCAGGATGCTGTTCCATTAATTTCAGGATGCTGTTCGATTAATTTCAGGATGCCCTTCAATTCACAGAAAACTAGAAGCATACTACAACTGTCAAAAAAGTCCACTTTTTTTGTGGTTTGTGTGCGTAAAGTATTACAATATTTCACTATCAACATAAGATTTCATTATTAAACGGAAAAGCGTAAAAAAGTTCACTTTTTTTAACGGCTGTTGCTAGGCGACCGACAGTTTCATGCAACAACAATGACAGATCCGAATTAATAACACCAATAATTCTTACTATTAAATAAGTATTATCAAAATTCCAAACTATCGCAGCGAATATATTCAAAATAATAGCGTATACCTCTATTTGTGTGAAGTTAGCCACACTTTTCTGGCCACAGTTTCTAACCTTGAGTATATCTTGGGTGGAATTGACGAGTGAACGTTTGTGGTTTTGTCACATCAAGTATTATTTTTACCGAATTGTTCATTCTCAGTTTGTTAGAATATTTTGCAACTAGAGAGAAGGATAGCATTATTATTCAAGGTACTATTGAAATGTTTATGGAAAGAAACATGGAACTGTTCGAAAAATCCAGAATTGAATATGAAACAAAAATACTATGCAGAATGCGGAATGCGGAATTTCATCGGAGTTGCAACTCGGAATTTAATAATTTTCCGAGTTGCAACTCGGAATTTAGTAATTTTCCGAGTTGCAACTCGGAATTTAGTAATTTTCCGAGCTGCAACTCGGAATTAGGGAGAAAAAATAAATAAAAAAATAATGGCCCTTCTACGCTTCCGTAGACTATAAATGAAAATGAAAATAGTATCAATCATAAAAATTGTATATTTTCA
This sequence comes from Chrysolina haemoptera, assembly GCA_958298965.1. Lineage (NCBI taxonomy): Eukaryota > Metazoa > Arthropoda > Insecta > Coleoptera > Chrysomelidae > Chrysolina > Chrysolina haemoptera. The sequence continues at coordinate 28,129,068 of OY282594.1, read as the reverse complement.
TTTTCCTATGAATAAAGTGATCGTAAAAAGTTGCAGAATTGTATTATTTAATTGTTTACCAATGATTAATTGATTCATTCAATAATTTCCTTCCATAAAATCATACTGATAGTTATTATGGACATACATACAGAGTGATATATCAAATTTGCACCAAAAAATTAGTAAAAATCAAACAATTTTCAAAATATGTTGATATTCTAGTACAATTAATAAATTGTACCAAATTTTGCATTGAAATATCGTTGTAGGAATATGAAGAAGGCTACTAAGGTGTCAAGTACTCTTTATGAGTCTAGAACTATAAGAAATTGGAAAATATTGGTGCGTAGGTGGCTGCGATTCCAAATTTGAATATTGTTTTTGATTCTAAACAACTTTTCCAAATAAAGTTCTTTGTTAATATTAAAATTAAGGGTAGATTACCCTTGATCAAAACTCCTATTTTTTGTTCTCCCCTGTACATCGTTTTTCGTTTTTCCAGTTTTTCGCAAAGCACCAACTTTTATGAAGAATAAAATTTTTGAATCTCACTGTATAACTGAAAGGATACAGAGGACATACCTGTTATACAAGGAATTCTGATTAGAGGAGACTTCTAATATAAGGTCGGCATCCAACAAAGCATCTCTTTGATTTACCGTTTCCTATACTACAGATAAGCCAATTAAGCAGGACATTTTCTGCAATACATAAAGTCAACTTATCAGTTTTTGTACAGAAGGAATACCGAATACTTGTTTGATTTGTTTATCAGCGCAATTAGGAATTAGAAAATTCTAAAACCTCAGCACCATCTATTCTCATTCGGATTGCTACGATATATTAGTGATATTTCACAGAATATTTAAGAACATTCATCAGAAGTTTACTGTTATCCTGTCATCTAAATGTGACAAACATAATTTCTTTCAATAAGTGCACTTTTTGTATAGTTTGTGTACCTAAAAATGTATTCAACATCAAAATACGATTTTAATATTCTGTGGAAAAGCGCGAAAAAATAGCACAGAATATTTTATGCGAAAAGAATATGACAAAACATCCAAATAACAACGAAATCCTGTGAAAATTCTTAATTTCTGTGGCAACTGAAAGAGTATAGGTAAATATCTAACATACCAACTATTTCATTCACAGACGACTGTACTGATAATATGTCAAAATAAGAGCATTCGATTTGCCAAAAATTGGTAGTGTGAAATTTTCATAAGGTATGTTGTTCATGAAATTGTGTTGCCGTACAGCAATATTATTCTATTTAAAATTGCACCGAAGCGAACCATTTTGACAAATACAGCTAGAATTGAAAAGGGGAATATTCTCTATGAAAATTGAAAAATGAAAAATGTGATTTATTTGTAATATCTAACAGAAAACAATTACTTCCCCGGCACAAGCCACGCTGGACATTGAACTACATCTGATAGATATTGTGAAAAGACCCTAACTGAAAAGAAAAAAAAATCTTAAAGTGAAAATTCGCATTTTCATTCAGATAGTTGATTTTCAAATTTTCTCTAGTTTTCATTGAAAAAAATCATTAAATAAATTAGATAAGGGGAATGTTATTAAAAAATATCACTCACAGAAATCGTTCATTTCATTGAAGCAATGTTCGCTTCTCTCGCATTTAATCCCCAATACATTTTGGTCGACGAAAATCTATTTCGCTTTGCCAAGCTCGTCAGGAGGATTGATATAGGATTGGAATAAACAGGCTCTTCAGAAGCATACACATCAGGGATGGATATGAGGAAAATATTTCTTCTGACCTGTCATTGGCATTGCATTTTGATTTTAGTTCGAAAATATGAATAGGACATTCATAAAATCTGTTGTGGAATCATCTGCGACTGAAAGACAAACTTTAGTCGCTATTTTCCAAGAGGTTATCTTGAACGATGGAAAATAGCGACTAAAGTTTGTCTTTCAGTCTCAGATGATTCCACAACAGATTTTATGAATGTCCTATTTATATTTTCGAACTAAAATCACAGCTAGAATTATTATTGACCGAACTCTTAAACTGTTTTGTCATGGTTGCGTTGTTGAAAATACCGAAGTGGCACTCTAATCAGAATTGAAAGATAGCTGGTGTTCTCGAGATTATACAAATCATCAAGAAATCAGTCAATATTAATTGCGAATATTACCTAGTTACCACGTATCGATAAGTGAATATACCCTTGACGACGTGGTATAATCGATTTAGTGTTTCGCAACTGTCAACAAAGCGAATGTTGCCGTTAGCAACGCATATTGATGTTGGCGTTTATTGATAAACGTCAAAAAAGATCACTTCCTCCAAATATGACAGTTCTATCATTCTAAAAGCTATTTGACGTTTGTCAATTAACGTCAAAGAAAATATTATCTAGTTATTATTACTTGACTTGTCCTATAACTTTTGACTCCAGGAGTACAAAGTATTACTACTGATTTTCAACCAATCGCAACGTCTAATTGAGCCAAGTTACCTCGTATAGCTGACGCTCTCGTGGCGATCTTTCACAGAATACGACTCGTGCCTCGGAAGTATAATCGATTATTTTTGATGCTCTCGTAGTATACTGATTATACTTGGATATACATAGAGTAACTCCATCAATCAGAAATTCAGAAATATTTGAATTTCCATAGTAACAAATTCATATCGCTTCACACAAAGCGTGTCATAAAGTTTTGACGTTTATCTACTGTGTCACTCAAAAAATAATCCTATCAAATACAATTCGTACTTCAAAATATTTCAGATTATTTTTTTAGTATGATTTTCAACCAATCGGAACGTCCAATTGTGTTTGGTTACCTCGTATAATTTCGATTATGCAACTCATCATTGAAGTGGCCAATTGCGACTGCGAATTCTACCTAGTTAACAAGTATTGATAACTGAATAAACCCTTGACGACGGGGTATAATCGATTTGGTGTTTGGCACTGTCAACAAAGTGAATGTTGTCATTAGCAACTCAATGTTGGCGTTCATTAATAAACTTCCGCTTCCTCCAAATATGACAGTTCTATCTTTACTTGACGTTTGTCAGTTGACGTCTCAAAGAAAGAAGAAGTTTGTTCGATGTATACTCTTAACGAATACCACTCGAGCGAACGAAAATAATAGATTATTCTTACCTCGTAACTTGACGTATTCCTAAAAATACCACTAGAGCAACGCTCTCGTGCGCTTTCGCAGAATACGTCTCGTGACTCGGAAGTATAAACAATTAATTTCGATGCTCTCGTGGTATTACTACTGATATACTTGGATATACATAGAGTAACGCTTCGCCGTCGGTTTATTTTTTGTTGTTTTACAAACGGCAGCCCTCAAAAGTCAAAACTTGTGCGAGCCAACGATTAACGAGGTCTTACCTTTTAACGTGCGATTCCTAGCACTTTCTCGGGCCATTAGATAAAAATCTGTAGTCGCTCAAGATTCGAACCTAGCCGACTAGCAGTCAATGGTTTCGAACGCGAAAGTCTCAACCACTGAGCTACATGACCCTTTATTTAATCTGTTAAATACGAAAGGAATTTTATTTTTCCGACATGGAAGTCGGAATTTTGAGTTTTGACTCGATATTTCAGTTCTTTTGCTTCATACAAGTCACACATTGTTAATCAATCGTCCACAGTGTGACGAAAGCTATTTTTGTTTACTGATTATTAACAAAAAAATTGAACGATAATCGTTTCGGACCGATGGTTCCTTCTTCTTACTCCTATATACACCTACGACGTAAGCTTATTATGGCAAATACCTATTTCATTTATTATTTTTGGTTTCTTCCCGCGGGTGGCGCTGTGACTGACTTTACTGTAAATCGCTACTTCATTTGTGAGAAAATATTAGTTTTACAGAGGATTATAATTCATTGGGCTGGGGCAGGACGACTCTAATGCTGTCCGATCTACCCTGACACTGTCGAGAGGCAAGTATATCGAAACGCGTCTGCACGTGGTCTTCTTCAGCCAAATGAAGAATAATCTACTGTTTGATTAGAATAAGCATTTGCAATTGGATCTTCTTGGAAAAACGTTGCCCAGATGAAGTTCAACGTCCGTTTAGTTCAAAGTTGTTTTATGTCAGATGTTTGCCTCATTTTTTCCACATGGTGGTAATATTTGAAAAGAAGGAAACTTCGACATTGTCGATTTAACTATTTCATATATTTGATACTCTCCGGCAAAAATTCTTGAACTCTATTCACTTCCTGGACTCTTTGCTACCGGGGAGTGCTTTTTGGATCTTCCCTGCGGGTGGCAATGCGACTGACTTTACTATAAGTCGCTGCTTCATTTCTGAGGAAATATTAGTTTTACAGTGGATTATAATTTATTGGGCTGGGCAGGACGACTCTAATGTTGTCCGACCTACGTCACTGATGAGAGGTAAGAACCTCGAAAAGCATCTGCATGTGTTCTTGCCCAGCTAAATGAAGGATAATCTACTGTTTCATTACATTAAGCATTGCACAAATATCTGTCTGATGTAGTTCAATGTCCGTCGTGGAATTAACTAGGGAAGTAGTTGTTTTCTGTCATGTTTGCCAGTTTCATCGCGCGAGATCAGAGCAACCAAATAACCGGAATGATAAGTTGATTCGAACAGGGTACGTAATAAAACAAAATTCTGGTAGTTTGTTGTAGGGAGCACTTGTAATTTTTTGCCTGGATGGAAATTGCTTGCGAAATCTAATTGCGTCCTTCTTTCGCTCATTTCTTCACATCTCACCGAAATTCCATCTAATGCTGTATTTTTCCCGCTGAAGAATTGTGTGGCATTACCGAAACTCTGTACTTCCTTAGATGTTCTCCAACATGTGAAAGAGAAATTCTACAATTTGATACATAGTAGTCCTCGAAACAATAACTAATAATAAATTATCTGATGAAAATTGGTTACAAGCATCTCTTCCTGTTAACATGGGAGGCTTGGCTATTCACCTGGCATCTTCACTGGAGTTACCAGCATTTTTGTCTTCCTATAATAGTGTATCTGATTCAATGAGAATGATACTGCCATCTAGTTCTTCCAAAATAACAGATAATTTTTACGATGAAGGAGAAAAATTATGGAATTCAATAGTTGATTCTCCATTGGAAGAAAGAAAATAGAGAAAGGAAATAGAGCGTGCGTATAACCGTCCTCTGCTAGAAATTAATTTGAAGTGTCTGTTTGATCCAACATAAAATGCTCGTCTCAATTCAGTATCTTCAAAGGTAATCTTCTAGACAATGAAACATTCAGAATTTCTATTGGGGTTCGACTCGGTCGGGTCTTTACTCAATGTTCGCCATAAATGCAATATTGATAATCACTGAATGACTCGAGCTAAAAAAGCGTTCGGGTGTTATTCAGATTATTAGTGTTCATATGGTTCCATTATATTGTTTATTGAAAATAATAGTCGGCTATTCGTAATGATTTTTTGATATTACCTGAGGTAATATTCATAGATTGCTGAGTATGAAGTGAATATTATTCACACCTAACTATTCTACATTGTTGTTGTTTTTTAAAATTGTTTTTTCCGTTAACCAGCTCTGTCGTCCCCTTACGAACGGCAACCCTCAAAAGTCGAAACTTGTGCGAGCCAACGATTAACGAGGTCTTACCTTTTAACGTGCGATTCCTAGCATATTCATCTAAATAATCCAATGTAGCTATGGCTGTTGGCTGTTTGGTTTTCACAAACCACAAACTTGTTGACGAACTATTGATTTACATGTCTCATTAGCAAATAGAATACAATAAATAACTATTTGATCTACAATTATTGTCCTATATACAAAATTTCGGAATATATGCCGGTCAATATGTTCATCATCCTCTTCCCTAGAAGCTTCAAGAAACTTCCCTTGTTTTCTTTTTACTCGAATGAACAAGTTTCTATCATAAAATTAATTTTTCCTCAAGTTACGTTTTCAACATTTCATTGTCTTGATTTGTTTGATCCTTTCATGACTCTTTGTGTTACTGGTCATTGTGTTTTGACTAGTCCTGATATAAGTTAGTAGTTATACTCAATCTGAATAAATCTCACTGACGATTACTGAGCTGCCGGGCACTTTCTTTCCAAATTTTAAATTTTCAAGGAGAAATTTACCTGTTATTCGTCTTTTTCTGAAAGTTAATAAGTATCTACCCTCAAAATGAATTTTATATTCTTTCGGATAAATACATATAAATATAAAAAGAGAAATGTTTGTTTTTCCTGTTGGTGTGAAGTCCGGCAATGAAGGCTATAGCCATAAAAAAATTCAACCTGTTACCTACTTATTCTCAAATCGACGCTAATCATTGCTGATACCTCATTATTTTTTTGAATAACATTCTCTCACGAACAGTTTATGTTAATTATTGTTTACACTAAAGGATAATGGAGAGATCATGTCAAATCTCTAGTTATCAACTATAGTCTCGGGTTACTCTCCAAAACTTGTTAAATAAAATTAATTACATGTTATATTTCATAATAAAACTCTTGCATTAATTATTTATCTTTACGCACTGGGTTCTCACAGATGAAAATATTCGGCGGTACGTGTTTACACATTCTTCGAAAATACTCAAAGTGGGAAAGCGTACGTTTCATTCTAATTAAAATTAAATTTATGAATACTTCTGACCTGTACGTACAGAGCAAGGGCCAATGATAGAGATGCTGTGGGATGTCGTTGTAATTATAAGAATAAGCTACCAGTACCAGCTAATTTTAATCATTGTGGGAAAATTTTCACAGACTATATAGTTTTTCTTCTTATGTACAGAGATGAATCCAGCCATTTTTCTTCGAGTATCCATTTCAAATTTGAATGAATATTTGTCTGCTTTTGAGCTAAATTATCTTAAACAGATTTGGGTGAGTAATACTGCAAATAATAATAATAATAATTTATTCAATAAGGGTTTTTTAAAAATATGTATGAATACATGAAATAATACAAGAAAATATATGTAATCAACCTAATTAATTAAGCTGATGCTTGTCCTAGATTAGGTGAATTTAAAAAAATATTAATAATTAATATAAACATTCATAATCAAACTTATACACACATACATACACATCATACAGATACACTTAGGTTATATACATATAAATATTGACCAAGATACGCATTAAAGTTTCAAAAAAACCACTTCTGTCGATGTTGCGTTTAGTTCATATGTAACCCTAATATTTATTATACTTTTCTCCAGACACTGATTGAAAGAGAAATAAGGATATTTCGAAAGCTCTCAATTGAAAGAAGACAAGAGTCTTCTTTATTGTACCCATAAGCCTCATATCCTGTTTAAAACAAACCTTATACACACACACACACACACACACCCACACCCACACACACACACATATATATATATATATATATATATATATATATATATATATATATATTGTAAACGATGAAACTTGTGAATCTATAATAATCCAATTGTTTCCGTAATTTCTAGAACATCTTATATATCCTGTATTCTGGTAAAAATCATACATGAATGTTACTTCTACTTTAGTTCTTTAATAGCTATTTGTGTATTTAGAGCGCAAAGTGATTGATTGTCACTCGACAAAAAGATTAATCTTTGGAGAACGACAATGTCACTTTGTGCTCAAAATACACACATTATTTTTTCTACAAGCGCAGCTCTTAGAAAAAAAATGATCGACATACTTCATTTAAATAGGCCCATAACATTACTTATGAGAAAATCACTCAATAGCAATCCGAAATGAATAAATTGGACTCGACAAAATGGAGTCAGTTTCTCATAGAGACGCAGCGCGGTGCGAAGCAAATTCGGCCTTCCGTAGTGTGCTTCATCCTTAAAACTAAACAGGGAACATTTGAATAGTATCAATCACTTTTTAAATTGTACATATTCTTCTTTCGAATAGAAATATTCTTAGACTAGGAAGTCGGGTGATAAATTAAACAATCTAGAATTTAATTTTCGCGTTGATGACGGACTGTCATCAACACCCTCGTAAACAGAGCGTTGAGAACATGTGAAGTAATACACATCGTCGACGAAATCAAACACCTAACAACTGTGTTCCAAGCGAACAGTTACAACAAAAAGGACATAATTCGTTCCACACGTTCAAGGGAGAAGAAAAGGAGCACCAGTGAAGAGCAACGCCAGCACTGTCCGCCATACATAGAAGGTGTCAGGAAAATTCTGAAGAAGGATAAAATAACCACCGTCTTCAAACCAACAGAAAAAATATTAGAATATTTGAGTTCAGCAAAAGAGGAACCATAGAAATATACAAGCACCAAGAAAACTTCAACAGAAAGGAGGAGACAACATATCTACCAAAGATCTGGAACAAAAATAGCATTATAAATGACGTGCCAGGATCGAGAGCTTCAGTTTTAGTTGATACGTCAAGAATAGCTTCTTCGACTACACCACTGAAGATGATTGCCGAAATTGCAGTTGAAACGTTTGGTGATTTCAACCAGGAAAACCACGGCAAAACCTGGAAGCCAACCAGAACATTTTGGTGTTGTTTACCCAATGAGTCTAGCGTAAAATTTGCAGCAGGCATGTAGGCAAAAATATTGGGAAACGTTGGGCGTTCGTTGCTGGTGTCCCTTAATCAAGGGAAGAAATGATCTGGAAATCAAATTTTTTGCCGCAGCTTTGGCATTTACTAAAACGAGCAGGACCCGTTCAGATACTCAAAGAAATTTGATCGTATTTTGGCTTTGTGAACTTCTTTTGGACATGCGACCTTGTCATTGGATGCTTTTATTGTTTGATGAAATTCTTGAGTTGAGGCAGCAACTTGTATTTCACCGATCACCGCTCCTTCCTCTAAAAACACTACGAAACAAACTCTAGGGTTAGTGTACCGAATGGAATGTTTCAGGTAAAGTCTGAGCGTTTCCAGAAAGTACGTGGTTATTACGTTCTGCCCATGTCGATAAGAGTTCTGCTGTTTTAAACAAACAGGAAGAGCTTGCAATCGGTCCGTATATTTAATTGGTGGGAACGTTGAACATATATTTTATGTCAATTGTAATTTAACGTCCGTCGTGGTAGGTACTGTTTATTTTCCATGTTATATTCACTTAGTTCATACTGTATCAATTTCTTCCTGAGCATTTTAAATCATATAGTCATGTATTAGTTTAGTTGTTGTTTATTAAATAAATATATTGACAAATGTTATATGTACTTTGAATCCGGATCAAAACCTCACTATTACTTACCGGTAAATATTAAACAATACCTAGTTGTTTTCTGTAAAATATCCACTATTATAAAAAAAATTGTTAAAATTATTTCTCCATACGAACAGGAAAAACTTTCCCGCACTTGAGGGTTTTTTCAAGACCTAAACATAAGATTTTTCAATGCACTTGTAGAAAAATCAAGATCCTATTTGGTATTGGTATTGGTTGGTATGGATGGTGACTGATGCGCTACGACCTAGTTAGATCTATTGTGCCTCATCTTCTTATGCTATCTCAAGGTGTTCTCGTTTACAGCATCCCCGCAAGCCTCAGTTCCTTCAGGAATTTTAGGATTTTGAGGGGGTCCATTTGTGGTATTTCTTCCACAGTCAGCTGGTGTGATCCCAGTATATTTAATCTTTTGTGGTGTACAGCATAACACTCCATCAATATGTGGTGATCAATCAAGATCCTAACTCATACAGAAAGGTATACTTTATACGGAAAGGTATACTTTCCCGCCCTTGACTGCTTACCCGATCTCCGATTTGCGTCGTTCGGGTAATGGTAGTCGCATGCGGGAAAGGTACTCTTGACGTACTTGTTAGGAAAATAAGTATTTTGCACTACCAGGACCATAATAGTTTTTCACTCCCCAATTTTAGGGACTGAAGTGTCACTTTCACTTCTGGAGGAATTGAAAGCAAGTGTAGGATTAATATTCACTCTCAATTATGCAAGGCAGGGATTAAAACAAAAACAAAGCTATATATAAACCCAATAAAACAGATATTCCCTCTGACATTTGTTTGAAAAAAATAGATAGTATAAAATAACATAACATAGAATAATAATTACCATAACGAGCAGCAATAATTATTACAATTCCCATGATCCAAGACTGGTGATTATGATAGGTTTAATGATTAATCTTACACACACTTCTTTTACTGTTTTCATTACGTATATCCTATATAATCTTATCAGATATTAGTAACTCCTTGTTTGAAAAAGTTAAAATGAATGAATACTAATTTGAATGTTGGAAGCTAATTCATTTCTTGTACCTACTTTATCATTCTCAATGAAATTCTTATTCAGGAGTTTAATTAATTTTTTGTAATAAAACTCGTTGAGCTATTGGCACATAACAACCCCAATCAAATAAATAGAAATCATTTGGAGAAACTTTTGACTATATGTTTTTTTTCCTATTCAATTTTCTATGATAATTACATATTTTTACTCTCCGAACTCTGCTGCCCAGTACCGGATTTATACTCACTTACGCCGGGGGCTAACTATAACAATGCCCCCGCCAACTAATAAATTTCAATTGTCAGTTTCAAAGTACCCGTTCACTGCTTTTTCTTCACAGCATATAACAATAACATAAAATCATATTTACTTCACAACAACCTAACAAATATAATTTTTTTTTCAGATTAGTACTAAAATACTTTTCTTGACTTTTTTATGCAAACTCATCAATGGCATCATCAAAATTCAGCTTTAATAACATCCCACTATTATTATCCAAAATTGATAAGCAATTTAATATATCCTCTACTTTTTTACTCTTTTTAAAGTTGAGATTGACCTTTCATCACTGGCATTACTAATCATCAGGGATAGGAACATTATTTTGTATTGTAGCGTCCAAGGCACCGCTGACGCTTGATTAGTGAATGTCATTTTTTTCACAAAAACAGTATCCCAACCTAGTCCTTTTGATGCGGTGCCGGCGGTCGCTAATTGCGCGTTTGTTTCAAAAGGCGACGAGTTAAGAGGCTGCTTATAAAAAGCAAGAAGCAATATAATATATTTTTCGCCTCGTAGGCGACGAGTATATTGCTGCTTCCTTTAGCCCCTCTTAAAATTCACCGCCGGACAACATATGCGCATTTCTGGATTATTGGAAGAGCTCCAGCTAGCTGAAATTTATTCCACCAGTTCAGCATTGTCGCAAATATTTCTTCAGTAGCTATCTTCTTCAAGTTCTTATCAGGACTTATATCGTTTGATAATGCTCTATAGAGTTGTAAAAACAACTCAGAGCCGAAAGTTGCGTGTTTGTCACGAATTCTTTCTTATTTGTGTTTTTGTTCCCAACGAAACTCCACTATATTTAGAAGGCCAGGTTGTAGATTTCTCCAACACCGAAATACTGAATGAAAACTTAAACTTAATATTTACAAAAAAAACCGAGAACTTTATTTGAGCCTGTCGGAGGTTATCAGATAGTCTCCTTCCGAGCCAAGCTCGGAATCAGAAGTGATATAAATAAAGCAAAGATGCTTATATTTATAAGAATGGGGCAAATTCTTGCCGGCTAATCAGGCACCAAACCACTGGTGGGCAGGGCCTGTTGGAATTTAACGCGGGATATACTCCACTGAGCATTTGTGAGGTAATAATTTCTGTAATATTATCCATAATTATATGAATGGGAATTATGAAATACCAATTTCAAAAATCAGTATTTCGGGAGAAGATAACACGCCGGTGCTGATAGTCCCATAGCCCCCTCCTAAATCCGGCACTGCGTGCTGCAGATGGAGAATCTCAAAACCAGATTTCTCATTGGACACTGCAGACTCGGAGAATCCCTCAGTTCAGTATGGGAATTATATGGGATAGTATATAAAATGAATTATATTTTACCTTAGTCCACCATTTACATTCAGTACATTCCAGACTTCCATCAAACATAAAATATAGATAAAATAATAATAATAATAATAATAATAATAATAATAAAGGCTTTTATTGACAAGACAATCTTACACATTTTTACATGAAAATAATACCATATACATTTGTCTCAACCGTGAAAAACCCGTTCGTTTGACATGCAAATGAACGAGTTCATGTGAAAATAAATAGAGATTAAACCTAATAAACATTCACAAAAATAAAAAAAATAAAACTTATTTATGTATACATGCATGAAATACAGAAAATAGTTGCATCATTTTATGCAATCCATGTTAAGTGCTGTATCAAAAGTTCATGTTTGATTCTTTTTTCCATGTTTGACACTGACATTTTTTATATATATATATATGGGGTAACCAGTTATAAAGCTTTGTGATGTGATATGAAAAGGAGCACTCGTATAAAGAGGTTATGTGCTGGGGAGGAGTGAGTCGATTCTTAAAACGAACATTCAAATTATGTACATCAGTTCTGAAACGGATTTTGTTGTATAAGTATGAAGGCTTTCCAGTGATTATAATTTTGTGATAAAGAGTGCATGCATGTGCAAGTCTCATACCCTCCATATTCAGCCATCCAATATCTTTGATAAATTGGGACGTAGGAGTACCCCTCTTCAGTCCAAAAATTAACCGTGTGCAGCAGTTCTGTACTCGTTGTACTCTCAGCCAATCTCTCTTAAGTAGACTTGGGCCATAAACTGTATCTGCGTAGCTTAAATGAGATAGAACCAGTGTTTCACAAAGAATTGTTTTAATTTTTTTATTAAGTAGTGATCTATTGCTGTAAATTAATTTCAAATTACAAAAAGCTCTACGCAGTAGCTTAGTCACGTGTGAAGAATATCTCATATCATTGTCCAAGAGGACACCAAGGTTTTTTGCGCTATCTGTCAGTTTAATTGTGTCTTGATTTACTGCAATATGAACAGTGTCAGTGCATCTTTTCCTTGCTGCCGATCTGCCAAAGAGGAGTGCATTTGATTTTGTTGCATTGATAGAAAGGCAAAAGTATTTGGATATGGATAGCATGGATGCGAGGTCCTCATTGATATGTGAACAAGCATTTACGGTATTCTTTTCCTCAAAACTGTAATAGAGTTGAGTATCATCTGCATAGAAATGCGAAGAGCAGTGACGTAGATAATAAATATACTTAGAATTCTCTGTTTGCCAACTTTGGTGGTTTGACACATGATTAATTCATTAAATAATTTGTCTCACCTTGAATGACATCGAATTAAAAAAAAATTGAAAATTCATACACAACCAAATAATAGGTATATCTCGGTGAGGAATTTTCATAGGTATTGCAATGATAGCTTTTATTTGTATTGTTTGGATAAGGTAAATTGAGAAAAACTGAAAAGAAAATTATATCAGGAAATTTAATACGAATGTCATGCAGGAAGCTGTAGGTTCTGTGGAAAAAAAAACAGAGACACTCCATCATACCATAATGGAATGTGACGCTATATATCTGCTGCTGTTCGCCCACAAAGAAAATTTGCGCGGATGATGATATGGATGGTTCTAGTACAACATGGAAAACTTTCTTCATATTGGAAAGTTATGGGTAATCATTGACTGGAAATTCCTCGCTCAATAATGTCGAGAAACCTTTTTCAAATCATGTTGAGATTGTTACCTTTTGCCAAGATGGATAGAAACCCTGGTGCGTTCATTTATACCTGTGAAATCGGCCTACCAAAACTGTTAAGGTACGGCCTACGTGATTCTTCATATTTTATTTAGATCGGATTAGCTTCACGATCATTCGTAGATGACGGTAAAGTCATTACAGATTGATAAATGAATACTTGTCATGATGACGTTGAAAAATTGTCATTGTCACGACATGTTTATATTTCGTATTTATTCAATTTTGTTAAAAAATACGACATAACATGTTTAACGTGCTTATTTCATCAAAAATCAGAACAGTAATTTTAAATTAACTAGTTGGATATGTGATATGTACGGGATATTTAAACAATGATACTAACCTTAGATCTTCCATACAAACGCAGCCATGTCCAAGTACAAACTTGAAAAAACATTATGCACTACAAATACAAAAATTACAGAAAACTCAACAATAAACAAATAACTAATCATTGCGAACTGAACGAAAAGTAGTAAAAGAACAGAAAAAAACGATAAATATCCCGATGAAATGTAAATCACAGTTAATCAAAAATTATAAACATAGTAATAAACAGTCAAATTTCAAATATTCAAAAAAAAATATGACTCGGCTATTTTTTGATAATGCGCCATCTACTGACAACAGGAAAGCTAATCCCATCTTATTACAGCATTAACAACTTTGGGTGAAACAAAAGCGAATCAGTCAATCCACCAGGGTTTCTATCTATCTTGCCTTTTGCTAATAATGGAACAATTGAACAGATGACCGACTATGTAGAATTCAATCACTTTTGCATCTCTTGCCAAAAAAATTCAAAACCCTGTGTTATCCCACAGAAGATATAGTAATCGATGAATCGTTAGTACCATAGAGAGGTTGCCTTATATTCAGACAGTATCTTCCTGATAAGGCTCATCGATATAATATCAAACTCTTCAAACACTGCTCTACTGATTAATGGCTATAACATGGCCTTTCAAAGTTTCCACAGGAATGACAGCTTCAGGAAAGCGTGACATTGGGATTGCTAAAAATGCCTGTTTATCAGTTCTTGATGAAGGCAAAAAATTACTAAGGACACCGCACACTTTTATAGGGAAAGTGGCCCTCTGTCGAATCTGCTGAATTTTTGATATGTTGTAGTCCAAATCATTCCAAACAAAAAGTCCAATGGTCATAACTTTTTCTATAGGCTAGTTTTGACGCTAGAGGGCGTTGAAAATTCAAATATTTTCTCTATTGTTAAACAACAAAAAAGTTACCCTGAATAATTTTCACTATTCTGAGTAATCAAGATCTAAACATTCATCAATATAAGATAGTATTAGAAGTATTTTACGTTGGTGTTACAGATGGTCAATTGTACAGTGTGTTCCATCTGGTATGAACAAACTAATAGTTCGAGTTAGGAGGATGTTATAAAAATAGGTCTAATTAATTTATATTCGATTATTTTATTGATGCTCAAGGAGTATGATGGAGAAACGCCTCCTGGCGGGTCAACTAAGTCTCCATTCACACATTTAGCATAAGTATAATATGGAGACAATG
This sequence comes from Chrysolina haemoptera, assembly GCA_958298965.1. Taxonomy (NCBI): domain Eukaryota; kingdom Metazoa; phylum Arthropoda; class Insecta; order Coleoptera; family Chrysomelidae; genus Chrysolina; species Chrysolina haemoptera. Next base: position 28,113,952 of record OY282594.1, on the reverse strand, counting down.
ATGGGCTATAACTCAATTATATGTTACATTTAACGTACCTTTCCAACCTAGTATCGTTGACCCTAATGAAGCACCGTCGAATTAACCCTAATAATAATTTACAGGGTGTGTCATTTTGGAACATATCGATACGATCAAAGAAACTGACATTGTAGTTGATTCACAGTTGTTATTTAATAGTATTTCGATGGCGAAATTTTATTCTCATCCTCCATAGACCTGGAATATCAATACGTTCGTCAAATTCTAATAAAATGTTCCTCAAATCCTGCCTTTTATTTTTATTAATTTCATCGGTTTCTTCGTCCTCCATTGTATTCACACTCATAACATTTGAATCTCACTGCAAAATTATACGCCATATTCAACTTTACATTGACATGAAGTCACAAACAATCAAAACATTGCTCAATGGAAACATTTTTGTTTTTTTTTCTGTAGTGAAGGGATGCAATGTTTTCATATTATCCAGTACCCCATTCTTGAAAATGATTGAACAGTTTTCAAAACGAATCTAAACTATAATATTTTCATAATGCGTCAAAGTTCAATTTTCCGAATACTCTTGTCATATCGAAATAAAAACGAAAGTTAACCAAACAGCAGGATCCAAAACAAGAATTTATTGCTTCATATACAGGGCGAAAAAATAGGGTTGGATGGTGGAACGCATTTAACGCAATTAAAATGAAATATTAGTTATAACATCTGCGTTACCTTCACTCACCCCTCTACTACTATTATTTGTCTCTGAATCAGTTGGATGTTACGAATTTTTGGTTGAAATAAGTCCATTCGCAAATGTAAAAATCCCTGACGTTACAATGATAGATTCAGAAAGAATTTTTTCTACGGCTATTTTATTGACATATTTTTAATATTTCTTGTTCTTTCTCATGCCTTCAAATTATACAGGATTGTCGAAAAATATTTTTCAATACGGAACTTTTCGAATTTAACTATAGCTTTCTTTTAAAACGAACACTCGGTATAGTTTTCAACTTTGTGATGTAGAAAACGGTGTAGAATAATAATCATAAAGAGTTTTTGATTGTAGATCCTAAGGCGATTTGTAACCATTTTCGAATTAATGAACTTTAGAAATTGTAAGTAGTTGGAACACACTGTATAATTGACCAAATGTAACAACTCCAAAGAACAATATTTGAAAAAGTATCTCATATTGATGCATGTTTACATCTTGATTAATCAGAATGATTATTATCAAGGATAACGTTTTGTATTGTAAAACAATGTAGAACAAATGAAAGTTTTCATGGGCCTCTAGCTCCAAAACTAGCCTAAAGAAAAAGTTGTGCCCATTGGACTTTTTGTTTGGAATGACCTCGACTACAACATATCAAAAATTCAGCCGATTCGACAGGGGGCCACTTTCCCTATTAGTGGACAACTTCTATACAATTAACGAATTTGCGCAAGAACTGTTGCAAAGGAAAACCCATCTTATTGGAACCTATAAAGAGCATAAAAGAAAGGTTTTCCTAAAGAGGTTGATGCTGCAAAACTCAAACGAAGAGAAGTTGTTTCACGTGAAGACAAAAATGGTATAGTAGTTCTCAAATAGAGAGAAACCCGTGATGTCCGGATATTATTTAACAAAACATAGCCACATCAAGCTGGATACTCCGAAACCAAACTATTTATTTATTTTTGCAGATCCATTGTTGCGTCTGGTTTCCATCAATCTTCTTCAATCTTTTTCAGACATCAAATTTTCGGACCGTGTACAGGGGAGAACAAAAACTAAAATTTTGATCAAGTGTAAACTACCCTCATTTTGACATTATCAGTAAAGATTATTCAAAAAAGCTGTAGAATATTCAAAGAATATTGAAAACAATATTCAAATTTGGAATCAGAGCCAGGTTAGTTTAGACTTCATCAAAATCCTATTTTGAAATTTTGATAAATCATATGCAATTATTCCGCAATGCATCAACTTTTACGGAGAATTAAATTTTCTGACAAATCGATAATAAGAAAATTCTCGAATGGTGCAAACTTTTGAAACTCATGGTATATATGGACGCAACGTTATTGGAGTGGTAGACTCTCAATTTATTCACATGTTACATCGAAACAACAAACTGACAAAAAACTAGGTTTGTAGGAATAGTGCAATTTTTCTGTCGCTGCCTTCCGCCCTATAACGTTATTATTGCTACAACAAAGTTAAAATATTCATTCCTCACCAAGTGATGGAATAAAATACACGCAAAATGCATAAGACAGTAAGTGTTGTAGAATATTTGTTCAATATCAAGAGCGAGGATTCGGTTATCAAATTTGATTTCAGAATTGCCAAATTCTGTAACGGTTGTGAAGAATAGTATATTGTGTATTTAGTAGTAAAAGTGTTACATTTCCGGACGACAATGCATATTGTTGGCCGAGGCGTTAAGCAGTGAAGTCTGGGAATGTGCTTTTAATACGAGGTACACATACTATTTTTTCTGAAATCGCAATCAACCTCATTTTAAATTAAGAAATTTTTATAAGTGCATAACAATTTTCCCGGACCGTTTTCGATACGGGAAAGTTCATCGTCACTGTTTGTTTATTATTGAGACGCCATCAAAACATTTTTCTACGACCCACTTTCCCACACGGATTTTCCCGCATTAGTGCGGGAAAAATAGCTTTCTGCACTAGCGCGCGAAAGCAAAATATGTAAATTTAACGTTATTATATTTACATTTTATTGATTTTTCCTATATATTACCATTCAAACTAATATAGGTTTTAATATTTAATCTAACCCTGATTATTTTTCTTGTTATCGCAAATTTTTCATACATTGGAATAAAATAAGAAATTACGATACTTTTATATATCTATCCTATACATTTCTCAAAATAAATCCACATAACAATCAAACTAAGCTGAGTCAAGTGGTGGTGTGGTAACCAAAGATTTGCTATGAAAACCAAGTTGTCATCAACCGGACCGGCTACGGCTATTCTGTCTCCTTTGCAGAATGCAATACATTCTGTTTTTAGCATTAATATTAATTTGTGGATTTTCATTGACATTTTTTTACGTTGAAATAAAATATTCATTTTCAATCTGCTTTTTGAATCTTTATGCGGTCGTAGAAAAAATTATTGTTCCTAATTCATTCACTCCGCTTCGCGTCGTTCGGGTCAACGGCAGTTGCGTGCTGGAAAGTATCACTTTTCGTACTTGTTAGGTAAATAACTATTCTCGGACCGTTTTCGATACGAGAAATTTCATTGCCTAAAATAATAATTATGGAAAACAACGTTAAATTAAAAGTCTCTTGTATGAAAATTGTCGTATTAATGAGTATTGGAGTTGAGGCAGAGACACAAAGACAGGAGTGCATATACCGGCTGCTAGAATGATAAGCAACCAGTGAGACATGCAATCCAGAAGCATGCCGCTAGGGAATTCATATCTTGTATACTTTGCTGAAATTGTCGGTGGGATATAATTTCTACATTCCGGTAGTTTCTCGAGATTCAGTGACCGTGCGTTATTTTTTCTACAACGTATGATATTTGAACGTTTCGGTATTTTCTTACATACGTCGTAAACTATTTTAATGGCAGATAAATCATTCATTATATCTTTTAATCGGGTGTGTTGATAAGGTGTGTTGAGTTATTACCTTTCACGATTATCAACAAAAACTGTTTTTCCACATAATAAATTGAAGTATTGATCGTAGAATCATGCACATGCAGAATTTACACCTCCATTCTCATCGTTTTTATGACAAACCTACTATTTTTATTATCTAAACAAGCGGATTTCCCATAATTTTGATCAAAAAACAGCGTGTTTGTGTGTGAGACAGAGCCCTTGCAAATGTGTTCTCTGTAATGACATAGGAATCGTAACTATTACGGTATCTTATACATTCACTAATGTCACTTGAGCACACATTTCCGGTATTCGGATGTTTGGAATAACACTAACACTGTGGATTTATTCCCGCACGCAACTCCCTCGATCTCTGTCTTCCGACCAACCACGTCCGACTGAGTCAAGTGCCGGGATCCTTTATTTACTGAAATCACCAATGAATAATCATATATATAATCATTACAATAACGTGTACACTACACTAACGATAACTTATAATTTCAAATGAATTGTCAAGCTGTGCGTGCTGTGTGCACGCTTCAATATTCTTGAAGGAAGACATTTTGTATTTCGTGCAAAAAAAAGTCGAAAGCGCTTTGCTACGATATTTAATAATTTTATTCAGAATAACTGTTTTTTGGTGGATAATAATATAATAATAATAATAATTTATTCATACATGATCGAATTACATTTACAAATATTAAATTGGTGTATGAATAAGGGTATACCTACGAGATACATATATATCTAGATATACATATATCTGTGTGTAGGTTTCGGGGAATAGCCATTAAGATAGATACAGAAGCGTATGGTTAGGTATAAATACAATCATAAATACATAAAATCACATCAACTACATCTTAGGTAAAAAACTGCGCACGGTTTTATAAAAATAAAAATAAAAATATTAGCCTAATCTAATCCTAATCCTAATCTAAAGTTGTAAATATATAAAAATAAACATATAAAAATAAAGATATAAGCATTGTAGGGTATCATATATAATAAAGTAACAAAAGAATTCCTTAGACAATTTTCATGGATGATAAAGTTTGTCTATGGTTTAAGACTAATGTATAATCACAATAAGTATATTTTGAATAAAAAGATTTGTAGTGTGTACTACAATATGGAAATTTTTGGTATAGGATTATTTCAGAGTTGTAGATAGTAAAGTTATGAGATAAGGATTCATGATGGTCAAGTATAAAAATATAGGATCATTTCATTGAATTATCGAGTAATAGCGATGAAGAATAAATTAAAATAGCATTGATTAGAAGGTTGACAAAAATAATACTTTTTTTTTGACACATGTCTTTGGAGAAAAGTCCATTTGATTAATACCTTCAGTTTTCAAGAATCGAGCAAATATAAAGAAACGGTAACCCTTTTACGAATTTTTTCAATGATTTTTTGAATCGACGAGTTGTTGGTTCATTTTTGACATTTTCAGGAATGTTATTGAACGCTTTTGGTCCCAGATACTGATAGCAGCATTGTCCGATTGTCTTTTTCATGAGTGGTAGAACGAATTTGTTTCTTTGGCGTGTCTCATACTTGTGAGAGTGAGTGATGAGTTCCATTGGATGTGAATACTGGGTTGTTGCTAATTTAATGAAGTACAATTCTTTCAAATCGAAGACATTCGCGCTTTTATACAATGCTTCGGTGGGATATCGGTTTATTTCAGTCAACATTATTCGCAGGAATCTTCTCTGAATAACTTCTAGTGGTTTTAGACATAGATACATAGATACTTAAAATATAACAAGGAGAGTATATTTTGTGTTAAATATTCGAGTTGCACCTACCCGGTGACTGAATATGTCTGTTCGAAGGACGATATTTGGATCAGGATATAGTAAAAATACTAGAAAAACTTCAGTTTAATTTCAATTATCGTTTACAAAGTGTAACTTGTCACTTTTCCAAATTCAATCTCGTACTTGTCACAAATGTCAAAAATTACGTTTTAAAAGAAATCAATTATACAGTGTGAATAAAAGCATAATATCAAATATGTTATTTTTCCAAACAGAATATACAAAGAGATAACAACTTTCCGCAACATCCTCCCACCTTGAGTTGATTTAACCCTGTTCAATAACTCAATAATCAGGTTGCTACATCCCGAATCTCTGAGGAGGTTTGACTTTTCTCCCATATCTGGTGGTAACTGATGAGGGAACTTCAGGAGTCACGGAATATTCTTCGTCGCTCTCTAACTGATCGATATTAGCTGTCTCAAGATCTGGCTTCTCTGGAGGTTTTACAGTTTTCGATAAGGAATGCAGATCTAAATCATCTTTGCAATTCAGTTCTAGGCGATATACTCTCTGAAGGGGTCTCAATACTGATCCTTTGGTAGTTTTCAATTTCACCAGTCGTACTTTATTATCTCGTCCAGGAATTAGTTCCTCGATGTAAGCTAAAGGCCAGTCTAGCCGTTTCAAATTATCAGAGCCTATCAGAACGACATCACCTTCTATTCTTTTAGTTTCATTCATCCTATACCTCAAATGTTTCCTAAGATCTGAACTTTCCACAGCATCTAAATCAGGAACTCCAGATTCTTGAATATCTCGCAAAAACATCGCAGGAGTCAATGGAATGAGGCCTCTGGGATTCTCGTGCATATACGTTAATGGTCTAGAATTCAATATCGATTCGCAGTCACATAAAACTGTAGATAATTCCTCATATGACAGAGATGCTTTTCCCAACACCTTCCGAAGGAGATCTTTGATGATTCCAATTAACCTCTCCCAAAAACCTCCCCACCAGGCAGCTGTTGGAGGATTAAACTTCCATTCTATTCTCTCCGCAGTACTATAAGACGTTATCATTTTCCAATCCAACTTGGCAAATTCATTTGCACTACCACAGAAATTTGTACCATTATCGCTGTAGACAGTTGATGGTCTCCCTCTTCTTGCCACAAATCGTCTAAATGATTGTAGAAAAACATCAGTTGAAAGAGAAGACAAAAGTTCCAAATGCACAGCTCGATAAATGGCACATGTGTACAGGCAAATCCATACCTTTGCTCCAGTACGAATGAATAACGGACCGGCTAAATCCATGCCAATTACTTCGAATACATAAGCTTGTCGTACTCTATTTAAAGGTAGTGGTACAGGTGGTACTTCCAAATGTCTTGCATTGAATCTTTGGCAAATTGTGCATCTAGAAACGACGGATCTCAAAGTTTTCCTTCCTTTTAATATCCAATACCTTTCTCTCAGTAGGCCAAGTAAACACTGAACACCGACATGCGAAGCTTTCACGTGTTCATCAAATATAAGTTTACTAACCACAGGATGCTTGGATGGCAAAACAATTGGATAGCGGAAATCATTGGAATCATTCCGTTCGGATATTTTTGTTTTTACCCTGATGATACCATCATCGTCAATGAAGGGACAAAAACTTTTCAACTTGGGATCATCAAGTCCAAAAAAAGATTCATTCTGTACCAATTTAATAATACATATCTCAGCAACATGGATTTCTGCAATTGACAATTCTTCCTCCATCAATCTCTCATCTTTTTTGTTACAAAGACAGTTTGAAATGAATCTTCTTATCCAACCAAAAACTCGGATAATTTTTTCATATTTGGAAATTCGTTCATGATACCAGGATAAATCTATTCTCGAAGAAAAATTCGAAGAAGTTGTTTGTTTTCCGATCTCAGAATTTATTGCTTCTTCATCTCTGATGAAATTTTGGTTCGGCCAGTTCTTTGGAGATTCTTTTAGCCATTGAGGCCCCTCCCACCATTTTGAATCGATCAGTTGTTTCGGTGAGCAGCCACGTGAAGGTAGATCGGCTGGATTGAGATCTCCAGGAACATGAAACCAAGCATTCTTATTGGTCAAACTTCGAATTTCCTTCACCCGATTCCAGACAAAAGGTTTCCAATTTTCTTCATCCTTTATCCATGATAAGACTGTCGTCGAATCAGACCACCAGTAAACCAGTAGAGCCTTATCAATAGTTTCAGTGATTGTAGAGGATAATCTAGCACCTATTGTAGCTGCTAACAACTCAAGACGTGGAATAGTCAATCGTTTTACTGGAGAAACCCTGGATTTGGACAAGTTGTATATGTACGCCATAACATGTTTCAGATCTCAAAAAGATAGCTGTGGCATAGGCATGCTGACTGGCATCACAGAACACATGCAAACTACAATGATTTCTTCCTTCGGATGAGTTGAGCAACCATCTAGGAATTTTCAGGTTCATGAGAATGGAAATATCAGCCACCCATTTCAAAAAACTTTCTTTGACTTCTTCTGGTACCTGCGTATCCCATCCAATCTTAGACCCCCAAATCTTCTGTAACAATAATTTGGGACAAAGGGAAACCGGACATGAAAAGCCAATTGGATCAAAGAGTCGGTGGGCTGTTGATAAAATCATTCTTTTGGTAATTATTTCGGTATCAAGTTCTTGAAACCAATCTGAATTCAACTGCAGAGTATCAGAGTTTTTATTCCAAAAAAGTCCCAATACTGGAGAAACACTCGTAGTTTCCGGGAACTTGTCAAAAACTGTGTGTTCCCACCCTCTTAGATCAAACTGGGCAGATGCAAATATCTCTGTGGAAACTTCAATGAAATTCTTCAGTTCCTTTTCGGTGTTCACACTAGTAACACAGTTATCTACATAAAAACTCTCGAGAAGTTGAATTATTATTGATTTCGTTTCAGAGTTTTCAGATCTCTCTAAAATATTTTTCAGGTGACATTCAATTACTGCTCCTAACAGGAAGGGGCTGCATGTAACTCAAAAAACAACTCTTGCATGACGATATGTTTTCAAATTGCCTGCATCATCAAACCAGAAGAAACGCAAAAAATCCCTTTCATCAACATTCAAGCTGATTTGCAAGAAAGCTTTTCTTATGTCCGATATAACCCCAATTTTTGATAGGCGAAATCTGATCAATAAGGACGGTATCAACTCAATTAAATTGATTCCTTTCTCCAGACATTGATTGAGAGATGGTTGGTTTTTCTCTCTAGCAGAGGCATCGAAAACAGGGCGTATTTTTGTTGTTGTACTGCCTTTTTTCACTACATGTCGGTGCGGTAGATAATGCCCCTCTTTCACTAAATCTGTTTCTGGAATATTTTCGACAATACCCTCATGCAACCATTCTCTGAACACGTCATCGTATTGATCACGCAAACCATCAGAATCGAGCTTCTTTACTAAGGAAACAAGTCTTTCAGAAGCCAATCCATAATTACTCGGCAAAGGCGGGTGATCTTCAATCCAAGGCATACACACTTCGTATCTGCCATCTTTGTTTCTCTTCACAGAATTCCGAAAATGATTCATCACGCCTTCCTCGATTTCTTTCTGGGTCTTTTTCTGTACAGGATCAGATATACCAAGGATATCTAAATTCCACAAATCAGAAATGCATTCATTCCTTGTAAACATAGACATGGCAATCAATGTTTCAGTTTTTTCAGGTTTTGTTTTGCTGTAGTCATCAAGTTTGTCCATCAATGTCCACCCCAGAAGAGTTTCCACAGCTACAAGGCCACTTTCCAATTGAAAACGATTTCCAGTTAATAGTTTACCAGCGATATCAGCTCCAATAAGGATATCAATGGGTCCTTCTTGAATATCAGTGATTTCAATACCAACTGATCGTAATTTACTCATCCAGGGACCTTCTCGAATACATGAAATATTGGTACATATCAGAGGTTGATCTAATGCTTCAAAATTACAAGAATATTCATTCTTCAGACTACTCAATCTTATTCGATAGCAGTTGTGTATCATAGCATTCGTTTTGGAGCCACCAAATAAAACGTGAATGATCTCTTCCTGCCTCAGACATTCATAATCCATTTCTAGAGCCGCAGACTTTGTCACATATGATTTCTGAGAACCAGTGTCAATTATTACACGAGCTTTTCTTGATTTGGTGGCACCATTCAAATTGACAACTAAAGTTTGCAGAAAAACTTCAGAATACGAACTATTCGATAAGTTGTTTTCAATGTTTGTTTGTACTGATTCAGTAGGCTTCGAGTCTGTTTCTTCGGTTTTGGGGCACATTATAGCAAAATGTCTACCATTACAAATGGTACATACTACACTAACTCGGCATTTTCTAGAAATGTGGCCATATTTCAGACACTGATGACAACATCCTCTTTCGCAAAGCCTTTTTTTCCGTTCAAACAAAGTTAACTTTTTGGCATCTGTACAAATCTCACTAGAGTGGTCTCCGCTGCAAAAATGACATTTCTTTTGCATTTTATTATTCATCAACCCAGAAGTCGTCGGCAAAACATGAGTTTTCAAAGGATCATTCTTCTTTTTTGATTTGCTATGCATATCAAAACCTGATACAGCCAAATTAATCCGTTTCTCGTTTTCTACTTCTTTCCGGACAAATGTCATCAATTTATCCAAGCGATCTTTGAGAGAAGATTCACTATCGTAAAGGCTACTTCTTTGCCATACCCGTATAAGATCTTCAGGAAGGCAGGACTCCATCAAAGGATACAACATAGCCGCGCACGTATCAGAGGTTACATCAAGAGTTTCTAAAGATCGCAGTTGAGATTCCATTTTGTCATAGAGAAAACTGAGTTTGTTGTTATTCGAAATATTGTTCAACACTAACTTCAACAACTCTCGTACATAGAACTCCACCAGTACATCTTTTCTTCCAAATCTGCTCTTGAGGCTTTCAATAACTTTGGGGTAATTTTCCGCACTCGGTGGGTAACTTTCCACCAGCTGACGAGATCTCGAGTTTGGAATGGTCGCCTGAATCAAATATTGAAATTTATCCTCCACGGCAATGTCTTCGTCATCATGGATTCGTTTAAATTGGCTCCAGAAGGGAAGCCAGTCTTTAATTTCGCCACCAAACTTCTTGAACTCAATAGTGGGTAACTTGAGTTTTCTTTTGGTGTTGCTGGAATACTGAGATATACTATCCGCCACATAATCTTTATTCGACATATTGTCAGCTAACAGCTTCACCTTATAATATTTCGTAGAATAATCATCGGCAGTTAAAATCTCAAAATTCAAAGCTTCATCATCGTGAGTGAGATAATCCAAAACTTGCTTGTGCAAATCCATCAGGATTTCAAATTTCTGCTCCAAAAGGCGTACATTACTGTGTATTGCCACCTTATCTAAATCAGTTTTTGCGAACAGTATCATAATTCCATCGAAAACTCGGTCAAAAGAACTCCTTTGAACCGCAAGTACTTTTTCCACCTTATCCATATTCAGAGTCCTGTCACGGTCGCCAAATGTTAAATATTCGAGTTGCACCTACCCGGTGACTGAATATGTCTGTTCGAAGGACGATATTTGGATCAGGATATAGTAAAAATACTAGAAAAACTTCAGTTTAATTTCAATTATCGTTTACAAAGTGTAACTTGTCACTTTTCCAAATTCAATCTCGTACTTGTCACAAATGTCAAAAGTTACGTTTTAAAAGAAATCAATTATACAGTGTGAATAAAAGCATAATATCAAATATGTTATTTTTCCAAACAGAATATACAAAGAGATAACAACTTTCCGCAACATTTTGTGTGATATCAATTTTTTATCAAACTCTACCATTTCTCAAATTTCTAAACTCAAAAAAAATGTCCATTTCAATTATTCACAATAATGAAGAATAAGTAGGCAGCCAAACATTGTCCTCGAAACTTGTCTCTCTGAATTATGATACCTTATTATGTATGTAAGTAATTAGCAACTACACTATGAGATTTTTTCCAATTAACACCTTCACGTCGTCGTGCGCCACCCGTGGGCAGTTTCCACGCCCAGCCGTGATATACGATGTACAGGTGGCACGCAGTATATAGAGTACTCGGTAGGGACTCGGTGTCAAAATAAATTGAAACTCACTTATTCAACAACTGTCACAAGCACAGGGTATGCTAAAAATGACTAATTTTCTTGTCATTTAATTTTACAAATACGAATGACGAAAGAATTCACGAATTAATAGAACAAACCATTAAATTATTATTATTTTTACATGGAATTGTTTCCTATCGTTTCGTTAGCACGAGTGACTAACATCTTCAGAGGTCTGTCTGTTCATCTTTGATATTTCACCGATCGAAGATGAACTGCCCTCTGAAGAAGTTAGCTACTGGCGCTAACGAAAGGTTTGGAAACTATTCCAAAAAACGACGGCATTTGAACTCGAATAAAAAAAGCCATAATGAAAACTTCGGCTGCAAGAGCCTTAGCCATTTTATAATTCGAACAAACTTTAAAAAAGCGAGCTGGAGAGTAGCACGGAGAATTACGAAGGCCTTGACTTGGTGAAAATATGTGGAGAAAAGGGTATAATAATATTTATTTGACAAGACGATAACAAATAAATGTAGAATCCCCACAGAAGGATAAACCTGTGCGTGGAATGTATTTTATTGACAAACATAATATAAATTATAATGAAAAAAACAAGAGAAAGTAGTTTCAACTAACATTCGGTGAGCATTGAGGTGGTCGTTTAACGTCACGCATTCTCAGTTCCATCTTCATGGCGAATCGGTAAAATTTGAAAAAATCGAATTTGGCAAATACATTTGAAACATATTGGAGTACTTGTTGAATGTATCGAGATTCATTTTTTTCCAAATATTCGTAATTTTTTTGCGGAAACCAATAAACGGATGAAATGAAGATGTTATTTCAACAAAAAAATGTATTGAAATAATTCAAAACCTAACATAAAGCAAGACTTCACACAACATTGTTGACGAGAAACTATGAGAATGATAATTATTTGGCGGCAATGCACCAAAATCTGGCAAATTTCTAAGAAATTGTCTCATCGTATTAGGTGAGTCAGTTCAGCACTTTGCGAATAGAAGCGCTAGTGTGAAATTCATTGATTAACAGAAATACAGAATTATGAATGGATCGTAATGAGGGTTTGATAATGATAAACTCGCGCTCTATTTGATAATGCAGGATAGAAGATATGAGAAAGAACGATTGCTTCGTATAATATGTTGAGAGGAGTCACTTATAGATTTTGACCAATATTTTTTTGTTTATTTACTTAATTAATAACATTAGGTTCTGTAATAAGAGTTACTATAGTATCAATTACTTTTATTGAAGTCATCGAGGGAACAGTGATTTCGCAGCAAAAATTTTAAAATTTAAATGAATAATTACAATGAATGAATTATTTCGAGAAGTTAGGAAATTTGCCTATTGAATTGTCAAAAATAGTCAGATATGGAATTCTTTACTAATACAGTAACATAAAAAAATAGATTAAAAAACAGAAGTCATGCAAGTGTCAGTCTCGAACAATATATACAGATATACAGTGAGTTATTATTATTATAAGAATAACAATAAAAATAATAATTTTAATTATTATTATGAAAATGATAACTATAATAATAATAGTATTATTAATAAAAATAATAATAATGATACCTCAATGATGTAGTCCTCCTCGACCATCATAGTAGGACGATTTTCATCATAGTTTTCGGCTCCTAGCGAAACGAACATCGTCCGAAAAAAGGAGAAAAAACGGACTTAGTATCAAGATTTACTCTTTGAACTCTGTAGGCTCTACCCAAACCATTCCTTTAAAATGGTGGTTCTGATCATAGGTGTCCTTGGTGGAATGATGGACACACTGCTCTCTAATCTGAAAATCATACCGGTTTGCCGTGATGCGGCAGAAATCTTAGTCGAAAATATGCATCCGTCATCCTTGGTTCACTCCGTCTACTCAGGGCACATGATTTTCGGACACAGCAATCATTCACCCTACGGACGTGTTAAATAACTATCCGTATGTATCGGGGCTCCGGAGAGAGGGCCTGACTGGAACAATCCTGACGGATGAAAAAAAAACCTCATAAATACTCATCGATTGTACCTACCCAAACAGGAAATAGCTATTTGTTGTGGCACTCTGGGGTGACTTGATGATTTTTTGCATCGTATTCACTTTTTATCTGTGGAAAAACCTACAGAGACACCGTTGGTGGTCCGTGCGTCTTCCAAGCAAGCCTCAGACGTAATGATTTCTACTATAGAGATATCGAAAACCGGAAAAGATTTAGATTGAAGATATAGTTGAATACGGAAAAAAAGTGTCTAACTTGAATGCTATTTATATGGAGTTAAATTATGAATTTTAATAGAATATTGTGTGTCTAGTAGTAAAAGCATTACATTCCCGGACGACAATACAAATTGTTGAACGAGATGTTTCAAGCCGAGGCCAACAAGCATTGAAGTCTGGGAATGTGCTTTTACTACGAGGTAAACATACTATTTTTCTGAAATCGCAATCAACCTTATCATAAATTAAGACATGTCTATAAATTGTTAAAAAATTGTTGAATTGTTAAAATTGTCGTCCCCTTACGATCGGCAGACCTCAAAAGTCGAAAAGTGTGAGCCAAGGATTAGGTTAGGTTAGGTTAGGTTTAAATGTGAGTGAGCCCATATCAGGCTCTCCATTGCGGCCAATGGCCTATTGTGGCTCACCCTATGGTTATATTTCTCCCAGTATATCCAATCTCTTAACGAAATTGAGTAACATATTGGGAGAACAGTTTACCAGATCTTCTGGCCTTACTTTTGTATTGCCAAATATTGAAAATCTGGTTCTGGCCGCTGCAGGGCATGTACACAGGATGTGTTTAGCCGTTTCATCATCCTCCATGCATAGACGGCACTCTGCATCCTGTGCAAGTCCGATTTCATGCATGTGGTGTTTGAGTTTGCAGTGGCCAGTGAGCAAACCTACTATAACTCTGAGAAGTGCACTACTGAGTTCTAGAAGTTTGTCAGAGTCCTGTTTTTTCCTTGTACAAGCAATAAATGCTTTGGAATGGGCTAGTCCTGGTAGACTGAGCCAATACTCAAGTCTTTTATTGTCTGCCCAGGTGGTTGTAGCATTCTTGGCAGTGCTATATGCTAAACCGATGACCGGTTCTGGCCCAGTGAACGTTGTTTCGGCCCCCCCTTTTGCTAGGGCGTCCGCTATTTCGTTTCCTTCTAGGTCCGTGTGACCTGGTATCCAAACTAGGGTAACGTTGTTGCCTTGTGCTAGTCGGTTCAAGGTGTCTCTGCAGTTCCATACTGCTCTGGATTTAAAGCAGAGCCAAGGATTAACGAGGTCTTACCTTTTAACGTGCGATTCCTAGCACTTTCTCGGGTCATCAGATAAAAATCTGTATTCGCTAAGGATTCGAACCTAGCCGACTAGCATTCAATGGTCAGTGCATAATAATTTTTAATTGATGTTATTATTGTTGAGACGCTGGCCGACAAAAATTTTTGAGGACCGTTCTCGATACGGGAAAGTTCGTTGCTCAGCAACAGACTAAAATACTAGATTAGCATATTTTGGGGTCTGAAGTTGCTCCGAGAAAGTACGCATTCTTGAGCGATTTCAGAAAAAGTTATTTTGGAACATTACAAAAGTATTCGAATGGAACAAAATAATTATTTATCATGCAGTAAAATCCTGTAATGTTAAGAACCGGCGAAAAGTAGGTATTCTTCTTGAATTTCTGCAGTCTGTATGCCTCAGGGAACACCTCCCAAGGCAGCGAGTTTCAAAGCTTTGCCGTTCGTTGGAAGAGCCCTGATAAAGAGATGTTCGACATGTTTCCAAAGTGACAGCATATGGATGTGAGGACTGAGCTCGACGGGTCAGTCTCGATGGAACCGCTGACGTTGTAACGATTGATGAAATTGATATTGACGGGAAGCGAATTACTTCTTGCACGAAACTGAAATCCAAGCTTTTGAGAGGCACTTTTGGCGAAGGAACGTACATGTTTTTTCCATTAAAGGGTACTACTGATAGTAATACCTAGCATTGAAATGGAATATTTCGTTAGTATGGTTATAGTCCTAAAATAGTTACGTTGACCACTGTGAGATCGGTCTTTCTAAAGAAAATACAGCTATCTTCAAAATGAGAAATTCGACGTGTCCATAAATACCTATAGCATGCTTTATTATGCTTTCATCTCTCTCATGGAATAGTTGCCTGGGGAACAGCAAATGCTTGTTGTATTAAGAACCTAGAACAAATACAAAAATTTACTTTGAAAATGATCAGAAATTAAAAACGAACTTACCCCACGGACGTACTATAAGGACACATCGATTCTAGGCATAAGGCAACTTAACTTTTTCAAAATTGTGATAAGACAACACATGAAACAACATGAACTCCGAAAAGTTGAGCACCATTTTGCAACTCGCCACAAAATGAATTAATTGTAAAATATTTTACAAAATGTTATATTTACTTAGTTTTTCGGCTGTATGATAGTATTCCGATTGAAACAAAAAAATTTGTAGTAACAAATTATTAGGAGAAAGGCTCAAATCTTGGATCTTTCGGGAGTCTCTTGAAGGTTGAGGGTGACAAACTTTGTTGTTGTTATCCCCTTTGCTAGAGGTGGTATTCGGGGACTTCATTAGCTCTAACATTTTGGGAAGGTTAGGTTAGCCTTCATCTCTCTGGTATACTGATCACGATAATGTTCTGCGGCCTCCTGTATTTCCCTTTCCAAGATTTTAAGCCAAGGGAATTCTCTGATCTCCTCCGGAATGGGTCTGACGACTTTGCAGAAGTGGTTACTTTTTCGTTCGTTTTTCTGCGTATCTTTTCCTTGATTCTGATACGTAATATGCTATTATAGACAACCAATTTTTATGATCAAAATGATCGTAAATTTGCAGATTTGTATTATTCAATTATTTTATAATTTAGCCTCAATTAATTCATTTATTCAATAATTTTTTGCTATAAAATCATACTGATAGATATCATGGACTTACATAGAGAGTAAAATATTAAATTTGCACCAAAAAAATTGGTGAAAATTCAAACCATTTTCAACAAATGTCGATATTTTAGTACAAATAATAAATTTGTCTTTCGTATTGACTTATTACAATAGGAATATGAGGGAGCCGCCTAATGCGTATATAAGATACAGGTACTTTTTGTGAAGCTAGAATCATAAAAAAAATGGAAAAAAATATTTTGCCGCGTAGGTTGCTGTAATTCTGAATTTAATAATTGTTTTCAATTATTAACAACTTTTCTAAATGAACTTTATTGAAAAGGTCAAAAACAAGGTGGTTTACTCTTGATCAAAATTGCTTTCTTTTTGCTCTCCCCGGTAAACTTTGCAAATTTAGAATTTTGATAACTTGAATACAAATTTCTCGCAATGCACCAATTTTTATGGGGAATTGAATTTTCTGACAAATAAATAATAAAAAAGTTTCCTAAATAGTGCAAACTTTTTGAAACTCATTGTATATTTTAATATACTATATTATTGAATTACTCTTTTTGAACAGAAAGGAAACTATTATTTAACAATGAGCTGCTTATTAAGTTAGAAACTAGATGTCCTGCCATACCAAGATGCTCACTGCAATTTTCCTATACAATAAAGGAACATATTTGGGTCAAAAATCTATCAGAAAAAAACTACTTTCCTGGCTAATACCACGACGAACGTTGAATTACATCCAATGAATTTCCGTGCAGAGTTCCTACAAGGCAATTGCTAGTTGCATGGCAAATGTTAATTGAAACATTCGGACCACCTATAGATCGATTTCTGACCAGTATATGGTAGGTCTCTGCAGACAATATCTGCAACAAATGGTCCAATTATCAATCCATGTATAGGCAAAAGCTGAGACACCACCCGCAGATCGGTGTTAACCAAACTACGAGCGCCATCTCAACCTCAGCCCAACTAAACAATACTCACTTGTTCGCAAAGAACGAACGTATCATGACAGAAAGGAATCTAAGGAAAGTAGTGTTTTCTGAAGGATTTTTGACCCAAATATTTTCCTATATTGTATGGGAAAATTGCAGTGAGCATCTAGTTTCTAACTTGATAAGCAGCTCATTGATAAATAATATATTCCTTTCAAAGTTCTACTCTCTCGATAATGATTATTATTTTTGATTTTTTCTGATAACTGTTTAACTATATTTGAAAAGGAGTCATTGAAATGTTTTGCAGTATATCTGAAAAATATATCCCATATTTTTGGTATATTTGAGTAGTTCATTCATGGTTTTGCAAATAATTCTCTAAATGTTGTTTTCTGCTAATTCATTTTTATAATATTTTAATTTGGCATTTCTGATAAGTTTACTGAATAAACTTTTGTACTGATTATTTTAAATTTTGATTGTATGGTTCTTTCAATTGCCTCTTGAATAATTTTGTTATGATTTTTATCAATTTATCCAATGACCCGGTTATCCATTCTTTTTTCCGAAGTTTTTATTACTTATTTTGATATTCAATGATAGTTCGAATAATATTCATAAATTTGCGCAAGGTCAGGTCAAGGTCCTCACAGTAGAATGTTTCTGACCAGTTTTTTCACTAATTATACTTCTAAATTTAAAATGATTCGATAGTCTAACAGTTCTCGGATTATTTCGTATTTCACTTGGTCTGTTTGGTAGAACAATTTGTATAACTGTGAAGATGATCTGTTATGCAGGTGTCTACTGTAAAAAATAAACTGAATCATAATAATTACTTTTGAAATTCACAAAGATGTGAATTATGCATGTAGCGCAGACGAGGGCCTCGTAATAGTGCTTATTGTAGAAATAGTTTTGGGAATCATTCAGGATCAAGAATATTTTTTATTATGTTTTCCAGCTCTTCCCAGAATTCTTCTATATTTCAATTGGATGGCGATCTATATACTGAATTTATTAATATAATACAATCAATACCAGAGTCTAATTCCGATAAAAAATTGTATTATTATTGTATTCTTTTATAAACTTCTGATATTATTATATATAATTGTGAAGTTCTAAAATTGTCTATTGACATCAAAAACTTGCTTCGCTTCATCAGCATTTTTTAGTTGGAAATGTCTATTTCCTCATAAAAAAGTCTCTAAGATAAGGATTAATTTCTAGAGATGACCTTTTAACCTCCGAATATGTTTTTTTGTACCAAAACTTTTTCTTACTCCGTGTAAATACTGGGCTAGCTCGAATTTTATCTTACTTCCTTTTCTTCATTGGTTTATTGGCTTTTTCTTGATTTTTTTTCTCTTCTTCACTTTTACTAGAACTCTCACTCGCACTATTTTCGTCCTGTGTATTATTTGGTTCCATGACATATCATAACGCGAATGGTAAGGTAACGGACAATTCGTTTTTTGTTTTTTGTTTTGAATCAAATATCGCTAATAAAAACTCACAATCACAAATTTTCATAACTATGTATATGGGATAAGTATTTGAAATAATTTTTCAGATGGTGTTGTGTACGAATCATCGCTCCGATAAACTTTTCAGAAATACTGTTGTGTTTTGAAATCATGTGTTGCATTTATGACCATGTATATTCCTGTAGTTTGATATAGAGATATACACACGATAACAGTTATTGTCATCCTGAACAGCGAAACTGAAAACTCAACTATTTCTTCATTTCATACCTACTTGTCCTTATTCATTGGGAATGGGTTGGACAATAGTAAATTAGTCATATTAGTCATATTATCTCCTTTGTTCCGTCCATCGTGAGATTATCTGTCTAGTGAACATCACCATGCTTAAGCTGCAGCATGGTGAATGGTGGTGTTATTATTGTATCTTTTGTCTGGTTAATAATGTCCTCAAGATAGACAAGCCGTTATTCTCCAACACCCAGACCTGTAACTAGAAATCGAAGATTTACTTTAACATGGTCCTTCATTTTGGACCGGAATAGTAGATTTTGCCGCAGGCACTTTTTGCATATTCATTTCGCCGCAAGTTATTTTCAAGTAGAACAAAATAAAATTTCCACGCACTCAAATGTCTAGGTAAGGTTAGTTCCTTTTGGTTAAATGAGAATAAATAATTCGGTATTCCTTCTTTTTTTCATAAGGTTTTTCCGTTCTGGTGCTACTTGAATAACCTGCGGCGAAATGACCGTGCGGCCAAAAGTGCTTGCGTCGAATTGGCTCGCGGCGAAGCGGCCGCGGCGTAACAGTCGCAGTGAAATGTCCTAGACCGATTTTGGACCATACCGTTTCGATCAGGTTTAACATTGGGAAGTACGAACCCAAACGAAGAAGCCTGGCGACACACCAAGAAATCAAAAACGTTTTTGACTAATTTAGGTATTTTTCCTCCACGAATTATATACTGGTACGGCAGAACAGGGAAACACTTTCAGGCTCTTTAAAATAATCTGTTTTGTTTGATTCGTGTATTTCAAAATGTTTTTTCGGCAACCGTCCGGGAAGTACCTACTTCCCAGACGATTTTTCTTTGAGAAAGTATCACTTCCCGGACTAGTTTAGATTAGAATGTTTCTGTTAGTACCTATCTTCTGTTCGCATTTCGATATTCAATACAAATGTGTACGCAACACGTCCGAAAACAGTTTTCCGGACTTGTTACGTAAATTACTATTGTCTTGCTACAAAATGTTTTGAATGAAAGCGGTTGGGAAACCTCGTAGTAGACAACACGTTGAAGCGTCGACTCTATTTGCACTGTTTTGCTTTCAGGCGTTTTTGATTTTTCGGTGTGTTGTCAGCCGAAGATTTGTCTCAGTTCCGTCCAGAACATTTTCAAATCTGGAATGGCAAGGTTTTGATTTCCTTGATCTCGCCATTAATGGAATACATGATATTTGGATACTTGATTCACGTTCGGTTCTCTAGGAGAATATCTTGATATCTGAATTACGATTGATACTCTCTGAATGACTAATCTGAATTACATATAACACATTTTGGAACACATTTCACTAATCTGAATTACAAGTTACAGTTTCTGAATTTCATTTGATCAATCTGAATTACATTTGTTTCCTGAATTACGATTTATTATTGTTACAACTTATTCTTTCTGAAATACATCTAACAATTTTCTGAAATGCAATTTAAAAAGGTGTAGTGCGGAAAATAGGATACTTCATACGAGTGCACAATATTCAGTATCAATATGAGTTGTACACTATACTTTTTCGACAACCTACTTGAAAAACTAAATATATTGGATTTTAAAAATGTGTATGGGCGATTAATAATACAAATTTTTACTCATAGATTTTTTCCAAGTAAAATGAAATTTGCATTATATTCTATGATACCTAGCTACAAATAATTTTTCCAGGAAAACATAGTTTTAGAATTAAAAGTGCATGCTTTATACTACTCCCCTATAGAATCAAATTAATTCATTGAAGACGCATATCAGAAAGATGTATTACACAAAGAAAATGATTTTTATTAAACATTTATCTATATTCAGGTACATTGGACTTCTCCGCACTAGTACGAAATATATTTCGCACGTTCAGGAACCGTTATATTAAATACCTAGTGCGAAATGAGATATTTCGCATTAGTGCGGAAAAAGTATATTATATAACTAGTGTGGAAAATGGGATGTATCATACAGGTTCATCATCTTATCACACGGGTATGAAATATCCAGTTTCTGCACGAGTTATACAGTATACTATAACGACACTTATTTGAAAAACAAAATATGTTGGATTTCAAAAATGTGTTTGGACGACTACTAATACGAGTTTTTAGCCATAGAACTTTTTCAAGTAAATTGAATTTTGAATGACTCTATTATATCAAAATACGAATCATTTTTACAGGCAGTCCTAGTTTTAGGATCATGCCTGCCGGAGTGCCTGCTTTATACTACTCCTCTATTATAAGTATTATATTGTATTGTTGTTATTGTTATTTCCATCAACCGGCTTCCATTATATAAAATGAATTGATTAAAGTAGCATTTATGAATATTTCAGGAACTATTTTTTCAATGCATTGCATATTTGAATGATCGTTTATCATGAATAACGTGAGACCTCGATGCAAATTAATACACAAAAAACTGATTCCGAATTATTTATGAGAAAAGTACATTGACTACATCTCCATAAATAACATATTTATAATTTAATTTCATGAGTGATTCAATGATAATTTCATCGCCTGAAGGGGATTTTTTTTTATCAACTGGAAAAAATTTACAGTAAAAATGTTTGAAGATATGGAAGATTGCAAGGTTACTAGGGAATCTTGTTGCAGTTTGCACAACAGTTCAGTACCGTTATCTTGACACTAAACATTTTGAAAAGAAGGAAAGCTCATCATCAACGATACAGATTTCAACAAATCAATCAATATTAATGTCTTTTTCAATGAGAACTTCGAATGGTGGTTGTGGAATATCATCTTATACTAAAGTAGAAAACGTACTTTAGAGTTGGACATTATTTCTACCCCTTCTATAATAGGTTTTGGGGCGTGTTTGACTTAGTACATATTCATATTGTGATACATTACACAATTGAAGATAAAAAAAACAAAAGGAACGAAATTTATGGGAAAACACCGAAAATGAAATGATATCAGGTATATAACTGGTGTTACACGAACTCTGTTATTATTCAAATTAATTTGTGAAAAATTCAGATACGCGGATATTGATTTATTTGCAACTAACTTGAATACAAAATTAAAAATTATATTATTCGGACAGGGAAAGTATCGTTGCATACAAATCCAGTTGCCCCATAAAAGAGAAGAAATCACACAGTGGTACCATTTGGTGTAACAAACACCTGTCAAATCTGAAATCCGAAGTCCGCTGGCTATTCAACAAAGCCAACCGGGACGGAGATTGGCAGGGATACACCGAACGGCTGACAAAATATAATAAAGAAATAAGGAAAGCCAAGAGGAACAGCTTCAGAAGCTTTTGTGAGACAATCCCATCAAGCTCTGCAGCAGCCAGATTACACAAAACTCCAAAGAACAGATGGTAGCTACAGAGAGGATGAAAAGCAACGAGCTCTCCTCTTACTGGAGGCGCACTTTCCAGGCAGCATACCATTTGTACCCGACAGATTACTGGAAGAACCAGGTACAGCCAAACGAGAACTGGGAAGTAGCAAAAACCATATGCACTCCCCAAAGAGTGAAATGGGCAATTGACTACTTCCAACCATTCAAGTCACCGGAATTGACGGTACATTTCCTGCCCATTTACAAAAAAGACAAACGGAACTACTGCCGTTCATTATTAAAACAGCCAGATTCAGTCTGGCGCTCGCGTACATACCGAGCACGGGTAACATTCATTCCCAAAATAGGAAAGGAAGACCCTACTCTTCCGAAGTCATTCAGACCAACCCTTCTTACTAAAGACACTGGAATAGATAATTATATTAGAACCGAGATACTGGAGTCGGTGCCATTGCACTCCGGGCAGCATGCATACAGGGCGGGCAGATCAACGGAAACCGCTCTGTACGTGCTTGCCGAAAGCATCCAGAGATCACTTGAGCATAAAGAAATGGCCACATGCTCCTTCTTAGACATAGAGGGGGAATTCGACAACACCTCTCACGAAGCAATGAATAGGGCCCTAATGAACAAGGGAGTGGACAGAATCATATCCAGATGGATGTGCCAAATGCTGGCTACAAGAACTGCTGAAACGAAAGCAGCCGAGAGCAGCATTCGGATCAGCACGAACAGGAGGGGTAATATCACCTCTGATGTGGAGTCTCGTAGTAGACGAACTACTCGGAACAGTGACCGGGATATGCGGACGTCATAGTCATTATGGCCAAAGGTAAATTTAAAGGAACCCTCTGCAATCTCATAGAAAGGTAGCTAGAGACTACCAGAAGGTGGGGCCTCTCGCTGGGGTTGGGAATTAACTCATTAAAAACCACAGTAGTACCATTCACTAGAAGAACAAAGTTTCTGCACCTGAGGATTGTTCGCCCCAACGGAGCAGACTTAGAATGGTAGCAAGAGGAGAAGTATCTAGGGCTTAGCCAAGATTCAAAACTACTCTGGAACAGACACGTAGAAAAAATCGCTAACAATACACTATGTATGTAATTATAGTGAGACCTATAATGTTTTTGTATGACAGAAGCAATGAGGTCGACTCCAACAGAAGTAATAGAGGTCATTCTGGGCCTCACTCTTCTCCATATCATGGTGAGGAGAACTGCTTTGGGAGCAAACCTCAGGTTCGCTAAATTCGGACTCAAAGGGCCAGCACACGGTGTGAGGTGCTCAACCCCCACCGAAAGTGCACACCTTTCCGATCTCCCAACTGACGAAATTACCAGGAAATTTGGTTTCGAGAAATTTTTTCGGACGGAACTAAATACCAAGCGAGAATGGAGCATAAAATCAATTCGAGCACTGGAAAAGAATACCATAACATGGTCCACGGACGGGTCCAAAACTCCCGAGAGAACAGGAGTCTCTGGGCTTCGCACCAAAATACTCCGAACCCATTGGCCAGTTCCCCAGCATTTTTAAAGCGGAAATTCACGCCATAGAAAGGTGCATTCAGGAAATACCGGAACAAGGAAATTGCGTTCCTCTCCGATAGTCAAGCAGCCATCAAAGCGTAGAGCTCCTCTTACATCAACTCGAAGATGGTTTAGGAATGCCTAGCTAGACTGACTTAATGATCTAGGCAGGAACAACAAGGTGACTCTTCTCTGGGTGCCGTCGGAGTGGGGGGCAGTGAACAAGCAGACACCCTGGTACGAAAAGGTCAACGCTACTGATCGGGCTAGAACCATTCTTCGGATTTGGAAAATCTTACTTCCGAGAAGAACTCGATAAAGTAATGAGTGCAACATACTGGCAAAGACTTCCAGGGATGAGGCAGGCCAAAGATCTCCTCGGCAATTTCAACTGAGCAAGATTGAAGACACAGCAAAACTAGTCTAAAGTCAATCACGGGATTTTTAAAGGGGCATTACAGACTCAAAGAACATCTATATTGATGGAGTGTTATGCTGCACATCACAAAATATTGAATATACTGGGATCATAACAGCTGACTTTGATAAAAATACCACGAATAGACCCCTTCAAAATCCTAAAATTCGACTGATGTTTGTTTTATTGGGATTTGAGGTCTTAAATTGAAAAAAACTCCATTTCTTTAAAGCCAACGTTTCGTCAATTTATTTTGACGTCTTCAGGACACTGCAAGATACAAAAATGGGTACTGGTTCAAATTCATAAGAAATTAGAACAATTAAATATGAACAAATCAATTTACTACTACTACTTTTTTCAGAAACCGCCACAGAACTGATTAGTTAACAGTTAAAACTTAAGAAGATATTGATATTTTTTTACTTGCAGAGGGATGATTTTTCTGTGTAAAACATATAAATATCTTAAGAGGCCATGAGCGCGATCACATTTTGGCCGTTTTTTAGGGTAAAAGAGTCGATAAACGGTTCGTCGTATCGATTTCAAACAAGGACAGGCTTCTAGATGGCGTTTGATTCTATGTAACTATGCAGCACCTCAAGATTCTTTTCATGGATAGTCGAAGTAGCTGCAGTGGTATTTCTCTTCCATTAAAATTTGAAGCAATCTTCATCCGATCGAAATGAATTTGTTATAAAAAGAAACGTAAAACGTTGATCTATGTACGTGCTGTAAAGTATTTTTGAAATTATTTGTTCATCTACCCAAAAAATTGCTTCAAAATAACTGCATATTTGGGACATTTTTGAGATTTTTTGTGAAAATTTAATTTCCATTACAGCACGTACGTAGAATCAAACTTCCTCTAGATGCCTGTCCTTGTTTGAAATCGATAAGACGGACCGTTTTTGAGTTATGAATTGACTCTTTTACCCTTAAAAGCGTCCCAAACGTGATCGCGCTCATGGCCTCTTAAGACCATATTAGGTCTGAATCACGTGCATCAGACGGAATAAATATGAAAACGGATTAAAAACAAAGAAGACACAACACAAGACACTGAATTCTACGTTCTACGTTTTCATACCCATTCACAGCCTCATTCGGTGAATCTGAATTTGTTTGAGTATAATCTCTCCACTAATTGAATCTGAAGGCAATGTTGTATCTCCTCTGGGAGCTAGATGAAGAATCAGTGCCGGATTTATACTCACTTACGCCGGGGGCTAACTATTACTATGCCGCCGCGCGCCGCCGCCAAATAATAAATTTCAATTGTCAGTTTCAAAATACCCGTTCACATAAAATCATTACGATAACGAATCAAATCATATTCACTTCACAACTTAAACCTAACAAGAAACAACAAATATAATTTTTTTTCAGATAAATACTAAAATACTTTTCTTGATTTTTTTATGCAAACTCATCAATGGCATCATCAAAATTCAGCTTTAATAACATGTCACTGTTAATATTCGATATTTTTTATTCTTTTTAAATTTAATAAATACTTTTGTATTGTAGCGTCCAAGGCACGGCTGACGCTTGATTATTGAATGTTATGATTTTCACAAAAACAGTATCCCAATCTAGTTCTTTTGATGCGGTGCCGGCGGTCGCTAATTGCGCGTTTGCTTCAAAAGGCGACGAGTTAAGAGGCGGCTTATAAAAAGCAAGGAGCAATATAATATACTTGTCGCGTCGTCGGCGACGAGTATATTGCTCCTTGCTTTACCTTCTCTAAAAATTCACCGCCGGGGGCTGATAGTCTCAGAGCCCCCCCTAAATCTGGCACTGTGAAGAATCGAAACTGTTGTTTGGTAGAGTAATGTACATGGGCATAGTCAGGATTTGCTTCAATTAATTCTACTTCTTCCACTAATGGTTCATATTTAGTAGTCCTTGCGTGTTTCTTGAGGAGAACAGGACCGGGAACCATATTAACCAATTTGGAAATGATTGGCCATTGAGAGATCTTCGTGAATGACAGAACATTCGCTCCTGGCGAGTACAATTGGTAGCAGTGCATAACAAGGATATTATAGAGTGGAGTGTATTTTGTAAAACTGATTCCCATAGATTTATATTCCGGTTTTGTGCTCTCAGTGCCAGCTGCATACTTTTCCAAATAATTCCGTTATACCTCTCACACTGTCCATTTCCCTGGAGATTATAGGCCGTAGTGCGGTTAGTTGATAGTTGCTTTTCCATGTGATTTCAAGAAGGCTTTTAACTCTTTCGATATCAATGAGGTTCCTTGATCCGAGTGTATGTATGATGGGATACCAAACATTGTGAAAATTTTTCGTAAACATTTTATTATCGTTGTGGAGGTCATATCGGCGCATGGAGAAGCAAATGGGAATCTGGAATATTCATCTATGACCGTTAGAATATAATTATTATTTGATGATATTGATAAAGGTCCTTTGGAATCCAGATTGACTGAGGGTGCTTTGGTTTTTGACGAATCTTGGTTTCAATTCAGCACATACAGGACAAGATGTCGTTATTTTTCGAATGTCTTCTATAGAATATGGAAGATTCTTCGAACGAACTCAATGGTAAAACCAAGTGATTCCAGGATCACAGAGAGAGTTATGCAGATTATATAATGTTTTGCTGATTTCTGATGTTGAGGTGGATGAACTGATCGAAAGAGTATCTGCAACAGTATTTTGATTGCCTTTGTTCGATAGACGATATCGTATTTGAAACAAGACAACTCTAGAAGCCATCTCATTATTTTGTCATTCTTAATCTATACTCGCGAGGCTTTGAACCACACGACCAGCAGCCAGAATGATTGAAAAGCGGTGATTCTAACCATTCGGCTGTCTGACCCTTTTTCACTCCCATCCACCTACAATACATAGGCTATTGTCGCGTCCATGCATTGTTTCATAAATAAATATTTGGGTATGATACATTGTTCCACATGGTTCGAAATTCAAACTTCGTTATTATTGTGACAACGGAACGCTTAGTGATCCTCTTAGTTAAATATGAGATTTCTAAATGTTTCATTAGAATCAAATCACTGAAGAGTGAAATAAACATTTGCATTCCTTTGAGACAAGCTTCTTTTCCAAAAATGTATATTCCAGCAAGCTTTTACCATGCTTCGTTAACAAATACGTTTATGTACCACTATTATATGCAACAGTTAATCAAACATTTGAGTGTTTGACCATATATTTACCAAACGGTCTGCTTCATTAGCAGGTCAGATGATTGCAAACGAAACAAGTAGCTAAGTATTTGTCCAAACATGGACTCAACCTCAATAAATCAATGAAATCAGGGTAAAAAATGTCATTGAAGGTACTGCGTGACTATGAAAACTATTGGATATTTTTTATTCCTTAATATCTCTGAATTATGGATCATCATCAGTGGATATTGAATTATTCACGAAAAGGCCTTCGAACCTGGTCCCAGCTGGAATATAACGCTTACACACAGATGATCCATTATGTACAAAATTTGTTCAAAAAAATAAGTAATCGAAAATGACTAGTAATAGTGAGGATGATTTGACATTGACACCGCTAATTTCAATATAAAGATTGATGACAATCGAATTCTATATTTTCGAATGGTTGGCAGGAAGTTTCTATAGCAGTTAATTTAACCGTATTATTATGTGATCTCGTAGCAGCGGGTGATGAGTGAGTGAACGGTCGGGATAGGGATAGTGGGGGTGAGGGTTTAAATCCCAAATAAACCACTGTTCGATTTTTATTATAATTTTCAATATTTGTATCTTCAATTCCTTTTTTAGGTTGTATGTATCATGACGGCAGGAAAGTTTATGATAAAAATTGTTATTAAAAATATTACCGATTTTTTTATGATTCAGATGGTCGTAGAAAAAGTATAGTGTACAATTTGCATGAAATGACCCATTTCATGCGCATTGTACAATATACTATTATAGTTAATGATGAAAAATAATGAGTTACAAAAGTGAAATATTGACAAGTCAAACCCAACTAGAATTCACATATAAAATAAAATAGTATTTTTAGACCCTTCGAGAAAAGTGCATTTTGCCTATATTGCATTTTTGATCTTTTGTTCGCAACTCGAAATGAGATATAATATTATCAAATTCCTGACAATCTAAGGATTGCATACATTTTTTTAAAATTCTGTTTCAGAATGAATATTCGAGCTAATGAAGTAAACTAGTAAAATCTAGTGAAGTTATTTGGAATCTTTACTGTACGCAACAAAATACTAGCTTATATTTTATAACCCGACGAACCAGAGAATGCTCAGAAAAAATGTCAAGTCAATCTCCTATTCCATCAAGATAAGATTGTTTGTTTTTATAAAACATAATTTTCGTTATGTGTGTGAATAAATCAA
Source organism: Chrysolina haemoptera (assembly GCA_958298965.1). NCBI lineage: Eukaryota > Metazoa > Arthropoda > Insecta > Coleoptera > Chrysomelidae > Chrysolina > Chrysolina haemoptera. Next base: position 28,085,119 of record OY282594.1, on the reverse strand, counting down.
GTTGATTATCGCGAGCATTCAGCACCTGTTGATAAGCTGACCCAAGTTGAGGTTTTGGTGATCTTTGTATGTTCGATGTGAGTTCAGGGTCAATTTATACAAATATTTAACAGTTTGGATATAAGAATCTATAATCTTAATAATTCAATAAAATTCAACCATGTATTAGGCTCCATAGTTTCTTAAATCTTGAGTATAAAATCGATATTAAATATTTTTATACATTGTCACTCAAATTTTCAGTTTCCCACTTTTGATAGGTTTTAGTAATGAAGATCTTTCATGTTTGTGAACAAACTTAAGTTAGCTTAAATAGCCCCCTATTTGCCACTATTTGCCAGAAATGATACTTTCACGCCGACGGGAGGAGAAGAGAGTTTATTAGGTGAGAAAAGAAAGGCAGAAATGAAAAATTATTTCTTTAGGGAGATAATGTGACATATTTCCTGCCTAGGGAGTTTATATCATTATTTGACAATAGAAGAAGTAGTAATATGAATGCAAACTCAAGAACTTGTTCATTTACAATAAATAAAAAACATTGATAAATTTACCTATTATCAGCTGGAAAATCATACAATACTTTTTAGTTGGATGTGGCATTTATTTAGTTTCCCTTTTGGTTTCTTGTTCCACCACCGTTAACAATTTTAGTCCATTTATAGTACTCCTAAAATAGCCTAATATAAAAAATAAATTCAAGTTTTGCCTTTTAGGGATTATACAAAACAAAGATAGAGCTTTCAAAATCAAAATAGTTTTTAAGTTAGTAGGGTGAGTTTCACCCCTAAAAAACCACCCCTAATATGCACTGCGGTGGTTTATCTCGTTTTTTTTCAGAAATCATTGGTCGCACAGAGAATTTTATACTTACTAAAAATTTTTCCTATAAATTTTTCTACAAAAAAAATTCCTTCCGCTTCATCCAATGTATTTCGAGCAATAAAACCGAGTGAAAAAAGGGGTGGAAACGAACACAGGTCGCCTTCCGAAGTAGGTATAGTCCCCCAAAAATGATTTAGAGTTCTGAATATACCGGTGACAGATTTGATAGTGCAAAATAAAGGAAAAAATATGTTTTTTGTGCATAACATTTTGTTCCTATTTTTATATTTTTACCTATTTTAATTTTGTTGCTAGTTTCCACACCACCCCTAAGGTGCATTTTTTTTAAGTAGTTTCTCTGTAGACCTATTCTAGTGAGCTAACTTTGGTCTACATGGACTAAAGAAGAGTTGGGGCGAAGAATTGTGGCGAAGAATTGGACAGAACTTGCGCAGAAGGTACGAAACATTTATAGAAAATGAAGGGGGATATATAGGACATACAAAGATTTAGAATTTTTGGTGTCTCAGTTTTTCATCTGCTTGTTTGATTCCATTTCTTCACATTCGTTTTCAAAATTTGTTAGTATTTAAAAATTAATAATTTGTGTGGAATTAATGTGTTTTCATTAACAATCAGTAAACAGATCGTCTGAATCCGATTTGAAAGATTTCATTTTTGAAAATTGTAACAGGTATAGAAAACATCCCGTAAAAGATATTATGTTGAAATTTTGCATGGAACTATTCGAGACTGGTCTGAATCGAATGCAACCAAAATTTTGCAAAAAAATGCCTAATACTTTTTCTCGACTTTTGGCATGCATTCTGTGATCGTAGTAGGTCGTGAAAAGGTGACTTATGAAACTTTTTCACCTGAGAAGATAGAGCATATCGAGATGTTCATACTGGAATGGAAAAAAAGCAATTTTCTGAAATCCACAGAAATACAGGAATGGGGCTTAGTAAAATGCAACACACTGTATATATAAGTGAAAGTTCAACTAGGCCTAAAATATAGCACTATGTGTATTCATCAATATACTAATATACATTTTCTAATTTTGATTTTTGTTCGAAAATATGAATGGGATATTCATAAAATCTGTTGTGGAATCATCTGCGGCTGAAAGACACTTTAGTTTTCCATCGTTAAAGTAGTTGTTTTCTGCTAGATATTACAAAAAAATCACATTTTCCATTTTTCAATTTTCATGGAGAATGTTCCCCTTTTCAATACATAATCTAATTTCTACAAAAATGTGCTTTTGGTTTTTTCCCCACAACTTGCTTAGTTTTTAAGCAACCATTTTGTAGGTTTATTTAAGAGCTATGAGCTAATTGAAATAATTTTTTTTTCAGATATCATTTTTAAAAAGGGCCCAAAAAAGGTACTTTGCGCGAACACACGCAAGCTTTAAATGGCCACACGCCAAAAGAAAAGAAAAACCTACAATTTTGTATGCTACAAAATTTTGCTTATCATTAATGGTTTTTGTGTTATTTTGGAGAAAAAGTGATTTTTCGCTAGATTACGAAAATTACTTTTTCTCAAGCTCAATTTTTTTCAAAAATAAGGCCTTCATACTGGTCAAACACTTAGAATGTATTATAAGAACAGAAATAAAGTGAATTGTGAAGTGGCAACAATTTTTTTCAAATGCAGTGAAAGAGAGGGTGAGATTTTCACTATTTTTTTCCAACGAAAAAATAGGAATCAACATTATTCTCTTCATACCTCGTTTAGTTTTGATGCTAGAAACTTTCATAAAGAATAAAAATGAACATTTTTTGAAAAAAGTTGTTATGAGGTTTCCCCGAAAATTGCATTGGTTTTTGGCTATTGTACGAGGAAACTTTCCATTTTGGCGTTTAAAAATACTAATCAACTTTCAATAAGCAATAATTCCATTTGTATTGTCTGCATACATCATAAATTTTATTTTCTTTGTTTTTTGATAAGCTATAATTATGCTCTCCACAGGTTTTTCGATTAAATGCATATTTTTCCAGTTATCCGCGAAAGTCGAAAAGTACTGACTCTCATAGAATAAAAGTTGCTTAGAATTAGTCAATTTATCGATTTCCGCAATTATTTTCAATGAAAAATTTTACACCCCCAAGAAAAAAGCAACCCCGGTACAGGGTAGACTTTGAAATAGATGGTAAGTAGAATCCATTATTTTCTGAAAATCGGTGCTGTTGGGATAAGTACACGGAAAATGGTCATGGACTGGACTAATTCTGAAAATTGGTAGGATGGGTAAACACCTAATGAAGAATTCAATAAAAATATTTCCGTTGATATGACGTTTTCGGGTTTTACCGGAAGTGATGTCATCTTTGTTATTTTCAATGACACACCCTGTATTTCACGTAAGTTTTTAATACTCTTTATGTTTTCGATTCTAATTCATGTACCCTATATACCCAAAATGAACAGTTTGTGAGTTATTCGGGTTTTTACAATCTCATTTCTGGCTAATAGAGGCGAGAGCAAGTTAACAATAACACTCTTAGCCAACGATACATTATCTATCAAGAACTCGATCTATTCAATTCATTTGAGGAATCCCATTAAAGACCCCCATTGTCCCCTAATTTTTTACCGCTTGTTAGATCACAAATAATTCTCATCTAGGTATTCTTGAATAGATTTGGTGATGGTTCATTATTCTTAGAGGTTGCGGGACTCCCTCCTTTCTTTTGCTTCCATTGCCCTCTAAGAAGCGTCTTCAAAAACGACTAAGTCCGAATTCAGTATTGTTTCGACGGTAAATGGAATAGGAGCTATACCGCTTTGGCTATTCGTAATCCCGCGCACGTGCTTGGTTACTGTGAATCTTTTCCACATTGGTAATTGATGGATTTGTCAGTGTGGTTCTTGCTTTGATTATTGTCCGTGAAGTGCATACACCTTTGATGTCAGACAGCATTAGTTGAGGTAGGCTTTTTCTTGACATCGTTGAGAGCAAAACCCGACTGAAACGAATCTTGATGACTGTCTACAAAATCGATTAAAGGACTCCAGACTCCACATTCTATTGTGTCTTCATATTATGCTTTTTCAAATACTTTTATTGGAAATCCGTTATCAGGCCACCAATTTTGATTTGGTAAAGTTTTTCTTCTTTAGTCAAACTCAATACCGGGTTTTTAGGTGAAAATAAAATCTTTTTCTTCATACAAGCATGTAAAAAACTTGATTCGTTTTCAAGGTGTCAAAGTTTAAAAAAAGTTTTTTTATTCTGGATACATTAAAATAAACCTTTCATTACCGCAAATAGGTAAGCATGCCAAGTTTTATCAAAATCGGTCAAGAGGTTTTTGAGTAATGAATAAAAAATTATTTTTCTGAAAACCTTTACAGCCTTTATCTCGAAAACGAAGCAAGTTGGAACACACGTTTATATTAAGTAAAAATATTATTTTCACCTGAACAACCCATACTGAACGTTTGGCGGTTTATCCCTGGGTCACCCTGTACAATGTCATAATTATATAGAGTTTGTCCACTTAAGCTGACATATTATGAAAAACTCATTTATTTTTCGTTTCAATAAAAAAATATCCTCATAAATAGTTCTAAAATTTACTTTTGAAGAACAAAATCCTAAAATGAAATAAAATATTAAAATATGAATTTAGCACAGGAAAAAGTACTTTTATTTATGAAAATGTCCAAAATTATTATTATAAAAAGAATTAATGATCATATTTAAATGTGCAATCATATCTATACACAATCACACAAGTTTACATATTATTAGAGAAATTTTTGTTGAAGAAAGCCTGCTGCTTTACTCGCTAATATTTTCTGCTCTCTTTACCTTATATTTTAATGAGTAAACTTTGAGTGTTATTGTAAAGAAACATTTATTAATACCTGTGTTTTTTTCAGCGTAGATGGATATGACTTCTTATTTGAACGCACTTGTCATTTCTGAACAACTTTTCATTATAATAATCCTCCATATTGTTAGAAATAGAAGTACTTTCCTATTGTATCAAATTCATATATTTTCACACTATTCCTATCCGACTGACAAATTCTGAAACTTGATTATTCAAAATAAGGTTTTAGACAATGCAAAATTTGAATGAAGAACGGTTGTTTTTCCTAAAGCGAAAAATAAATGTTTTTCATATAATATAATAATAATGTCTGTATTATTTTCTCTTTCAGTACATTTGAATAAAAATAATCATTTAAAATATATTTCAGAAAATAAAGGGCGAAGTTCAACTCGGCAGCGGAAAGTGCTACTTTGTTGTTCTTCCACTTAACCCTGTCGCCAAAATATAGGTTTTCAAGTTGGTAGTTCTTAAAACATTCAAAGTACTTAAGAATGTAGCCGGTGGTGCGGTGGCGGATCTAACATTTCTATGCTTTATAATTTTTAGGGCACTCCTTCGCGTTTGTTTTCTCACTATTTGTTTAAATATTAATACCAATACTAACTACCGCACCAACTACCAAATACAAACAAATATTGAACATTTATTGATAAAAATATATAAATGATATAGAAAATAAAAAAGGACCAAAAACAAATGCCGATTAAAAAAATAAAAATGTAAATTCAAGAAAATCTGTTGTCGATAATTGACAATTTTGAAAATGGACGGTTTGCTCCGTAATTGGTTACGGTTAGTGTTCAAAACAACTTGGAGACGTCATATAAATTGGGAATATAACCCCCTTAAAAGTTTTTTGACAAGTGACATTTGTTTAATGTATGTGCATCACTTAAATTTAAATATGCAGCAACAAAATATAGCAAACCACATGTAACATACGAGCCAAGGGTAAAGTACCATAACACGTTAAAAGCTAAGGGCGTTGTCTCTCGGCTACTTCTGAGGGAACCTCGTAAGGGTGCAGCCGGTTGACGGAAGCAACAATTTTGGAAAATATCGAAAAATAATATTTATTATTTATTGAAAAGTAGTTTGAAGTCATGGCCATCTGAGTGGGGTTTAATTTTTTTTTTCAAATGGAGTCTTCGAAAAATAAAATTTGCTTAAAACGATAATTAAACGACATCCTATATATAACGGTTTATTAAAAAATCTTGTATTACTACAAATTGCCAGAACTATTGGGTAAACTACGGTGAATTTCTATTTGAAATAAATAAAGCTTTTCGGTGCAAAGTTCTTTTTCTTATTTGCTCAAAATATTTCAATATCGTTAGAAGGAAATAATGTTTAATAATGTCTGAGTGATGAAACATCAAAATGGAATTAATATGCCAGTACAAATTGATTACATTTATTATTATTCATGAAAACCTGCACAATTTCTGCAGAGATATTGATTTAATTTTGATGTTTTATCACTCGATATTATTGCACATTATTTACTTGTTATGATACTCCGGCTCTAACGATTTGAATCGAATTTTGTATTTAGATAAGTAAAGCCGCCTACTCACTAGAGCATTCGTTACGCATGAGCACCGAATGAGCACCAAATGAGCGAATTCTCACAATGTGGACGCGGCTTTAGGTTTTGCTTTTTTCATTTTTTGGTGGAAGAGCATATATTCGCCATATTCTGAATACATTAAATATTACCAGTCCTCTCAGAAATAGATGTTGAAAAAAAAATAAAATAAAACCCTTGAAGACGTTGGAATAGTCTTTACACCTTTTGGGGAAACTTTTGTTGCAATCTGTCACTGTACGGTTCTCATGAATAGTGAGTTTTTTTCGGTTTTACTGCTTTTATGTTAACTATTTGAATTACTGTAGTTCATTAAGGAGAGTATTCACTAGAGCATTCGTTCCGCTTGAGCACCGAATGAGCACCGAACGAGCAAATGCTCGGATAGTGTAGACCCTGATTTGAGCACGAACAGAATGCGTGTTTACATTACGTGGCATGATTCCGACTGATCTTGAACCGAGCATCTTTAAAGGTACCCAATGATGAAGAAAAGAACAGTTTGTATAACATATCCCGAGCAGAAACACGTAGAAAGAAATGTGTACCTTTTATGATTTTTTCGGAAACCCATCCCTATTACACCACCTTAGTTAGTGCAAAACTCCTACGTGGTATCAGGAATGAAGGAAATAGCATTTTCCTGAACATATTTCGAGCAGAAACGTGTACAGAGCCATTCGTGCCAATTTTTTATATATTTTCTCAGTGTACATTTATGGATGTGGATAACTTCACACTCGTGACGAGTGATAGTAAAAAAATTTGCTTTCTTTTGAAACTACTATTTCAATAATATTTTTTTTAAATGTTGGTGATTAAAAACACTTCAACCAACCTTTGTAGTTTGATAATTGAGGCTTTCTTTCTATTCATTTATTATCATTTTGAGAAATTAATTATAGTATTGTCGAAATAGGGTTATTTAGAAAACGGAAATTTGTTGGGATAGGACCAGTTTTTCATAGGAAATTATTTGTTTCCAACGTTTTTGATTTTATTAAATTCTTCATCAGGGCTGTGTAACGAGGGGTAAAGTAAAGGTAAACTTTCGTGAAAGTAGGTCTTCATTTTGTGTTTGTAATAAAATTCTCATGTGAGAGTTTATCTAGGTACTCTGTCTCTCGTTTTAGTTAATATTTTTGAATCAATTTCAACTCCAAAGAGCTGATTTTTGAATAAGACTTATGCTTATCTTTAAAGTTTCCACTATTTTCCAAACGAATTGTAATACTTTGATTTTAGTTCGAAAATATGAATAGGACATTCATAAAATCTGTCCTATTCATATTTTCGAACTAAAATCAAAATGCTCATGACAGGTCTATGTCAAAAAATAATTTTCAAAGTGTCACCGCAGAAGAAATATTTCCCTCATATCCATCCCTGATGTGTATGCTTCTGAAGAGCCTGTTTTATTCCAATCCTATATCAATCCTCCTGGAGAGCTTGGCAAAGCGAAATAGATTTTGTCGACCAAAATGTATTGGGGATTAAATGCGAGAGAAGCGAACCTCGCTTCAATTCAATGAACGATTTCTGTGAGTGATATTTTTTTGGTAAAATTGCACAATATGGTCACCAAACCGATTTTGCTGAAAATTTCACAGAATGTTTAAAATACGATAAAATCACTGTATTAGTCGAAATTTCAGCGCGGAAAAGTATGTAATATACTTTTTTTTTGAAAAATGTGTCATAGTGGTCACTTCACAAAAACACAAAAACATGCTTATGGATGGGAACGTCCTACGAATTTTACTTACAAATTTAACTATTAGACACTAAATCTTACGAAAATAAAGAAAATCGTTGCCTAAATAACACCTAAGAAGTTAAATACATAAATAATTTTTGAAACTCAATTCATTTGATTTGACAGAAGCAAGTAATTATATTTGACAACCGGGCAGCTCACTGAACTCAACAAATGAAAAATACGACGTTGCCAAATTTCACGAATTCATTTTTCTTCTGGTAATTTATGAATGCGAGCAACTGCTTTGCTTTCACTTTTCGATACTAATTACTAATTAGTAATCTAACTACCAGCAACTTGGATATCTATTAGCTAGGTTAGTTAGGTTAGGTCGAGTTGTGTCCCTTCTTTTTAGGTTAAGAAATTCAGTCTATTCTGAGCAGCCCACGGGGCAGGCAGAAAAATGAGATACGCCGGATGAAATAATAATAGAAGAGCGACATCTCGCAATTCCGCGCGTGTGGAGGAATTCTAAATGTCGGCAGAGCGCGCTCGCTTCGCTCGCGTATTTCTGGCTATAGGCCTTCACCAAGGAATAAGGGTTGAACGTTTCTACATCAGGTAAATAAAAAAGGAAAAATAGGCCGACATTTCGCAATTCCGCGCGCTTTGTTCTTTCTGTGGACCTTCATCAAGAAATAAGACGATTTATTCCATTCCGGTACCATTTTAGGAATAAATTCACATATGATATAGAAATAACGCAACATGAATGAAAAAAACTGTTATGAATGACAGATAAATACTAGAATATATACCGGTACCAAAGTAGAATAAATAACACACAGTCATTCTCTAAAATATTCCATGTGATACATGAACTGAATATTTCTGAAATCAAATGTCGCGAAATTAACTTCGTTAGAGAGCTGTCATTTGCTGATCAAAAATATTTGCTGTCTATTTAATAATGAATTGTTTTTTATTTATTTATTGATTCTTGAGGGATATTTTACCCATAAATTGTTACAAATGTATGAATGAAAATATTTTCAGCTCAACACAGAGTGCGTTTCAATCGAAAAAATGCAATGAATACTTCTTCCATCGAATTGTATTTGTGTTTTGAAGTATCGACACACTTTTCAAAAAAGTTGTTCTAGTGTTTTTATCATAATTTGAAGCATCTGTGGAAATTTCGTCAAAATCCGAGTTCTACCCATATTCCATACCTTTTCACATATTTTTTTGTTGTTAATATCTGAAAAATAACAGATTCTAGAATCACCGATACTGTGAAATCTGATCACAACATAATTTTTTTTTACTTAGTATGCAGAAATTCGATAAGAACCGACAACGTCGCTTTGCACTCTTCCAAGTATTCGCTATATTTGACATTCGACGTTTTTATTAATATCAAAATGGATAATTTCCGAATTGAATATTTAAATAATTTTTTTATAAATCATTATTCTGTCCAATTTTGTATGCGAATCGCTTCTGATATGTGGTTCGAAATTAATGTTTTATTGTGTTCCAGTTTGTGTTGGAAATGTAATAGTAGTGAATAGTTCAATTAAATTGCTGATGTTTGTGCATTTGTACACACTGTACTGAGCATTTTTTTCAAAACAAAAATATCTTTTAGGCATTTCCGCGGAAAAATTTCAACGAATTTATCGTTTTTAGTGTTTCTGGAATCATCTCTGAAATTTTCAGCAAAATCGGTTTGGTGACCATATTGTGCAATTTTTCCATTTTTTTAATAACATTCTCATCTAATTTATTTAATGATTTTTCCAATGAAAACTAGAGAGAATTAAAAAAACAGTTATCTGAATGAAAATGCAAATTTTCACTTTCAGATTTTTTCAGAGTCTTTTCACAATATCTATCAGATGTAGTTCAATGTCCAGCGTGGCTTGTGCCGGGGAAGTAGTTGTTTTCTGTTAGATATTACAAATAAATCACATTTTTCAATTTTCATGGAGAATGTTCCCCTTTTGAACATGAATTGTAATAAATTGTCGCAAGTATTAATTTGACTTGTAAACTTTACCCCTTGTTACATAGCTCTGATGAAGAATTCAATAAATATATGTATATCGATATGGATCCACAGAAAATTTTTGTTTCATGTTTCCCGTTTCATGTTTGCAGTTTCATGTTTCCCGTTTCATATTTCCCGCTTCATGTTCAATGTTTCATGTTTCATGTTTCATATTTCATATTTCATGTTTCATGTTGATTAATTATTAGTGAGGTCAATATTTCAGTAAATTAGGTGATTCTTTGAAGAAATATTTGAAACCGTCGGATATGAGTAAGTACTCATTTCCTTTATTTGCAAACATCAATGATACCGAAGAATATTTTATTAAGTAATGTTTGATCAACTCTTCCAATATATTTTATATTATGGCGAAGTAGGTGGCTTAGGCGCTGGCAGCAGTTTTCAAGTTATAAATGAAAATTAACAAAAAAAATTTTGTAGTGGACTTCAAACCATATCCGAATCCACTTGAATACACTCAAAAAATTTCATCGAAATCGGTCCAGCCGTTTAAGGGAGTTTACGGTCGTGTATATAATAGATTTTCTATGAAACACTGATCCCATTCCATCAAATTCACGGTTTATAAATAATGTTATTTCAACAATAATAATAGAAATCTTTTGAAATAAAAAGATAAAAAAATAAAAAAACACCGTCTTTCAAAATATAAAGGTTGAAGTATTTTTGATTATCAACATTGAAACAAAAATCATCTAAATTGGATTAGTTTTGACCGATCCTGATACTGCAAAATACTTGTTCAAAAATTAATTATTAGACGGGGTAAACAATAACTCTTCAATACATTTTGAGCGGGTATCAGTCCAAAGTTCTTCAGCACCACAAATGGTTTGAAAATTTGTTACATATCTTAACCAAGTAGACTCTCACCTGACCTATGATGCCGGGTTACTATCTGTTATTGTGAATTCTTGCTTTGTCACTCCACATAATCCGAACAAAAAAAAAATATTATCGTTAATTAACACTTGCGCAGTTACTTGCAATAAAATTGGTCTCTTTTCAGAATCATCGGGTCAAAGTTCCGGGTTTAAGTGTATTTTGGAATAATGAAAACTGTAGATTTTTTATAATTCTGCACACAAATGACATCTTAAATACAATTTCTTCAGCTAGTGGTCGAGTCTTTATGATGGCCAATATGAATATTACTTCATTTTGTGCAGGTACATCATGTTACACTCACTTCACTTTTCCTGGAAATATGCTTTCTTACTTTGTTCTCAACATTAGAAAACGTGGTATGATTATGCAATATCTGATCAGTAATAATCCTACGGCAAGCAAGATCATTATCTGGCATAGAACAAAACTCAACAACATGTTAACATATTAATTCGAAATAATCTTGAAATCTTCTTGACTGAAGGTTCAAACTTATTGAAATATTGAGAAGGCCGTTCAAAGACCAAAGAACAAAAATAACTAAAGAGCACCGAATGAAACAAGTGTGTGCCCCGTGTACACATGTATGCCCCGTGTGTACATGTATTAAAACTAAAATTGGTGGTGAATAATACGATCATATACGCGAATCCGTCAAAAACTATAATTGGTCACCACCAATAATATGAATAGACGACTGTGATGCTGAGTCCCAATGGTTTCGTTTTTTTTTACTTTTTCCCATTGATTTTGAGGATGAAGTGCATCCAGATTTTCTGTATATTTTACATCAGAAAAAGTCTTATGTAAAATTCCATTATCTGCAGGCGTTTGGGAAATATTTAGAAATAATCGAATTTTAGATTTTCGTGTTTTTATAAAAATAGTTTCCAGCCTTTTTTTTGGATGTTATTATTTTCCCGTTCTGTTAATGAATTGGAAGGGTTTTTTGACAAAAAAATAATTCCTAATTTTTTATTGGTGGAGATATATCGATTTTTCAGATGTTTTTTTAAATATTTCCCGGACTATTGATTTTGAAGAACCAATTCATTTACAATTTTTATATATATTTCAAAGGCAATCATAAAAGGGCCTATGAAAAATTTAAAAATATGTAGCCGTTTAGGAAATATTTGGAATTATTCAAAATCGTCGAAGCGAAAATATTTGCGGAGTCCCGACGAATTTTTTCATTTTCGGAATAGGAAAAAATTTCACCAATAACTTCTTGTAGTACCAAGCGAGTAAAATGAAATTGTTCGTATACACTTTTCCATATCTCGTTTAGTTTTTGAGATTTTGGTGCTTTTATAAAAATAATTTCCAAGTCCATACTTTTTTTTATTTTATTTTTTTCCCACCCCGTTAACGAATTCGTAGAAAACAAATTTGAAGGGGTGGTAGAACCCGTTGAGAGGTATTTTCCAAAATGAGAATTTCCATTTTCGGAAAGAGTTTTTTACGATTTTCCAAGCGTTTCTGCGAAAATTGGTTCGTATAAGATTTGTTCGTTTACTTGAGCCTTATCTGCTGCATATTTGAAATCCCGATTTCCTCAATCGGTTTAGCCACAATAAGGGCTCAAACAAATTTTGTCTTTTCGGAAAATCGCCCGGGAAATGGTTATACTTTTTTCAAAAATCTTCAAAAATCATCGGAGCTGTAAGACATTTAGAGCTACTGCTTAAAAAAATGGACTCGAAAAAACGAAAGCTCCGACCCCTACCGCAGTGAGACCGTAAATTTTTTCCGAGTTTTCCGATCGCAAAAAAACTTATTTTTGCAATAGTGTCTTCGAGTTATTGACGTAGTTAAAATTTCAAAGCGATATCTCCAACGATTCGGACGATATAAAGGTTCGCAGTGCTTACATAAAAAAGCTACAGACGCAATTTTCAAAAAAAATCCACGTTCGTAACAAAAATCAACGAGAACCTCCATGAAATAAAAGTACAAAAATATCAAAACTTGACCCGCTATCGAGAAAAGTAAGAAAAATAGAAAAAACCTCGTAAATTTTTTACAGGTTTCCGATCACGAAACGAAAAAACCCAAAAATACTATCATTGAGTTATAAATAAAGTTGAAATTTCGAAGCGATATCTTCAAAAACTCGGAAGATATAGGGGTTTGAAATTTTCGAAAACCGACAAAACGGACCATCAATAGTAGTTTACCTAACAAGTGCGGAAAGTGGTACTTTTCCGCAAGCGATTGTAGATGGTCGAACGACGCGTCAGAAATCGCCTGCGGAAAAGACACTTTACGCTCGTGTTAGGTACACTATTTTTTCTACTAGCGGAAAAAACACCCAAAAGTTAACATAAAGGACATTTACTATTAAATATATATTAAACTATACAAACACACTTGGTTAACATTCTGTGACGCAATATTTAAATGTCAGTATAATCCGCAAAAACTAAACAAATCTATTTTCGGCACAAAAATGTTCTTTCCGCACTAAAAAGAGTGCGGAAAAGTAACTCTTTCAAAACTAAAATGAGTGCGGAAAAGTGGATTTTTCCGCACGATAGTAGAAAAAAAAATTTTTCTTCAAAAATTCTATTTTTTTATTCTAAACACTTTCGTTCTGTACGACTTTTGTCCAATTCGCAAAATAAAAAATTTAGCCCCCCTGTACGGTCCGAGAAGACCGTAGTATAATACTCCTATAGGTTGTATTATAATAATAAATATATTCGTGTAAAAGTAAAAAATTAGTTCACCTCTCTTTCTAGATTTGGAATACGTAGAAAATTGGAAAATTTTCTCATTGTTTTGAACGACGAAAATGACGACAACATAAAATATTTTTCATGGGGGTTAGACACACTGAAGTTGTGAAATTTCACGAAAATTAAATACGTAACAAGTGTGATGAACATCTTATCATCGAATAATTTTCGTATGTATGTATTCTGTAAGGTAGGGCATGTACCTAGAAACTTGGCACCCGGCGCATCTTTTAAAATTGATAATTAAACAAACTCCAATATATATATAATATTTGAAAAAAGCATTGATATTAATACACTTAAAAGAAGAAAATGAATTTTGAAATAAATTGAATCGATTTGATTCAAAGTTTATTTTCTTCTTTTTAGCGCATTATAAAAAAGTTATTTTCTAAAAAAAATTAAGTTAATTTTTTCCAGTCCAATTTAATTTGCTCACAAACGTATTGCAATCAAAGATATCAAATACGAATATTCTACTCAAAATAGTAAGGAGTTGAAAAGTTTTAAACTGTCAATATTTGTTTGTTCGTTGATACATTGAACGTTTAAATCTGAGTTGGGAACAAAGTTATGTTTCTCATTAATAATATGATAAGTAACATATTTTTTAATTTTAACGATATAGGTTCAAAATAAGTTGGAGAAAACTATTTGTTCTGTGAAATTGTTTGAGTTAATCTATGATTAGAAAATTTGTTAACGTATCTGTAATATATTCTATTGATTAAATAAATGTATTGAAAAACCATTGTTGAAAGCAATTTGTTTAACGATGTTGAGTTCTTTCGAAAAATTGAAATCATTAAGTGGGATAGTAAACAGAAGGTGAAACAGTGAATGAAAAGATGCAAATTGTGATTGTATGGGTGGTTAGAGAGAAACGTTATGAAATTATCAGTGTTGGTGGTTTTCTATACATGGAAAATTCTATAGGGTGTCTGATTTATGGATCATTAAATCAAGAAATGGTAATTCATTGTCAGATTCTATTTCCACCGTAAACAGGATTCTAGGATTGTAAGAGTTTAAAAGTATTAAGAAATTATCAAGTCTAATTCAATTCGCTCACAAACGTATTGCAATCAAATATATTAAATACGAATATTTGATTTTGCACTTTGGCGCAACTTCTCTCATGTCAGAGCCATTCACTCTTTCGGAGAATAGACAATACACATTATTACTCTAATGGATGCATAGATATTTAACTGATATGTGACTGTTGTATTCAATCATTCTTACTGTTAAGTAATTAAATGTTGAAATCAAACTTAATCTCGCTGGAAATTATCCACTCGCATTTTACGAAAATATTAAAAACTTTCCATCCGTTATGAATGTGCGCTTTTAATGGAAGTAATTTAACGAGAATTTTCCATTCACATTTATTTAACAAATATTGATGATTGCATCAAAAAATTATTCAGTTTCATCCGTTATACTTATTACTTCTTCAATACTCAGAACTAATTTTCTCTCGATGAGGCATTTTATTGAATTCCGAATGACAATAAATACCTAAAAACTTGTATTCTTTCTAACGGAATAATGAACAAAACACATATTTCTTTATTCAAATGTTTTCAAATAGGAATAATTTCTTCCAATTCTGAAGGTCACTCTATTAACAAAATGATGCTTTTTCGATAACAAGAAGTAAGGAATACATAGGATTTCGTTTGATTGCGAAATTCAGTGAAACTCTGGTATGTTGTAGATCACTATCTGTAGGTAAAACTTTTAATGGACCATAATCGAATCGTATGATTAGATTTAGACAAACAAACCCGGTGAAAATTAAGGTAAATTATAACAAATTTACACTATTTTTGGTTAATTCTCGTGATTTGGCTAAAATATATGATGCCTTTGGAAAAGTAACACTATTGTGATCCACAACAGTATTTAGTTTACAGGTCATCACAAACGTTCTCATCCCATTTTGACGTTTTTTATTTCACTTGCCAGAATTAAGATTTTTTCTAGTTTAATTTATAGATTTGCCTGAGTAATGTTGCCAGTTTGGAAAAGCAATTCTATTATGATACATACAGTATTTTACCATGTCGGGGTTATCAGAAAAATACTTAAAGTATTATTCTATTCCGAAGTTATTTATTTCATTCATTGAATAGAAATCTTAAATAATCATGTTTTCAAATTTTAACGTTAATATGTGAAAACCTCCAAGCTATAATTGCGAAAAACCATAAGCCCAACTTATTTTTTTGAAAACAAGGGCCCTACTAAAAGTGACGCTACATTATGTACCTGACTGCTTGATTAAACGGCATATTTTTCAAATTTCATTCCCCTATCACTTTTTTATTGATTAACGCATTTCAACGTAATTTACATAGGTATTGAAAATGTCGCGAATCCAGTGGTATATCTGCTGCTAGTAATTTTTTAGATTTTTGACCTGGAAAAATAAGAATAATTGACCCTGAAAATGAAAATTTATAAATCTGAGTTGGGAACAAAGTTATGTTTCTCATTAATAATATGATTAGAAAAAACTGAATTCAAATCGATCTCTTCTTTTTGAGAATTGGAATCTAACGTGTTCTGCTAGTCAAGTTTCAAATTTGCGACCTGTTTGGCCAACATAACAAACATTACATTCAGAATTAGAACAAATTAATTTATAAACACCCGATTTGTGCAACATAGGAACCTTGTCTTTTGAATTTATCAAGAAGTTTTTCAAATTATTAGAAGTTTCAAAAGAAATAGAGATATTGGAATTACTATTGGTGTTCAGTTTATTAAGTAACGTAAAGTTAGAGAAAAGTATTTGTTCTCTGAAATTGTATTGGAAAATTTGTTTATATATGAAACTACAAATTTTCCTGCATCCAAATCAGCCAATTGGTTAAATTCCATACTTCCTTTACTAATGGACTCTTAAAAATTCCTTAGAACTCACAAACAAAATTTCAAGTATTAATATTCCGCCTAATTGCTTTTTAGTTCCTTTTGATGTTTCGATTTTTTTTCCCAGCATAGATCCGGAAGAGTGTCTAATGTTGGTTGGACAGCTTCTTTTTTAAAATTCGAATTTACCTAACTTTTCACATTTTAAACTTATTGCAACGATTTCTACTCAAGCCGGTCCTGACGGAGCTCGTAAATAACACAGAAATCACAGCTATTTATAGTGGATGATGTCACTATTATCCTTTGCCGCTGGCAATCTAGACAAGATCATTCGAGAGCGACATCTAGTCGCCGGTAAAAATTCAAGAGAACTCTGGAACCAGCTCACCACGCTATATAAAGAAATCTCCACGGTGAGACGGGAGTTTTTTTGAATCAGTGCAGGTGCTTAGCTATCCGAATAATACAGAGTGCAGTGAGTGGAATATTTAAAAATCAATTATTACCGATCTGTTAACATAAATTATAGTATGAGAGTTTAAATAAATCAGATTTTAAACGTTTAGACTATTTTAATTGTTACATAATGTTCCCTTGTGGATCTAGTTCTTAAACAAAACTTCTTTCAATTTAACAATAATCTCAGTCCGTTGCTGGCTGAAGTTTTTATGTCAAATTTTGAATCTACCATTTCAGCACATTTCAGTTTCTCAAAAATTTTATTCTGGCACCGGTATGTAGATGACATATTGACCTTTTCAAAGGTTCTTTGGACGACCTTGATAATTTCTCAATTCTTTTAAACTATTTCAATCCTAGAATCCAGTTTACGATGGAAACAGAATCTGACAATGAATTACGCTTTCTTGATTTAATGATCCACAAATCACACCCTAGAATTTTCCACAAATAGAAAACCCACCAACACTGACAATATCCTACCGTTTCACTCTAATCACCCATACAATCACGAATTTGCATCTTTTCATTCACTATTTCACCTTCTGTTTACTATCCCACTAAACAATTTCAATTTTTCAAAAGAACATCATTAAACAAATTGCTTTTTAACAATGGTTTTCCAATACATTTAATCAATAGAATATATTACAGATACGTTAACAAATTTTCCAATCATAGATTAACCCAAATACTTTTCTCTAACTTATTTTGGATATATATCTTCAAAATTGAAATAGATATTAACGATATAAGTGTCGTTAAAATTCATATTGCGATATGAGATGGAACATAACCCATCGATTATCGTAATACAAATTTACGACACAAATATTGTACAATATTTTACCTACTATCAATAATTATTTATTCAAAATTAGTCAATATTCCTTAAATTAATGATATTAGAATCATGCAACAAGCAAGCGTTGCGCCCATTGTTGATTTATTTTGCGAACTGTCAACTTTGACACGTTCATTCCAATTTAGTAAAATTTCATCGATATTAGTTCAGACCATTAGAGAATAGATTCAGATTTAGAATCCGGTACAAATTAAAAAATTCAAACCTTATTATCTGATAAATTCCGGGATAGATTTAAATTTATAATAAATGAGTTCTTGTTATCCTTTTCCATTAAATAGACTGATATTTAGAAAGAGAAACAAATTAATTTCACTTTACCGCACTTCATTACGAAACTCATATCAGTATCGTAATGACTGACATTATATATTGATAGTAGGTAAAATACGTTAGTTATCATATTATTAATGAGAAACATAACTTTGTTCCCAACTCGGATTTAAAAATTTTACATGTTTTTGACGAAGGAAAAAATCTCAATCTACTTGAGACACTCGAAATAAATAAGGCAATTAAAAATTCAGACGTCCAATGTATCAATGAACAAACAAATTTTGACAGCTTAAAACTTTTCAACTCCTTACTCTTTTGATCGATCTATTTTTGAATAAATACATTTTCTCCTCACCTATTCTTAAGTAAAATAAACTACGTCGCACTGGGATTTTTTTGAGTACGTTTGTGACGACCCGACCCCGGTAAGCTAAATACTGTTTTGAATCATAATATTGCATGACATATTTTTGCCAAATCACAAGAATAAACAAAAAATAATCTCAATTATTGATAATTACCTTTATTTTCTGTTTTAATACTTAGTAAGTACTTTAAAATCTTCGGAACTAATCATACAATTTGATTTTGGTCTATTTAATGTACCTATCACCTACAGATCGTGATCAACATACTGAATTTCATAATCAACCAAAATTCCATTTATTCCGTGCAGGCTCCTTCCTATTTTAGTAATCCTCGAAGTTATTTGATTTATGAAGATCTGACAGAAAACAAGTACTTGCCTGTCTAATACCACGACGGACATTGAACTACATTTGACAAATATTGTTGTTTTTGTCAGATGTTTGTCTCAAATTTTCCACAAACATGGAAATATTTGGAAAGAAGGGTACCTACTTCGAAATTGTCGATTTTATTATTTCATTTGAAGACCTTGGCGAAAAAATGTGCTAAGTTACTTTGGCAATAATTTTCAGGAGAGCGTTCTTTAGGTTCGGCCTACTCATACGTTAGTTGCCTGTATACGGTTTACGAAAGTATTAATATCTCCTGACCCGACACGTTCTTCCTCAGTATACAAATATACCAAGTGATAGCATAGCCGGCAGCTAAAAGCTGACAAGGAAATCGCGATTTGAGGCAAAATGTGACTTAACACATGGTTTCCCTGAGGTTTTCATTTATTTGATACTCTCCGGCAAAAATTCTTGAACTCTGTTCACTTCATGGAGTCTTTGCTACCGAGGAATGCTTTTTGTGTTTTCCCCGCGGGTGGCGTTGCGACTGGCTTTACTGTACGTCGCTGCTTCATTTGTGAGGACATATTAGTTATACAGTGGATTATATATTATTGGGCTAGGGCAGGACGACTTTATGATGTTGTCCGACTTACCCTGTCACTGACGAGAGGCAAGAACCTCGAAACAGTCGAAACGCGTCTGCAAGTCTTCTTCCCCAGCCAAATGAAGGAAATTAACACTAATACGTTTTTTGACAACTGATTGCCTGTCACAAAAGGTTCATTTGAAAAAATAATCGACCTCTCTTCAGATCCAGGGGTAGACTTAAATTTGGAATACTAATTTCTGATGGGAAACTTTTTTCTAGAATGAACAGATTTTGACAGTTGATTTCAAAAGGTTTCATGAAAAAATCAGCGACTCCCCTTGGGATCCAGAAGTGAACTTTTGAATTTAAAATACTATTTTCTGAAAGAAAACTTTTTTCGAGTATAGGTATTAGAAAAGGTTTATTTCGTGAAAAAATCATTGACTTCCTTATGATCTAGGGGTGAATTTTTCGGTTCTTGAATTTTGAATATTGATTTCTAAAAGAAAACTTTGTTTGGCGTAAACAGATTTTGACAATCGATTTTGTGTTAAAAAAGGTTAATTTCGTGAAAAAAATCATCGACTTCCCTTGGATTTCCTTCAGATTTTATACTGAATTTTTCAAGACTGATATTAACAGACACTGACTTTTTATGAAGAACATTTGTTCACCAACTAATATATGAGGGGGCTCGAGGCAGAGTCCAAACCTGATGATATGATTTACGTTAAAAAGTAAAAATTATAATAATTTCAATTTAGTCAATGTAAGGGCACTAGGATTTCTGTTGAAAATGATAAACTATTGAATGGAAAGTGGTTGATATCTTGAGTAATTTTCAGTAACAGATAAGCGGTTCTATGAACGAAATTTGAATAAGTTTGGAGAGATTCAGAAGAAATTAATTTTAACAGATAGGTAGCCAGATAGGTAGGAATAGAATATTTCAATTGGGTAAAAATTTGTTTTAAATTTATACATAAATTTAGCAACTATAAGGTACGTACCTATACTACTAGTATTTTCACATATAATATTACTCCGGAAATTTTTTTAAGTCACAAATATTTTGAAAATTATCCTGAGTCGTAAGTTAGAAAGTCTCCTAGAGACTTGTGTCAGCTAGGGAAAACGCATCTCTTGCCTTTCAACGTTGAAATTCTTTGCAAGTTGGCCGCACTGGGATTCGAACCCACACCATATCGATGAATTCCACGCACCACCATAGCACGGTTATACTACATTAAGTTTAAGGGAATATAAATGGTAGAATTTTGATTATTTTATTGTATCATATTGAGCTTCACATTTATTTTTTTACCAAATCTATAATATAGAGGGGGATGAACACTAGTTTCCACATAGAAAGGCATGACAATATTGACTGCCTGAAAAGTTAACAAAGAGAAGTTACGTTAGGTTTTTTAAAGTTGTTCACTTTTTTTATATGAATCGTTTTCGAAAAGACCTCATATAATATGTACTTCCTGCAAGAAATTGTAGTATGAGACAATTCATCATCGCACCGTTTGTTGAAAAATTATTCAATAATGTTCACAAAACTTCATCTATAATTTACAACAGGGTACCTAACTGGGTTGCCATGGTGACAATAAAAACCACATTTTCGCTAGACATCGTCACTGAAAATATATAAAGAAATTGGATCATTCACCTTTCCATTTAAGATTTTTCCAACCTGTAATCGAATTTATGGTGTTTTTTTTTAAATTCTGCTAGCTTTACCGTAGCTATATTAGGTACCATTCTATTGGAAAACATTGAAGCATTTTTATGTGTAAGGGTACTATAATTTCCTTTTAATATTTTTGTACCTATTTTTCTATAAGAATTCTTATAGGTATTATCCTAACTTCGACGACAATAAGAGTACGCATTTACGCATTTAATTCGTTAAGAGCTGGTACGTGTTAAAAAAAAAGTTATCGGTAATAATCATACGAATTCATTGTTCGTTCTATTGATTTTTATTTGAAAACTATCAAAAATGGTGTGTGTGTCTCAAAAGTTTTTTTACCTAGAATGATTCATTCGATCACATCAGAACCTCAATTTTCGAGTTGTGAAGAAGCCAGGTGATTATCCGTTCTTATACTTAAGTCCCATGCGTACCATAATTACGCTTTAAATACGCTATTTTCTATTAGCAAGAAATAATTTCGTCATTTCTTTATACATACTAATTCCTGTTAATAATAATTTATACATGAAAACGAAATGATCATAATTATATTTATATGTTCTTACTCACGCACGACAGAAACTGTAAAAAGTGGATTTAACAGACATGTTGAATTGTTGATGAGAAATAAATTATAAGGGCGTGGGAAGACTCCGGATCGACTGCACTTAATCTATTTGAGATTTTGAGAACGAATCCATTAGAGTGATATTTGAAAGTATTTGCAAAATGTCAAAGATACATTTAAAATGTATTATTTTCGGCTGGATCATATATTTAGTAGTTGGTATTGATATAACTATTGCTTGCCAAAGAATACGATACCACTAAAAGCCTGAACACTGTCAATCACCGCCATGAAAAATAAAATCAGTCTGAACTAAGTATTATCAACACCTAAATGCGTACTTCGCATGGTGGAAATACGTGAAATAGTCTGAAAATTACTTCCTATTATTAATCTCAACAACCATTTTACTACTGATTCATTTCATGCCTAGAAATTCAGTTCTGCAAAATCCAAATTTGTGTCGCACTTCTGATGGAAACACCACAACGCTTCGTTCACTAGGATGTTGATTTGATGACGATGCGTTTCTGTTTTTGATGAGAATATGTGAACCAAGGCACACCGACGACGAAATAAAATACCTGACAACAAACTGTGTTACAATCAAACGACTATAAAGTGCGGCTTTTAATAGTCCCCCCACCTGTTAACTTTTGAATAAAAAAAAGAAAGTTTTGAGGATTTCACCAATACTACTTTTTGAAATGAAAAATATGGTGATTGCTCGACAGGGGGCGAGGGGAGGCACATCAACTCAAAAATGTTAAATGGCATCTGGGGTCGAGTGTCACATCGTTGAAAAGAGAATTCAATTCTCTTTACAGCCATCTACATATTTTCGAATTTTGTTAATACTTTTTTTTCCAATTTCTATTTTTATAACTTTCGAAATTTTAAAGTAGTAGTATCGGTAATACCATTTAAAAATTTATTGGTTTCATCAATCCACATCAAACCTCAAGACAAAATGATATTTTTCCCTCGGTGCTTTGTAGCTCTCAGATTTCTTCCTAGAACTTCAAATCGCACCTTCCTGTCCGTCGATGTATAGTCTAATTTCCTTCCCGGGAGGAAAAGAGTCCTTGTTGAGGAGTGTAAAATAAAGTTTTCTAGTAAAGCAGTAATTTGTATCAAAAAATCTGTCATTGCAATGCATAAGATCGTGACGATAAAAGTAATGCAATATTTGTAAGTAATATTAAGTTTCAATATGAATTACACTAGTCATATAGCACCCAGCCAGTTTCAGCAATTTTTTATGTTGGTATTCATATTGAATATCAAAACATGGTTGATTCTGTCAAGGCTGAAGAGCTTCAACTGAAATTAAATTACAGTAATAATAAAAATTGCGGAATGTATAACTACATAACCATTAATTAATTCACACCCCATAGGCACGTAGATTTCGCGATTCTAATTTGGAGAAACGCTACTGGTCTCATAAAAAACATCTCTTCAATAAAAAATAATCATCAGTTGTTACACCTCCATGACAACTAATGTTCTCTAATTTAGATTTTGTAATGAGCAAATTCGAATGCTTTTTCACTTTCTTTATAATTTTTTTGTGAAACAATGGTCAACAACATTTTGTTGTACATCGTTAGTGTGTATTCTATGACTTCTTGGAAAATTACTGTTAGAAAATGTAACGATTCTGGTGATCATATTTTTTAGGATTATAGTCCAAGCAATAGGGAAAAGTGCGTGCAGAAATTAATATCCGAAAACAAAAAATATGAGCGTATAAATGCTCGGGGAATGATGCTACAGTAACGATTCAGGGTTTATTTTTTTCTGTAAGAGCTGTACTTTCATATTATCGAATGAGTATATTGATTTTTTCAATTTTAAGGGTAAAAAAATGACTTGAAAAAATTCCACAATTTTTTCAATTGTTTTTTCCAAATAAATTCCTTATTTTTGTTTTTATAGAAATAACTTTTATGAAAATAGATTCCTAGCATGATTTCACGCATTAAAAAAAATGTATTCTTACGATCACTAGGAGCCGAGATAATTTTTTTATTTCAAAAAAATCTGGAAGGCGTAATAATCATCGTACAGCAGTCACCTTCGTATCAATAAAAAAATATAAGGATATGTCTAATTCATTTGCAGTATAATTAATTGATGAATAAAGTGAGGCGTGCATGCGCGGATCGCGGCAGCTGTAGCGGGTGGTGGAGTAGGGATAGCACTGAAAACTTATTTCGTGCGTTCAAAGTGGCTTGCGCTTGAAAAATATTGAGTATCTCGGCTTCTGGACGTCGCACAAAAATCCCTGTACTTAATTTGGGGTAGCTCGTCGAGAAAAACACGAATATTATATTCACAAAATGATAAAATAACTCCTATTATGTACAAAACATTTATGAAATTATTACAGAAAAAATATTCATATATTATATTGATACAGATTCACTAATTTTCCTTTATTAATTGGAGGATTGTCCGCTGAATCATTTGGATCTTCTTCTTTTCTTCTTCTTCTTCCATTATGTCTGTGAGCAGACTATCCATGAAGTTAGGCAATTCTTTATCTATTTCGAATTTCGATGATAGGCGTCTCAAAATTCGCATTCACTGAAATCACAATGTGTGCAAACACTCGAACATTGTAGAAATTGCTTTATGCAGCCACAGGTTTTTGTTTTGCAACCACTGATACAGCTGCATGAGATTTTCTCAATATCTCATCTGGTATCAATGGATCATCAGTATAAACTGGCATCAATGCATTATTCGTAATTTTTCATCCACATGTTACGGTCTACTTTTAGGTCAAGATCTTTCAAGCTGAGCCACACTGTTTATTGTTATTAATTACATTATCAGTGAACCTTGTTCATATTCCTGCAGGGTATCTGGATGTTCTATCATTCGTCAACATGTGAACGGTTGAGCCCCGTATAAAAGTATAAACGAATACTGCAATAAGAAACGACTGTGGGCTTCTAATCAGAAATAATATTTCATGTGAAGGAAAAGGATGACCAGTCGGAATACTTTGCTTATAGTGGCCACGTTTATACCGTCTCTAGGTAAGCTGACTAATGACTTTATTTCAACCAAATAGTCTTGGTAATCTTGGTGTATACAGAACGCTTGGTCAGGTAACCAGCTTGGTTTGGTACCGAAAATTGTTGCTTACCAGACCAAAATAGTTATATGACCAAGATAGTGTAAACACCTACGGCCTTGACTTTCCAGAAATATGCAAAATTTGTTTTAAATTCTTGGTAAGCCCTAAGTCTAGTTTCTGATGTACTAAGAGTGCCCTAATATCCATTTTTCTAGCAACACAAAGTCTAATAATAATGTTTATAATTTTAACTTGAATATCTAATTTGGATTGCCATTAATGTTTTTATGTCATAAAATATGGGTTAGTAGAGTTGCAAACCTTTTTATAGGTTAGAGTTGTGTTGTCTAAATGATTACCAAACAAACCAAATAAGTATCAAACTGTTTACTGAATAAACATGATGTAAATAGGCAGTAACCTATTCCATTGGTCTGAATTTGCTAAGGTCAACTTGGTCAGAGTACCAAATTCGCGCACGGTATAAACGTGGCCAGTATTTCGTGCATTCACGAACGTGAATGCCATTTAATATTTTGAGAATCGAAATCAGTATGAAAAGATTTCAGGTGACAGCATAGAGGTGTTTACTTGTATTCAGAAATTACGTTGTGTTAATTTCATCGAATATAACCCTTGTGTGGGGATCGAATCTCTGTGTTTGCAACTAAGTGATTACCAAGTTTGTTTTGGTATCTGTTTCCTCAGCTCAAGACGGATTAAAAGCTGAAATCAATCTCTGAGGCCACCCGCTATCCAAAGGTATGAGTAAATAACTTTACTTTATCACCGGCCATGACATTATCGTTCTCCTTTTCTTTCATCAGGCCTCTTATTTTACATTATTGGGTACAACCCCTGGAATTCTGCACGAAGAGGTATCTTCACGGGTCCTGCTGTAGTCCAGAGGACCACCCTCAGTGTATGCAGATAGGGTAGCCAAGGATTTGGATGAGTACCCCTTTTTATTATTCAAATATTTATTTTTATTTTGCCTATTGCCTTCAACCACCGATTTTGAAACCATATAGTTATTTAATTCCCCGAACCTCCCTTCCTCCACTGAGTTATCCAGTGTCCTACCCTACTTTGAGTACTGGCTGATCGGTAGGGCACTATACATTTTTTGGTACAATTTTACATCGAAATAACGAATATTACTTCACAACCCATAAGTAGCAGAGCCAGAAAAAGAGACCGTATCACACACTGAGTAATCCTTTTGTCGTTGCCCAACCATTTTTGCAAATGCAAATAAACTCTGAGGACATGTTGTTTGGCGGTTCCTTCAGTACAAGGAAGATTTGCTAATTGAAAAGTTGCCTTTGGCGTTAATCGTTTAAAACACTCAACACTATATTGATTAAAAGTTTGATTTTGTGGAGGAAATCCAGTTCTTGACATAATTTTTTGGGTTTATCACCTTCCACAATCTGAAAATGAAAAATTTTTTTAATCCAAAGAAATCTGTACAAGTGTAGAAGGGCAAATTAATTTTTTCATTTTCAGATTGTGGAAGGTGATAAACCCAAAAAATTATGTCAAGAACTCAACACTATGTTCATTGAGAGTTCCTTCTTTCTTATTATTATACAATAAAGAAATAATTTTGCACATATTATGAAACACTTCTTCAGAAAGAGCAGTTTCTTCATAAAATACATCCAATAATTGAAGGTGGCCTGAATTCGAATGAAAAATTTTCAGTTATTTGTTCTTCTCCTGTTAGTAGATCGAAGATACTGTATCACAGCCTGATACAGCGTCGAGAAAAGCAACATATTTCGATAGGTGTGGATATTTAAAGCTGGTGTTGGAATACCAGCGATCTAGTTTTCGTGCTTTTCCTTTTTTCAAAAAAAATATGTTCTGTGTACTGGGAACCAATTGCGTGAGAAGTTCAATCAAATTAACATATTCTCCAACTATAATTATGTTGTTTTCTCTAGCCAGATTAAGTAAATCGGCAACTTCTTCTGCAATTATTATTATTGCGCCAGATTTTTTTTAAATAAAAAAACTATCACGGCTTCTAGTGATCGTAGGAATTCAATTTTTTCTTTAAATGCGTGTAATCATTTAGATATCTGTTTTCATAAAAGTCATTTCTATAAAAAAAATTAAGAATTTTATTTAGAAAAAAATATGTTAAAATAACTGTGCAATTTTTAAGTAATTTTTTTATCCTTAAAATTAAAAAAAATCAATATACTCATTCGATAATATGAAAGTAGAACTCTTACAGAAAAAAATAAGCCCTGAATCGTTACTGTAGCATCATTCCCCGAGCAGGAGTAGCCAAATTGAGAAAGCATCTTTTTTGGGAAATATATTTTGAAAAATAATCAATATTTATAAATTTTTCAAAAAAAGACTTTTTTAGCTTGCCATAGGCTACACATAACAGTAAGTCACAAGTTTGAATACCTTACAATTAACGAGTTATAGAAAACCCGATTTTTCACGGTTTTTCCGATATAACTCGAAAAGTATCAGTGATATCGAAAAATTATAGTTCACTCAATTGATAGATATTTCAATACCTACAATTTCATAATTTAACTTTTTTCGATCGGAACTGTAGCTTTTTAGTTATCAGTCAAAAACCGCTTTTCGCAACTTTGCCAATTTTTTAGGTTATATTCGGTAATCACGATCGAGTCGCATGAAATAGAAACTCATCCTGAATTTTGATTTCCTATACGCTCATATTTTTTGTTTTCGGATATTCATTTCTGCACATTTAACATTGGGCCGCTTCCTCGTTTCTTGGACTATTATTGGAAAAGATAGACCAAACGATACTCTAACCAATACTAATAATTCCTAGAAAGGCTGGTTTTGACACACACGAGTTTTAGATTAGTTAAAATAAATTACTGGAAAACCAGCATTTTCTTCTCAAAAATCGCTGAATATGAATATTACTTTATATCAATGATTTACTAGAACAGATGTCATGCTACTACTGGACTCGTAGCTTATGCTGACGATACTAATTTTCTTTTTGTGTCCGATAACATCGATGATGTTATAACCCAAGCAGACCATGTGTATCAGAATGTGAGCCAATGGGTTGAGAAAAATTGTCTGTGTCTCAATAATGAAAAATCAGTATTGATTACTTTTAGAACTGGTCATTCTCAGGTTGAAACTCCTAAAACTATTGCTCTGAACAACACTGATATTTTTTTCTATGACACAACAAAGCTTTTAGGTCTCACCCTCCACTGTAACTTGAGATGGGACACACATATCAATAATTTGGCCTCGAAACTTGCTAAAACATGCTATGCACTCTGTATATCATCCCAACAATGTAGCAAGAATATTGTCAAACATTTATATTTTGGATGTTTCCACTCAAACCTGAAGTATAATGCACTGGGGGAACTACACGGATGCTCATAGAATTTTCATGTGTCAAAAATCGGACCACTAGAATTATGCAGAGATCACTTCAAGAGCCTCTCAATTCTCACAATGATATCGATTTATATCTATGATGTTGTCTGCTTTGTTTTCAAAATTAAATCATATTTTGAATCTGAAATAGTAGAACATACCTATGAAACTCGTATGAAAAACAGATTTTATAATGGTTGTAAACTATTTAATACTCTTTCTAAAGATGTACAAAACTCGAGAAACATTCATATGTTCAAGAGGAAGATGAAACAGTTATTATTGAAGAAAACCTACTATTCGCTGGAGGAATTTTATAGTGATTTCTGATCATTTCTATCTGTTTTTAAATCTCTGTTTTTATTTATACATTTATGTGTCGTGTTCTTTCTTTTCTTTTTGCCAAATTGGTTAGTCTTTTGGAATTATCTACCTTCTGACATTGTCACATTAGTGTATTGTATAGTCATGTTACTGTATTATATTCTTTCGTGAACGAAAATAAATGAAATGAAATGAAATACTTACATACTTGATTATAAAATTCGAAATAAATATCCGTTTAATACTCGTACAATATTGGAAGTGGGTACTGACACTAGGTTGAATAGGTATTATAGGTGGAACAGGCATTCAGTATCTCAATTATTGTGCATATCAATACAAAATCCCTAATTACGTTAATTTAATATGTATATAATTAACACCCTGTTAAAATTTCATCATTTAAGATATAGTTCCTCAAAACACATTGTTTTTCATAAAAAAATATTACTTCTGGTTTCACCGGAAATAGACTTAGGTCGAGAATTTCTAGTAGAACCCTGTAGATATTTTCACGCCATTCCATTGAGAAATTTTCTTCTGAATGACATATCACAAGTGGACATTTGTTTTCGAAATGACGGCGTAGGATTTTTTTCTAAAATCAATATGGCGGACACCGATATAAATAACTACATCAATGATTTTTCAATCGAAAATGAAAATAAGAGGCGTAGTGCGCCGAGCACTTATCTGTAGATACTGACTCATACTTCAATCGTTCCATGTTAATTTAAAAAAGTACTATTTTCTATTTTGCCAATTTTTCGAGAAAATTCAAGAGAAAGAATTGCTAAAAGGAATCCTGATATCCTGTGATCTGTCATTGACAAGGACATTTTTTCTTCTATCGAATAGCGTGAAAATATTTACGTTCATTTAAAATTCTCAACCTATAGGTCTATTTTCGGTAAAACCGAAATAATATTCAATTATTTTTTCACTGAAAATATGGGTTCTAAGAAAGTATATCTTCATTCCAAATGTCAAAAGTCTAACACAAAAAACAACTGAATGACGCTCATGGATTCCAAACTGTAGAGAGCACTTACATAGTTTGTTGTTCTAATAGAAGCTCTGGTAGGATTCTGACATTAACTGTATAGGATTTTGTTTGCAGAAGCTGGGTTTTGTTAATACATTATTTATAATTCATTCAATGTAAATTCTGTCAAGACATGTATTGCCATTATACTTTCCGTAAAATGAAGATGAATATTTAGCGTTGCATCAAAATAATGTCTCACCTACTTTGGTAAACTTATATCCTGCTAAAGCAAACCCATGCAAAAGTTCTACATAATATATGATTTCTCCACCATATGTTCAAATCAATATCCGGTAGTACCTCGGCTCAACGTTTGTAGATAGTTTATACCTACATTTGGAGGCGAGGATCACTAGAATTAGCCAGCACGATTGCACGTCAATGTAAAACTAAACCACGCGATCTATCTGACTCAAGAAAATATAAAATAAAAACTTTTCAAAGACAAGCTTTTATTCAAATGCGCTAAAAAGTAAGAAATTTCTTCAGATTGTGACGTTGGTTATTCCTTGATTTACAGATTCAAAAGTTTGACGCGCAATCTTTTCAGTTCGAATAGGCAGCGGTTTTGAATCTGTAACTTCCTACATTACACATCGGAAGATATTACTTTTAAGCGCATTTGAAGAACTGTTATTACAAGGCATGTTTTCCTGTGAGTTTTGAATTTGAGCTATCTAGCTCTTGAATGAGGAGGCCATCTAAATATTTACTCGTCAGCCATCCCGAAGCCGCCATATCAAATTTATGAAGTTTGACAAAAAAATCATAATCTCCTACCCCAAAAACCCTCATATACCAATTTAGAATCGAATCAGACCTTAATCACAAAACTCATCCGTCATCTTGGAGCCATATTGAATTCATGAATTTTGACAAAAAAAAACATAATTTCGGACCACGAAAATCCCCATATACCAATTTAGAATCGAATCGGAACATAACACAAAATTCGTCATCCATATTGTAACTCCATATCGAATTTATGAATTTTGACAAAAAATTCATAATCTCCGATCCCGAAAACTCCCACATACCAATGTAAAATCGAATCGGACCATAAACATAACTCATTCGCCATATGGCGCCACCATTCTTTATTTTTCTCATGAAAAATTTCATGAACACCTGCCAAATTTTAAGTTAATCGGACAACTAAAAGTGGGTCAAAATTCCGTTGCAAGATTTGACCCACACATACATACATACATACATACTAACAGGGCAAGTTGAATAAAAGCTTGTAAAAAGAAAATCGCTGGCTAAAAAGTTCTCACGCGTCATATGAATTTATTTGTACGTTCGGGTAAAATCGTGTAATTGAATTTTGACACACTTTAAGTAGTCCGATTTATTGTAAATTTGACAGGAGTTTATAATTGCAGTGACAATGCATCATGAATTTTTTTGTTGGAGGAAAAAAAACGAATAAAATGGCTACTCCATGAGTAGACATTTATGATTATGAGCTTTATGATTATGGTCTAATTCTATTCTATGTGAGGGTTTTTTGGGGTTGGAAATTATGTATTTTTTGTCAAAATTATGGCCTGATTTTATTCAAAACTCGTATGTGGGAGCCTTCGACGATTTAAATGTTAATATTTTTTAACCAAAATGGCGGTTTCAAGATGGCGAACGAATTTTGTGATTATTGCCCGATTCCATTGAGAAATAATACGCGGGCTTTCTGGAATGACAAATTTTCCGGTTCGTATTTCTCTAGAAACTACCAGTATACCTACCGTTTCACTGGTCATCACCTGTAACCTTTAGCGAATATCATAATACTCAAACTCGCCTTCATCAAACGAAGCCGCATCCGCACTAAATGAAAAGGTATATAACCAACACGATTCATTATTATTCAGGAGCATTGTTCGTTTGATAACCTCTGAATTATCTGTCAGTCAGCAATGAATACTAAATCAGTTAACATACTAACATTGTTTGTAGAACGATAAATCATTTCACGAGCAAGAAGCAAAGTACTCGAATCGGAAATCGTGGATCATTGAGCCTGAGTGGGTGCCTCGTCTAATAATTTCATGGAGCATGTAATAACGAGAAATTGCCTTTTGGCACTCTTGGCACTGATTCATATTGCATTCTATGTTCTTGAACGGTATTCACATTACTTCCAGTTTTCAGTAGGTATAAGTTTTTTTATCGTGTTCGCTATAGATATCTTACTACCGATGGGTGATTTTCGTGGGCAAGTATTCAACAGAAAACAACGTCATAACACATGAGTACGCTCGGCCCACTAACGAGTTGTGAAATTTTTGTTATTTTTTTGGAAAAAACTTTAAATAGAGAATGAAAAGGCTTTTGTCTGTGTGGTTTATGTGCATAAAGTATTACAATAATTCACTATCAACATACGATTTCTTTATTAAACGGAAAAGCGTAATAAAGTGCACTTTTTTTTAACGGCTGTTGCTAGGCAACGGACAGTTTCATGCAACAACAGTGACAGATCCGAATAATAACGAAATCCTGTCATAAAGCCAGTACTCATTTTCTTTGGCAACTAATAACCTATAAATATCTGATATACAAAATAAATGTTTCACCAATAATATTCTTAGCATTCTTACTATTAAATAAGTATTATCAAAATTCCAAACTATCGCGGGGAATATATTCAAAATAATAGCATATACCTCTAAGGAACTATTGGACCTAAGATGTCTAGAAACCCTGGTGCGTGCACTTATACCTGTAAAACTTTGGGATAAAACTGAAGACACCTGCCTACTTGAAAATGCTTGATTTTTTGATAATTAGGTTCGGGTTCCGAATTCCGATGTTCAGAGGGCGACTCAGTTATGTTTATACACAAGGTGCTCAAATTTTCGTGAACATTTTTCTTCCATGACCATAGATTTCTCTTTCTGACTGTCTGAATTTTGACAGTTTGTGACGTTTGTGTTGAGAGTTTGTGTCTGTTTTGATAAAATGTAAAGTAATGTTATGTTAATAAAAATTCCAATCGATTAACTTCGGAAAACTGTGAAAACGCCATAATGAGATATTTCCGGTATTATTATTATTATAAAATGCACACTCGGGTCATTTTCTAGGCACTAATTTAAGCAAAAATGTTCAAGAAAAACTCTTGACTGAAGTGTTGAACAATTTATAAGATGAAATAGGTAACAATCCAAAAATCAGGAAAACAAGAAACTTGATCGGAAAACACCATAAACAACGAAGAACTAGAAACAACACAATACACAATGAAAAATAGGACAAAAACTCCAATCACTACTAAACCAGAATCAAAATGAAATCAAATTCCTGATAAACTAATTCAAAATTCAAATTTATCGAAGTAACGTCAAATGTATGACAGCTTCGAGCGTTTTTAACGGAACCAATAAGAGAACATGTAATGTATCCCCTTTATTCACTCACTCAAACACTTCTAATGAAACACAATAAGTTCACTTTATTCACGGAGCTCCTAATCACTCCAGCACGTATCACCGACTGACTCGTCTTTTGTCGTCTGTCATGATCAGTCACCCGCATACTTTATTGATATCTATCATCTTACATGAATCATATATACTACAGAACAGAATAAAAATAAAAGTCGTGAACGCAAAACGTCGTTATGTGTAAGCAGCCTAACAGTTTCTTGTCAGCGCTATAAGCGCCACGTACTAAAGAATGTGAACTAGGACCTAATCCAACAGGAGGTGCCGTCCATAAAAATCAAAACAAAATCGAATCGTTGAATTCACCTGGGTTTCTAGACATCTTAATTGGACCTAATCTACACTAGGTAATCCAAGGTAGCTATGACTGTTTGGCCGTCAGAAACTAGTTGTCAACAATAAATAATGAAATTTGTGAAATTGGGCATCTATCCAGATAACGAATTCTTGATAACTATGAATTTAATTTGAGTAGAAATGAAAAGTGATGAAGATTGAACGGAGAAAATCGTGGATAGTGCAAATATGAGATTTCCTTGACATAGTTCAAAGAAAGAAAAAGGTATTCGTTGCTTCACGAGGATTGTTTATTTATTTTGAATACAAATCTAAGAAAATGAAAAGTTACTTCGATGGACTAGTTATTCGAAAGTCAAGTCAACATTAATAATAACAATGTTGACATCGATGAATATGTTATTTTAATATTCGCTTCAAATTTTCCATTTTGCGGGATAGTGTAAAAAAAGGGATTTCGACTCTGTAGAAATTATTCGTTTCATTTGTTTCATACTCAACTCTCCGGCATACTCTTCCAACTTTGTTCGAATAATGAATCAATAAAAATATGCCAAATTCATTTCATATTTGCAAAAAAATATGAATTGGTTATTTTTTTTTGACTGTTGAGAAAAAATACTGTATGAAACTCATGAGTAAAGTGTTTTTTTTACTCGTAGGAATGCCGCACTCCGTCGTGCGTCAACATTTCCTACTCGAAAAAAAAGTATCACTTTACTCACTTGATTCATACTATTTATTAAGTGATTTAGGAAATTTTTACGTTGAAGGATGTTATTACAGAATCCAAAATTTAATGAATTCCAGGATTGTTTCTAGCCATTTATTCACTATTCGTTTGATGGACCGCTGATGTAATGATACAAATCTTTGCACGCTAGTGGATATTAAAATGCAGTGGGTCGATGGTATGTGCTGTGCGGCGATTCATCAAAGGAAAAATGATGAACGGATAAATCTGACTCGGATCTCATTTGTAGTTGAATTATTTGATTTGGCAGTGTGTCTTTGCGTATGCATACCCTGTAGGAGACAACACTTAATATAATCAGTTGAAGCGTAGATGCCTAGAGGAAACATTGTGTCCTTGATTGAAAATGAATTGAAAGAAGATAATGTTTTCATATTTGTGAAAAAAATACAATGAGGTGAATCGAATCCGCGCTCCACCACGGAGGTGTTTGAAAGGACCGATTTTATATTTTCCTCTTGTTTACTTAATCAATAATGATAATATTAATAGTACAGTAACCACAGACAAATGTAATCCACAAGTGAAGAATGAACTGTAGCACTTTGAAAGCCGGCACATGACTTCTTGACATTATGTATTATTAGGAAAAAAAAAATTGTTTTCCAAAAAATCAGGGGTGGAGCACAAAAAATTATTCATTTAAAAAAATTACATTTTTTTGCTGTTGTTTCGGAAAGTATAAGATTTATCGAGAAACAATTTCAACAAGGCGAAAGTAATTCAATTCTCCACAAGAAATATACTTAGTAAGTTCTCACAAAATGCGGTCGTTTTCTCAGAAAACCTGATTGAATTCCGATATCAAATTTCAGGCTCGCGTTAACCCGCCACTGCAATTTCCGGAAGGGCCGAAATTAAGATTTGTCATAACTTTCCTAAAAAAGAAATCGTTTCGAAGACGTCTACTTCCTCATGAAAATATAACGTGTATCTTAGTACCTAAAATGTGTTTTGTCCCACTTCACATAACACTTCTACGATATTTACGGAGGATCCGAAAGTCATGGATATTTTAGTAGATATGTAATAATTATACTGAAGCAGGAATCAGTACCCTCTTTGAACCATATGCAACGAATTTAGACCAGTGAGATAAGTCTCACTTATACATGCCAAAGAAAAAACTGGATTCTACTCCTGCCTCAATTTTCAACTCGCCCATAATCCCGGCAGTTTCTTCAGTAATTGTTGAAAATAATCGCTCATACACATCCTACATAAAAAAATTAAATATGTGATTTCAAGCTTGAGGTTTGCACTTCACAACAGTGTCATTGAATATATATGCAGGATATGAATAAGCGATTATTTTCAACATTTAAAGAAGAGAATGCCGGTTTTATGGGTAAGTTGAATATGAGGCAGGAGTAAAAAAAGTTTTTTTTGGCATGTGTGAGTGGGACCTGTCATACTGCTACTATGGATTGCTGTTTCAGTAAAATAATTCCATATTTACTAAATAATTCATGATTTTCGGAACATCCGCAAACATCCCCGTGAAGAGTGCGACAAAACATTTTAGGTACTCAAATACTCGCATATTATATTTGCATGAGAAGGTAGGAAGGAGTCTTCAGAAACGATATGCACTTTTCCGTTTCCTTCTCCG
The DNA here is from genome assembly GCA_958298965.1 of Chrysolina haemoptera. Classification (NCBI taxonomy): domain Eukaryota; kingdom Metazoa; phylum Arthropoda; class Insecta; order Coleoptera; family Chrysomelidae; genus Chrysolina; species Chrysolina haemoptera. The sequence goes on along the minus strand of OY282594.1, from coordinate 28,049,415 downwards.
ATCATTTTTAGCAGAGTTATGACCAATCAAATATTGGGCTCCGCCAGAACTTTCAGCGGCGGATAAGCGTAGACCTGAAATTTGATGTCGGCGTTCAATCACGTTTTCTGAGAAAACGAGCGCATTTCATAAGAAATTACTAGGAATCATTTTTGTGGAGGATTGAATTCTTTTTCACCTTGTTGAGTTGTTTTTCCGATAAATCATATACTTTCCAAGATTACAGCAAATATCTATTTATTTTCAATGGTGCTACAATCGACCCTCGTCTCAAAACCCAATCGTACTGGGTTAAAATAGTTATTTATTACAGAAGGAAAAAAGTATTAGATTTTAGCTCGAGGTTGTGTGTGCTAAAATCTAATCTTTTTCCTGTGTATAAAACACTATTTTTTTCTGTGGCGGGAAAAACGGCGATTTAATCAAAAATATACCTTAACCTATGTGTTTATATATATATCCGGGAAAAAAGTAGTCACTTTTTTCTCGTTGGCAAAAAGTACTCATTTTTTTCCCGGTTCTCGGGGAAAAAAGTAATTTCATAAAAAGTTATATTTTATTACCTGTCAACAGGGATAAAATGTCAAACTTCTTTCCCGTCACAGAAAAAACGATATACCTAAATTTGTTATAATCATGTGTGACGCCCCGGTAGAAATCGTTGACATATAATATGACGTCACAAATGTCAGTCTCTGACTAGTTCCAAACAAAGATTTCTGTTGCATGTTTATACAAAGGTGTGAAAGTTGATTGAAAAAACGTCATATAGTAGGTATAGTTTAGGACCATCCACATCCCATAATAGCACTGTACAATCCGAACTTGCTGCCGAATGTGAAACAAGCTCATTCGCAGTACAGGGTGTTTTTCGAATCCCCCCGTTTTTAGTATAGATATATTCCTCTGGAATAGAAATTAGTGTCATTGGAATAGTTACCTCGACTTATCGGAGTAATTTTTCCCATTGATATGTCCTGTACGCCGTCTCTTTGTTCAACTGTGATTAAATACCGTGGGCGAAACTGCTTCGAAACAAAAGACGGTTTGTGGAGCGCGACACTGCCAGAATATTAAATCACGACACATGTTCCGTTTTGTTTTGTTACGGTGTCAACTACGGGGTCGTGTAACTTTTCCAAGTATACAAGACTTGTTTCCTTCTATTGTTTGCAACGCATACATGCATCATATAATGATAAGGTTGTTAAGCACTCCTTCCTCCAACCGCATGCAACCGATGTCAAAGACAATATTCGTGCAAAATGATTACTATATTATTCGTTGATTTAATTCTTCCTTATTTATTAGATTGAATGAAACATATAAATAATAATTATTAATGGCCATACAAACATTGGTTATTTGTGTTACTTTTATATGTTTCCTTCATTGCAACGAAATGAAAAGTGGTGATACTCAAACTAAATCAGTTGCAATAGTGCTTTAATGAATGCAGTTAGTTTCATCTTCATTATCTGATAAAACCACTTCTGAATCGCTCCTGCCGTTAAAATAATAATCTTTATTAGCATCATCAGCTCTCGAAGTATACAGTAAGAGTAAAAAATAGTATAATAATGAATGGTACAGAGTAAAAATAAGATTCGGAACACTCATAACATTCCAAATAATGACAATATTCTAATTAAACGAACCACAATAAAATCGAAATACTACAAGTAGACATATTACCGTAATGGATTATAAACCTTTTATATATTTTACACACTGGCTTTTGAATTTAACCAATGATGATCATTTTTTTAATTCTCTTGGTAGTGAGTTGTAAAGCTGTAAACCTTTGACGAACACTGTGTTTGTAGCAGCATTAGCAGTCCTGATATAGAAATCATTCGAAGCATGCGATCAGGTATTGTGATTGTATTTCTTGAAGATAATTTGTTTCTTCTGTTAGATAGGTTGGTAAGTATCCTGACTTCAGTTTATACACAAACTTGAGCATATTATAAGTAGCTTTCTGTGGAACATTCAATAAATTTAAGGCTACCAACATGTACGCTATTGATGTTAGTTTTCTACACAATAAAATGGATCTCATAGCACGATTTTGTATTTTTTGTAATGTATCAATTTGTTCACTATTCATTAGGTATATAATGTTCCACAGAAATCAAGATGGTAGATATTATGGTTTCATACACAGTTGACTTAGTAACAGATGATACTTTATTATTCAATCTATAAGGAAAGTTAATGATATTGAATACATCACTTACACTAAATTTTTAGATTTCAATAGGGTTACGTAAACTAGTAGTCCAGTCGCCATATATTGAAAAAGGAATGCTCCTTGAAAAAAACCAAATTTGATGAAACTTGGGGTGGTAGTTTGGTATGGTGAAGTAGTGATCCAGCCCATTTCTATCTACCAAATTTCCTTGTGGAACTTTGTGGTAGGGTGAAGTTTTTCATCTATAATTTTTTCCCTTACGCCCTAAGACTTAGACTATACATTTCATATTGATTGAACGCTAAATTTCCTGTAATTTGCACTAGTCAAACATATTTTGGACATCATATATACCGAGATACAATTTTAATTTCACCCAGTATGGTGGTCATGTTGTACAGATTTAAAAATGCAGAAAAAACCTCCATTCATCTTTCCTTTGCCTGGATGATACCTCCCTTTCTCCCGATACCATCCTTCCAAATTAAATGAAAAAGACACATCATGAGTCCATATTTTTTCTTAACTCTTCAAAGCAGTCGGAAGGTGACCTCAAAGAATTGTTTAAATCCGAGCTTGTACCTTCCCCAATCTCCCTCTTCATTGAACTAAATTTCTCTGCCTCTCTCTACTGTTGCGTTAATAATTGACAGTGCTGCTCCTGAGGTGGCGTATGGAGTTAGCAACAAGGCGTAACCAGAACGCATGATTATTCATAAAATTAGACCGAGAGGTCTATTTGGATATGAACATAAAAAAGGAAGTTCCTTCTAGGGAGAAAACATTGCCACATAATCCTTCGAATCTCTGCGGTATATATATTGAATAAGGGGTTGTTTTCGTGACTGTTCAAAAATGTATTTACAGATTAGTGGAAGCAGTCAATGGTAGACCAATTAATATTATAATATGGTTTTATCGTATCACATCCTGTATTGATTTAACCCATTGAAAAAACAATGAAAAATATTTTTTTTTATAACGCCTGTGGACTAATTAGACGGAATATTTATATTCTTGATGAATCACTTTTTTCAATTTATTACATGGACATTTCAAAACTATAATTCAAACGGATCAGTTTGAATTATAGTATTGAAAATCCATACAGGACGAAACTGCAGTAACTAAAGGTTATGAATATAAAGTGGTACAAAAACATAGAAATTTACTTTTCCCATTTTTCATGATGATCTCCTACCACATAGTAACGGCTACATCGATCAATTTATCTTTAATAGCCATTTATTCGAAAGGATCCTCTTGTGAGAGTTCTAAAACAATGTACCGCCATTTTGTTTTTAACCAATATTTTTGTTTAAAATTTTGTTGTCGAATAGAAAATGGAAAGACGAATCGAATGAAGTATCACTCGACCCCCCATGCATTAAAAAAAAATATTTCATAACGGCGCCTGGCTGCCATTTTGAAAGATGAATTTTTTTTATCATTGTCAAAAAGTAGTTTATGAACTACCATTCGACCAATAAAAATTTCAAAGAAAAATTCTACTCCGTTCAAAAGTAACAGGGGGGGGTTATGGACAGACTGTATATCTCCAAAGCGTTTGATCCGACCTTTTCTGGAATACTGTTTCCATATATAGAGGTCAGCACCCAAACACACACAAAAACCATTAGAATATTTTAAAAAAGAGCAATTTGTCTCGTCGGTGATGCCTCGCTTACAAGATCGGTCACTTCTCTGGAACACCCCAGAATGGTTGTCCATCTTTCTCTGTTTTTTTTGAAGTCGTATGGAAGAAGATGGTCGGTCATGATACAATCGTCGGTTGAATTATGGCACTGAAATGTTCTCTTTAAGTAGGTTCGTAAGTTCTTCCCTGAAAGAGAAGACTGGGTTCGGAATGAAACTGACCTATGTAGGGCAAATGAAAGGTGGTTCACCGATGGTTCCAAAACTTTGGAAGGTGTCGGAGCCGGAATATATGGTATGAACCCAGTAGTGAAACGCTCATTCAGTTTGGGTAAATTAGCTACGATATTCCAGGCAGAGGTATATGCCATTGAAATGTGTGCAAGGGAGCTGGAAAACCGACACCTCACACGAAAAACAATAAAAATATTTTCAGATAGTCAAGCAGCATTGAAAGCGCTTGAATCCAACTGCTTTAAATCCAGAGCAGTATGGAACTGCAGAGACACCTTGAACCGACTAGCACAAGGCAACAACGTTACCTTAGTTTGGATACCAGGTCACACGGGCCTAGAAGGAAACGAAATAGCGGACGCCCTAGCAAAAGGGGGGGCCGAAACAACGTTCACTGGGCCAGAACCGGTCATCGGTTTAGCATATAGCACTGCCAAGAATGCTACAACCGCCTGGGCAGACAATAAAAGACTTGAGTATTGGCTCAGTCTACCAGGACTAACCCATTCCAAAGCATTTATTGCTTGTACAAGGAAAAAACAGGACTCTGACAAACTTCTAGAACTCAGTAGAGCACATCTCAGAGTTATAGTAGGTTTGCTCACTGGCCACTGCAAACTCAAACACCACATGCATAAAATCGGACTTGCACAGGATGCAGAGTGCCGTCTATGCATGGAGGATGATGAAACGGCTAAACACATCCTGTGCACATGCCCTGCAGCAGCCAGAACCAGATTTTCAATATTTGGCAATACAAAAGTAAGGCCAGAAGATCTGATAAACTGTTCTTCCAATATGTTACTCAATTTCGTTAAGAGATTGGATATGCTGGGAGAAATATAACCATAGGGTGAGCCACAATAGGCCATTGGCCGCAGTGGATAGCCTGATATGGGCTCACTCACATTTAAACCTAACCTAACCTAACCTAACCTAAGTTGAATAATATGAACAATATATTGTTCGATCATGTAATATGCTTAATTATTGAATACATTTATTATTATTATTATCATTTCCATCGTAGGGTTGCGTGTCTTCCATCTGAAATATCAATAAAACGTTAGATTTTCTGTTTCCTATGTTATATTTACGCTGCCTCAAGTACTCTTGCTCAATATTTACGATAAAAATCGATAAAAAATAGTGATACTGAAAACCTTGGCATCGAAAGCCTTAGCAATTTTATCACAACCTATACTTACTATGTAGATGTGGTAAATAATCGAAAATAGTTTGTTCGTGCAAAAATTACTATTATTACGGAACATCTAGACTTATTTATTGATATCGCCCTTCCCCGCACTTCTGAACCACTTATTACTAATTGAATAGATATAAATTACTAGTTACTACGTATACACGACGTGAGAATACGAATTTTTCAGTCCAGAAATATTAGAGAAAGTCTAAACATAGTTACACAAAATAATTGAGTAGCCTCTAGTCAGTACCCGTTACTTATTAAGAATAATAAAAGTCATAATATGGAGTGTGCCGACGCATCATCCATTAATCAAATCTCATTCATAACTAGAAACGTATGTACTCAAAACGTAATGTATATCATTATGCTATTCAAAAATGGATATGTACCTCTTGCTTTTAAACACTCTTTTACAATCCCAATTTTCAAATCTGGTGACAAGAAACTTGCTACAAATTATAAATTAAAAAAATTTCGAAAAAAGCTTGCAAAATAGACTAGTTGATTTCTTGGAGAGGAATTAGTAATTTTCCTAACAAGTGCGGAAAGTGATGCTTTCCCGCACGCGACTGCCGTAAGCAGTCGAGTGCGGGGAAGACACTTTCCGCATGAGTTAGGAACAATACTTTTTCTACAAGCGTAGGAAACAAATTCATTTTTTCAATTATTTATTCATGCAAATGGAAACAACTAACAAGAGTAACATTTTCTATCCACTAATTATTCGTAATATTTATTGTAAATGTACAATTTGATGAATTATGTAAATTTATAGCGGAAGCCAGCATATTTTTTGAAGATGGCTGATTTCCTGAAGAAGAATAACTCGGGCAATACATTATCGAAAGAAATCGAATGTGCAGGCACAGGCATCAAATCGTCGCCGATCGATATAGACGTGGATGGTTCTAAAATGCACCCGGAAGACGATGTAGTGTTCAAATTGAGAATTTTGTTGGACATTTCTTTTTTTCGATTGGTGGAGTCTTCTAAATAGCCCTCTGCAACTGAAGTCGATTTCCATCCTCCTAGGCGTTTAATATTAGTTATACCCACACCACAGTCAGCAAGTAAAGTGGCTAAGGAACGCCTGAAGCTGTGACCAGTGTAAAGCTCTGGATTTTGAAGGCGCAGATATACTGCTATTTCGGAGGGTATCTTTCCTATGGTATTGATTCCTACACATTGCACAGTACATTTTCCACTTTTGTAATACAAGAATAAACGACGGTGAGGAGTCTCTTTTGGACGTAAATGTACATAATTTCTGTATACGTTCAGAAAATAACCATCATTTGCTTCTTCAGATATCACGAAGGATCTAGAGGAATGGTTTTTGGAATCCTTGATATTAACAATTCTCAGGTTTTCTTTGTCGTCTATGTCGTCAATGGTGAGTTTTGTCAGCTCTTCTCGTCTGCAAGCACCAGCTAATCCAAAAATTGCTACTAACTTAATCATGAGGTATATGTCATCGGGTGCTTCAGTCATAAATTTTGAAACGTCTTCTTGAGTGAAGATTTTGGCCTTTTTCGGTCGAAAACCGACATTCTGTCTTTTAATGAATGCAATTATTTTGTAAAATTTGCTAATATCCAAATTTTGCTTTACTTTGAATACGCTCTTCAACATTGAATATCTTGCCCATAAAGTGTTCGACTTCCATGTTTTAGATATTTCTAGAAAATAAGCCAAGAATACTTCTTCTTTATTTGGTGTTTTCACTTTTTTATTGTTGCACCATTCAATAAAACTCGTGTATTGCTTCTCATACCTTTGTTTAGATTTCGTTGGCAATAACTCTAAGTTCGCATCTGTAGCTGCTTGCACGATTTCTTGTGGAAGTTCTTCATCAGATGATTAATCCATTGTGGCAATTTCACTGAATCGAAAATTTTATATAAGTAACGCTTTGTCTGTCACTCTGACAATTACAAACAAATTTGTGTATTGATCGGCATGACAACATCAATTGTTACCTACTCGTTATCAGATCAATCAAAGCCTATATATAGGGTGATTTTCATAACAATACATTTACATACTCACTTAGTATTGCAACAAAAAAGCTTGAACTTTCATATTTTGTCACCCACCACTTATATTTTACGAGGATATCATATAAATGTTTTTCCCGCACTAGTGTGGGAAAAAATTTCCCGCACTAGTGTGGGAAAACTTTTCCCGCACAACTGTGGGAAAATGACACTTTCCAAACTGAATTGCGTGCGGGTAGAGGGTGAATCACGCACGCTTGTAGGAAAAATATTTTACATGGATGTCAGTGACATATTTTAACCGTAGACGCTGTCTTTCATTTGGCACACAGTATTTGGAATAATTTCAATGATGGAAAATGCCTTACAGTTTTTATAGATCTGGCGAAAGCCTTTGACACTGTCAAACACCAAATCTTGCTCAGGCGCTTAGAAACAACAGGAGTTAGAGGAATCGCCCTAAAACTATTTGAAAATTATTTATCAGGCAGAAATCAGATCGTTAAAATAAAGAGTATTTGCAGTGACTAAGTATTACTATGGGCGTGCCTCAGGGAACAGTGCAATCTTATTTTTAATATACAGGGGTGTACATCATGTACACCCAAAAGGGGAAAATACCTTGGCTTATTTAACGACTAAAAGTTAATATAAACATAGGTCTGTAAACGTTTCGTTACCGATCTACGGGGTGTTTAAATTTCAAGATTTTTGTTTGTTTGTTTTTTCTTACGTCAATGGACATGTCAGATGTTTGCGAGAATCTACAGGGCGATATTTTTTTATGGGTCATGTCCCCTTTTCTCCCCATGAACTTTTTTGAGGTGCGCCCGTTGGTATAAACTCTGAAATACAAAATAAATTTTTTGGTTTGTTTACAATATTCTTTGTTTCTTGTAGTTTCTGCGTATCTATCAACCGAGAAAAAAAAATAATTTTTGGAATACGCTGAAATTTAGTTCGCCACTGTCTGCTAAAAATTAAAGCTGAAGGCTCTTGCAACAACGATTTATTATACCAAACATCTGAATAAAAAAATAGAAAATGACTTTTTCTGATTTGCTGAAAAAAAGGAAAATTTTTAAATGACGTCATTGTGGATAGTCGCTGTCACTAATTTTGACAGTTCGCATGCAGTCGTTAGGTGTCTTTGCATGTGTTTAAATTGTTAATTCTATGGTGTAAATTTGTAATGAATATCATTGATGACTTAAAAAATCGAATATTAAATGCATTTGAAACCGTAAAAAATACTCCGGGGGTGGTTGACAGAGTACGGTCATCAATGAGAAGAGCGGACTCATGTATAAGGAATGGAAGAGGTCACTATCAACAATTGTTATAACGTAGTTTCCTTGTTATGGCTTTTATTTATTTTATCTGTATAATAAATCGTTGTTGCAAAGGCCTTCAACTCTAATTTGTAGTAGACAGCGGCGAATAACTAAATTTTAGCAAATGAAAAAAAAATAATTTTTGTTCTCGATAACGGTCGTAGAGACGTAAAAACTACAAGATACAAAAAAGTTTGCACCTCAAAGAAGTTTAGGGGGAGAAAAAGGGGCATGACCAATAAAAAATATCACCCTGTAACCTAAGCCCTATAACGTAACCTATGTTTTCAATTTGAGCCAAATATCCCAAAAACTGCAGGCTCTATAAAGAAAAAACAAAAAATATCTTGAAATTTCAACACCCCCTTATATGAACTCTTAGTCTTAAAATAAGCCAAGCAATGTTCTCCTTTCGGATGTACATGATGCCCAACCCCAATGAAATGCACATGTCCCAAAGTCAATAAAGTCAACAATATGAAATATTTTGGTGTACATCTGAACCAGCATCTGCCATGGGAGGAACATGCAGACCAGACAGTTAAAAGACAGCAAATTAATTTATAGATTCTACCACTCAGATATCTTAATAATAAAAAGCTCCTGATAATGGATATTTAACGAACAAGTGTATTAATAAGAGCGATTAACAATCGAGATAATTTAACGAATGAGCGGAGCGAGCGCGTTAATGTTTGAGATTGTTAATCGCCATGTTAATTCACGAGTTTGTTACAAAACTTTTTCGTCGAGAGTAGTTTTCGAAAATAGAGATATCTCACTTTCAATATTTATTTATTTAACGTTACGATTTTCATTTATATTCAAGTGTATTCGAAAGTATTATGTACTTGTTTCCGAACTTCTAAGATTCATCCAACATCAGCATTTTCTTGGAAGCGCTTCTATAGAGAAGTGTGGTCTATCTGCTAATATAGACCACACTTCATAGAGCAAACAAGGGATGTCCACAGGGAGGGGTGCTATCGCCCCTACTTTGGGCCATCCTAATTTATGAATTAATTGAAAAGCTAGTTTCCAGAGGCTTTCATTGCCTAGGATATGCCGATGACCTTGTAATTATTGCAAAAGGCAAATTTGCAAGGACAGTATCGGAGCTTACACAGTCAGCCCTAGATATAGTCGACAGGTGGTGTAAAGAGGAGGAGCTGACAGTAAACCCTCATAAAACCACAATAGTCACATTCACACGAAAAAAAGTACTGGAAGGACTTAGTTCACCGGTACTGAACGGGATAGAAATTCCTTTGCCAAGAGAAAAAATACTTAGGAGTCATCTTCGACCATAAGTTGACCTAGAATCAACACCTACAAAAAACCATAGAAAAAAGTACTGTAGCCTTCAATCTGTGCAGGAGAATGTGCGGAAAAAATTGGGGGCTACAACCAAAAATGACTACATGGCTTTACGCCAGAGTTATCAGACCCATGATCACGTATGGGTCGGTGGTATGGTGACCAAAGACCAAGCAGGCAGGAGTGGTTCGACGGCTTGAAGGACTACAAAGACAAGCATGTCTGAGTGCCACCGGGGCCATGAGAACCACCCCAACAGCCGCCTTAGAGGTCTTGCTCAACCTACCTCCACTACACATATACATCCAAGCCGAAGCCAGGTCTGTCACGAGCAGGTTGCTTAGAGGAAAAGCACCCATTAGCAATATGCACGGGAGAGCCTACAACAAGCTATATGAAGAGTTGGATAACGACCCGGTTACAAGAATGCCATCAGATGGCATTCTTCTCAGATAAAGCTTTGACAAAACTTTCAAGACAAGTATAACGGACAGGGATGCGTGGAAGGGGGGGCCTCCCATCAATGCGGAAATCGCTGTCTACACTGACGGCTCCAAAACGGATGAAGGTGCAGGAGCCGGCATTTACGGAACCAAGCCGAAGATGAAATTCTCACTGAGCTTGGGCAAACATGCGACGATATTTCAAGCGGAAATCGTTGCAATACACCATTGTGCACAAGAGCTAATAAGGCACGATTTTTCACGAAAAAACATTGCCATATACTCAGATAGCCAAGTTGCGATAAAAGCAGTCAACTCAATGCAAGTTACCTCAAAACTTGTTTGGGACTGCATAGAAGCCCTAAAAGAGCTGGGCAGTCAGAACAGACTGACACTAGCCTGGGTACCAGCACACACAGGTTATAGAGGCAATGAAGAGCCCGAGAAGGAGCAAGTAAGGCCCTGAATGGCCCAGAACCCTATTGCGGTATAGCAAAAGCTGTACTAAAAACAAACACCAAATCGTGGATTCAACAGAAGTCTCAAGAATGGTGGAACAATGCACCACGGATGAGACAGGTCAAAAAATCAAACAACCGCAGCCAACATTCACAAACTATCTACTAAGCCAGAAGAGGAACACTAATAGAATAGTAGTAGGACTTCTCACAGGGCACTGTAGGCTCAACAAACATATGAGTACAATAGGCCTGGCAGAAGAAATGCTATGCAGCTTCTGTCAGGAAGAAGAGGAAACATCAGTACACATACTATGCCACTGCGAGGGCTTGTCAAGGCAAAGGTTTCTAACGCTGGGAGAAGAAAAAACCAAGAGCTCCCAGATTCATGGGAGTTCTAAAAACTAGCCTGTGGAGTCTCGTAAAGAAGACAGGGCTAGACAAAGAACTCTAAATGATCTCGAGGACAAACACAATAGATCTGAAAAGGTCGCGGTGTAGAGGCTTGTAGCACGAAAGTCCCTAATATATAATCTATAATCTACGATAAAAACAATCACTATTTCCTATTTATATTAACTCTACTCAAAGATAGTTTAATTTTTCTCAGTGGTAGTTTTATTTTATTTTTTATTATTTATTTTCAAATTGAAATAAAAAAAAAATTACCCTCGGTGGGTTTTGAACTCTCGACCTCATCCCAGGTGAACTTTACCGTTACGCCACGGGACCATACATGGTTATGAGTGACAACTGCTGTAATGAACATTTTCTGAAATTTTATTTGAAAATTGACAAATAAATGACATATAGTTCTAACCAATATAAAATGTATGTATAAGAGCAGTGTATGTTGGGTTGCACATAATCAAATCGTTGATTAATAGAAAATCATTCATTAACAGGGGTCATTAATCAACGATTTTGAGTGCGTTAAAATACATCATTAATGAACGGTCGACGGAAATGATATATAACTCACTTACTGAATCAATTCTGAGGTATTGCATTATAATATGGGGTCGTGTCAGCAAAAATATATTACACAATTTAGAAGTAATGCAAAATACGATCCTGAAAATTATTTTTGAACGAGATAAAAGATACTCCACTGTAGCACTATAGGAAGAAACAGGGTTATTTGATGTGAGAAAATTATATACCTATCATTGTATTCTATGGATGCATTATAATCCAACTTCCTGAATAAATTATAATTATGATACTCGAGCTAAATTCCAACAGAAAACGAATATTCCTCTCTATGGTTAACTCGCACTCAGAGATTCATAGCTTACTCTGGTCCAAAACTTATGAACCTGGTACCTATAGAAATCAGATCAACTCCAAAAAAACACAAATTTAAGTCAAAATTGAAATAATATGTGAATCAAAATTATGACCTACTGAAAACTGTATATAAAGTGGATTAATTAAAGATGGTTCCAAAGGTTATAAATATTTTACAAATTCTAAATGTACTTTTATGAAATTCTCCACCTATACAGTCTTATACCTCTCTCTGTCTAGCATTCCCACTCTCTCTCTCTCTTCAACAGGTCGTCTCTCCTGTTTACTTTTAATGATGAGTACTATTTCTATTTACATTTACTGATATTTTTCATTTTATTATTATTCAAGCAAAAACGCACAATATTGTATAACGTCTATGATGATAACAGGTTGAAAGCTACAACTCAAGCACTGCTTATGTAGTTCAACCTTTATATTAATTATTTATGATTCAATGTACATAAGCGATCATCAATCAACTTGTACCAACATGAATAAAAATTTCTTACTCTTATACTCTTCTTACATTACCCTCCCCCAGGCACGCGCCTGTTTTCTCTTGCTTTTATCGCCCGGAAGGAGAGCGCACGATTTAACAGTATTGTCCTCTTGTGCAAATTACTTTCACTACGCTGAAGTCTATTAAGTTTTTTGCCAAAATTCGGCTCCAAGATGAACAACGCAACCAGCGTGGAGGTCGACTGATGTTGGTCTCTAACCAGTGTTGCGCTGGCCTCCCTCCGTTGCCAGGTGTACTAAAAATGACTTGGTTGGCTACTAAATTTGAAGCTTCAATACTAAATTACTTCTTTACCGACAAAGCGCGGGAAATTCAAATGAAAGTTATATAACTTGTTCATTTATTCTAAAATTCAACTATACAGTCAACAACTATATAACCATAGACAGATATCTCAATAGGTAATAGTCATAAACAAATTAAAAATAGTTTCTCTATAGTAGGAATAGTTATAAAATGAATATCTGGGACGAAAAAATGCGGGAAATTAAAAAATCTGATTAAATATATTTTTTTTCAATGAATATACAAACACAACATGGAATTATCCAAAACAAAAATAACACTCTCTAAAAATAAAAACAAATAAATAAGTAACATTGTTGAAAAATAAAAAAACAACATTCTTGCAATATAAAATGTTTTGGGGCATGGTTTAATTAAGAATGTTCCATAGTCTAAATGTGTTTTTATCAATCCGTTATAAGCCATTATCATTGTTTTAAGGTCAGCCCCCCACCATACTTTGCAAAAGCTTTTCTGTACATTAATTCCTTTACATGCTTTATGTGTGATATTATTTATGTGTTTTTCCCATTTCAGATTTGATGTTAATATCATTCCCAGATATTTCATTTCTGTTTGAACTTCTATTTTTTCTTGCCCTATCTGTATTTGTGGTATTATTGTTTGACTTCTTCCAGGTTTAAACCATATAACTCTGCTTTTATTTGTTGATATTGCAAAGTCATGTTCTATCATCCATTGATTTATTATTTCAAGTGTGTAGTTTATTTTGAATAAAACCGTCTCAACTCAACCTGTCACCTGTCACTTGCCAGCATAAATACGTCAAGCGAAACGTCAAAAACACAGAACACGAATCACAGAGCTGAGCGCAGAGTACATAACACCTTACTGGAAGTAACGGCCAATAAACGAGAGAGAGAGAGAGAGTACACAACAGAGTTGCGTTTTATATAAGCTCTGTGGTACTGTAGTTGTACGTTTACGTTGTAAAGTCCCATTATCTCACGCTCTCATTCGAAGGAGGAAATGCATATATCTGACTGAATGACAATGACAGAATGGCGCATGTTGGCATATTGGATGAGAATACTAGATTTTCATTGAGAATACTAGGCTACTGAATGGAATCGAAAAGTACTAAATTTAGTAGGATTGGACTAAAAATACCAACCCTGTCTCTAACCCACAGACTGAAAATCGTTTTCTTGCTTTGTGCAACATTCTTAGGTACCAATGAGAATATTCATTCCTTTGTTCACAAGAAAGTTCGTTTATTGATGTTCCTAGGCAAAGGTTATTACGAAAATTGATAACTCTTTGTATATTTGCGCGAAGTGAAAAAAAAACACTCGATACTTGATTCGCGATTGGCTATTGGCTATTGGCTATTTGTGTCTTAAGAGCGCAAGTAATACCTTGCAGATAAAAAAACTTGTTTGAAAGCGGTAAAATTTTTTCGCACGAATTACACACAAGATTTTTTTCTACAACCGCAGATTTTACAAAATTATTTGGTAAAAATTAATGGTTATTAATAATCTCAAATTTGACAGTTCAGTTGTTAAAAGGTGCAAGCATTACTTTCTACCACCTTTAGAAGTACAAAGTTATTGAAAAATAAAAGAAGAATAACCACCAAACATTTTTTGGACTGTTTTTCGTAACTAAAGTTGGTAGTTTTGTATTTTATTTAACGCGATAATTTGGGCATCAATGTAATTTATAGAAAATGTGACTTATTTACTAAATATACATTTCTACCATCTTTAGTATTATGAAAAGTTTCTATGTATTATGCTTATTTTATCGCTCTATTTGTCGTAAGATACATAGTTATATATATGGTAGAATATAAAATTCAATTACTTATACTTATAAAAAAACTCGGCGAGCGACAAAGTAAAAAAAAACGCTAGCTACTCGGAAAAGTGTAACTTTCCACTTTATTTTTGAAGCGCAAACATGGTACTTTTCGCTCCGTTGTAGAAAATACCTATTACCTATGAGAAAATTAACACTCAATGGGCTATTCTTGATGTACAAGATATTTAACTATTATTCAAATGTCTACCGAAAAATAAAAGAAAATCACTCATGTTAAAAAAAAATAATAGTTAAAAAAAAAACTAAAGAACACACTTCCCATGGACTAAAAAGTAAAAAATAATTGACAATTAAATTTCTCAAATGTAGAAAAAGCGTGGGTGCTTTCGATCTATATTCTACGAAAGCGTCTAAGGACCACATATTTTTTTTTCAGTTTTTCCGACTTTAAAGTCAGAATTTTATTTTTCCGACTTCAAAGTCGGAAATTCCAACTTTAAACTCGGAAATTCCGACTTTGAAGTCAGAATTTTATTTTTCCGACATGAAAGTCGGAATTTTGTAGTTTAACTCGATATTTCAGTTCTTTTGCTTCATACAAGTCACACATTGTTAATCTTGTTCAGTGTTACCAAAGCTATTTTTGTGTACTGAGTATCAACAATCTAATTGAACGATAGTCGTTTCCGCCCGATATTTCACCCTTTTTACTCTAAAATACACACCGACGTAGTTTTATTATGCACCACCTGCAGATTAGTTTCTTTTATCAATGCTAGGGTAGGTCAACACAGACAGCTCTGAAGCAATCTGTTCCCTGTTCGAATCAACTCATCATTCCGACTATTTGGCTGGTCTGGTCTCGCGCGATGAAACTGGCAAACATCTGACAGAAAACAACCACTTCCCTATTTAATACCACGACGGACATTGAACTACATCTAGCAGATATTTGTGCAATGCTTAATGTAATTAAACAGTAGATTATCCTTCATTTGGCTGGGGAAGACCACCTGCAGATGCGTTTCGAGGTTCTTACCTCTCATCAGTGACGTAGGTCGGAGACAGTAAAGTCAGTCGCATCGCCACCCGCGGGCAAGATCCAGAAAGCACTCCCCGGTAGCAAAGAGTCCAGGAAGTGAACAGAGTCAAGATTTTTTGCCGGAGAGTATCAAATAAATGAAATAGTAAAATCGACAATGTCAAAGTCCCCTTCTTTCCAAATATTTCCACCATGTGGAAAATATGAGGCAAACATCTGACAGAAAACAACAACTTCTCTAGCTAATACCACGACGGACGTTGAACTACATCTGACAGATATTTGGGCAACGTTTTTCCAAGAATATCCAATTGCAAATGCTTATTCTAATCAAACCGTAGATTATCCTTCATTTGGCTGAAGAAGACCACCTGCAGACGCGTTTCGATATACTTGCCTCTCGTGTCAGGGTAGGTCGGACAGCATCCTGCCCCAGCCCAATGAATTTTAATCCTCTGTAAAACTAATATTTTCTCACAATGAAGCAGCGATTCACAGAGAAGTCAGTCACAGCGCCACCCGCGGGAAAAAACAAAAATTCACTTCTCTGTAGCAAAGACTCCAGGAAGTGAGCGGAGTTCAAGAATTTTTCCTGGAGAGTAAGTATCAAATAAATGAAATAGGTATTTGCCATAATAAGCCTACGTCGTAGGTGTATATGGGAGTAAAAAGGGGGAACCATCGGTCCGAAACGATTATCGTTCAATTGGATTGTTAATACTCAGTAAACAAAAATAACTTTCGTCACACTGACAATGCGTGACTTGCATGAAGCAAAAGAACTGAAATATCTAGTCAAAGCTCCAAAATTCCGACTTTGAAGTCGGAAAAATAAAATTTCTACTTTAAAGTTTAAAGTAGGAATTTCCGACTTTGGAGGGAGTCGGAAAAATAAAATTCCTACTTTAAAGTAGGAATTTCCGACTTTGAAGTCAGAAATTCCGTGTTTTAAGTCGGAAAAATTGAAAAAAAACCTTAGACGCTTTCGTAGGTTTGTGTGTAAATTGCAAGCGAAAAACGAATTCACGCATTTTCGACTCGCAAGCTAGATTAGCTTGCTCAGGTTAGGTTTGTGTGTCAATTGCGAGCAAAAAACTAATTCACGCTAGTGCAAAATGCACCACGTATCAGTCTGGATGGGCAAAATGCACCTGTTTTTGGTCACAACCAATCAGAGAGCCAGAATATTTGCCGCTGACTGAAACGTTGTAACAAAGTTATGTTGACTTCAAGAATAGGATGGAGAGGGCATCTCTATGGTATTTTATTATTCTAAGATAATGCATTATGTATGTAACAAAAGACTGAATGTGCAGTGTGAATGTGACAGTTTGCTGAAAAAAATTCGAAAATTGAACCAAAAATAAAAAAACTATGAGACCTCAAGTTTAACCAAATATTACCTTGTTGCGTCTTTTTGGATGCGAGAGTATTTAAATTAGTTTGATCGAGCGTTTTTTCACTATTTTCGCTCTAGAGCGGAAATGTTGTCACAAAATAACATTTCTTGGAAAGCGTCGAAGGCTACTTTGGTAAGCGGTTGTGAAAATCCTTGGTTGGATATATGTACAATGTGACCAATTTAAAATGGGAGGATCCTTATAAAACATATACAGTGTATCTCACTTTGCATGGAAGCAACCCCGCAACTCCCGTAAGGACTGATGGAAATTGTGAAAATGCATCTAAGGGTTCATTGGTGTTGGTTTCAGTGTAATAAATCATTTGAGGAGGCAAAAATTCCTATTATGCATATACCTACCGGGAATTAATCTTATGGCACTGTGTAATTAGAATAATGTAGGTTTCAGTAAGATGCTTCTTAGCTGATATGTCTTAGTAGAATAACAGTGACTAGATAAAAAAGTTCTCAACTGAAGTGGAACTATTTGGGCAGTATTTTCTAATGCGTTTTTTGTTCACTCAATAAAAATGGTGACGTTTGAAAAAAGTGCTCGTTTGTAGGTAACCTTAAACATGTGAAGGTCATTTTTGTATTGTTTTTTGTTCAGGAAGAATTTGAAGTGTAAAAGTGTTTTGGTATCTGTAAATAAATATGAGGAAATGTGTTAGCAGCAATTCAGTCAGTTATTGAAAAACTGAAATAAAATTGCGAGCCAGCTGTGACTTGATATTGAGGGGCCTAAGTTCAAATCACGGCTGCTACTGTCACTAACACACCTACGCAAAGTTTAACAGGTTTGCGTTAAATTTTTTGTTCTTTTTTTGGTTTGCAATGTGACAGTTTTACAATTTTCTGAGGACTGTTGTATTTATATTTTAATTTAAAGAACAATTGACTCACCTGTAGGAAGTTCGTTTTAAATTGTATGAGATGTTCGTCCAATTATATTGACACACGTAGTTCCACTACTGTCCCTGTATATCGAGCACATTTTTACAGATGATTCATTTCTCATACTTTTTATATAACTGATAACTACACCTTCCAGCTAATAACTCATCATTACACTATTTGCCTTGAAAGAAAAAAATATAAAATTTTGATTTTGAACCAAACCGATACCATCCTCTTTTTCAATTATTATTTTTTGAATTATTGTTTGTGCACAGCAAAATAGTAGGTTTATTTTTATACCTCTTTTTGACTTCCAATAGTGGGGGAGGATACATCTCCATTTTGGAATGAGGGTAACATTGCAGCAGGTGGAAACACACTTAGTTCAACCATCTCACAATTTAGTATCAGATGGGAAAAATAACACGGATTGTTTTTTTTTTTGCAATCGATGTTTCAAAACCCATACACACTGGAGACATCATAAAACAATTTTCAATACTAGTGATTGTAGATATTTCCCCATTTACAATCTCTGAATTTGAATAACTGAGTTTTAGAATTTGAAAAAAAGTTAATTGAAAAGCATAAAAAAAGTGACTTCAGGATACTTGCTCCATATTCTTACGGACCTGTGCTTCCTTGTCAGGTGATGTTTCATCTGATCTTGTAGGTGACGCCACTTTTGGTCAGATCCCGTACCAAAGAAAGATTCAAGTCCAACTTGAGTTGTGAAGGTCCAAGATGAACTGCTTTTCCTGAATTTCGGCTGGTTATTTATAGGGAAAATTATGTATCCATAGATACCGAGGTTGTTATGTAGAATTTGATGTATTTTGCCATAAAATCCAATTTTACCAGGAATCTGAAACTTACAGAAAATGGTGCTGAGGTAACTAGTCTTTCATTATGGACAGCCCTTCCATGCTAGTTGGGTCCCATTTACTCCCAACACCCCCTGAAAGTTAGACAAGTACGGGTTGTTGAAGGTGAAGCTTCGGTGCCAGACCTCAGAAAAAGCCCCAGTGTGACCCCTTTTGTCCGGAGCAGTGACTGATTTTAGTGTCAGCTCATGAGGAAGAGTATCTAGCACAATTCCAGAGTAGTTATTAGTATGCCAAGCTGATCAGAACTACCCCATGTCTCTGTGAAGTTGGGCTATTGTATCAATCGCACATCGAGCAGTCAACTCCTGCTCTTTTTGTTACGAAACCAATGTCAAAGATTATAATGTAGATATAGAGATTTTTAGAAAAAACATAAAAAACCTACTGTGTATAAGGCCGTATTATACTTTGCAGGAATTTTTTGACGATGATCTGACAATAGATTAATTGTTTTGATTGTTTTACTCTCTTATTTTATTCTATAAATGTGCACTTTGTCTATTTTCGTACAACATTTTATATATTTCATTTATACATTTATCTAAGCTTTGTCAACAAGATTTTCATCTTCCGACAATAAAGTATATTTACAATTACAATTACAATTACAATTACAATTACAATGCTGTTTCCTCTTGAGGGTGGTATTGAACATCAGAAATGGGTATCCTGCCCTCTCGTTGCACAACGTCAGTGTTTTATCCTTTTGTTCGCGATACTTTCACTTCCAAGAAAGGAAGTCTGCTAGATACTTTCCTTTTTGTATGCGTAGCGCTTTGTATACTTTACCTATGTTTATCATTTCCCTGCTTAGGTAGAATCCCAGAATTACACAAATCAGCCATCACCCCGGGTCACCCTGTCCCGAATAATAATTTTTATTTTTTATCTCAATTCTTCATTAAAAAAGCTTGTTTTCAAAACGACTTGTTTACGTTTATTTCATTTTGTACTTTTTAGCATTGCAATTTGTTTGAATGTCTGTTCGTAGGTGCGCCAGGTGCTCAGCTTCAGCATGTACTCCACCTTACTGGATACATACAGGTCAAGATCAGAAAATTATTCAAGGATTCAAGGTTTTTCAACATTTTTAGGGATTATTTCGATTTTATTTTCATGAGTTTTCACAACTGAGATAAGGGGACTCCGAGCCCCCGACCGATATTTTCTTCATCGTAATGTTCCACTTCAAAAATAGTCGGAAAATTTTCCAAATTTCTAAGGTTTCTCTATCTAGCCTTCAGGGGGAACGGGTGGTATGTATTTTATTTTGAAATTGATTCGTTCGACTATTCGATGGTTTTTATTATTTTTACAAATTTTTTCTTTTTTTTTTTAGAGAGTTTTTGCAATTTTTTTTTTTTCGAGAAGGGTGGGGGTCGGGTCTGTGGTTTCCGACCAACATGATTTTCGTCGTGATTTTGCATGTTCGAAACCGTTGAAAAGTTTTCCGATTCCTACTCAATCTCTGTCTATCCTTCGAGGGTTAAAAATGTTCAAACTGAATTATTCCACAGTCAGTGTATTTTACTTTTTTTTGTGGATTTTTTCGACTTTGATTTCGCGACTTTGCGCTACTTTTTCGATAAGGAGGGGAGGAGTTCTTAGCCTCCGAGCGATGTTTTTTCGCCGTTATTTTCGACGTCCGAAAACTTCGAATATTTCTCAATACAGCTTTTCAGATTTTTTGACATTATTGTATCGTTATCGAAACTGAACCAAATTGTAAAATTTCAACTCTGTAATGAAGTGGTTCTAATTCAGCTTGCAAGATTTGACCTAAACAAACATATTGCAAGTTACATAAAAGCTTGTGATAAAAAAATACTTCGACTGAGGCTTCGACGGATGCTCCTCCACCGCGCCAAGCTCCAGCTTTATTTATGTTTTGGAATCGCTTCAACAATGGCAAAAAAAGAAAAGAAATTGGCTTATTCTACACCATTTAGATCATATTCAGTGCAGGATTTCTGTCAGAGTTATAGCATTTTTGAGGTAAGTTGAATTCATGTATTCACCTCAAAAAATGCCTATGTCTGTATGTAACTTTGTGATGAAATTCTTATTTTCAATTTTCAACCACTTTCAGTCGTCTGAATAAATTATGCAATCGATTTTGAACTAAGTCACTTTGAACATTCAATTTTAACCCACTTCCAGTCATCCAAATAATCTCAAATTTGGTACAAACATCAAGGACCGATATAATAACAGAATTTTATTTCGATAATGATAATAATGATAGTAATGTTTATTATAATATAGTAATACTTTTTAAAAAAAATTGTTAAAATTGTTTTTTCCGTCAACCAGCTGTCGTCCCCTAATACTAATGATAATATGTTTGTTCGGTATACATTTTTTAATTTAATTTTAAACTGACTTCAAACATAGCTCAGAACTGGATGAAAATGCAATATTATTGCAAGAATTTAATTATAATAATATAGTTATAATTAGTTGGGCAGCCAGGGGTACTATAGCCCCCCTAAGCCACCTTACCGCTAGTATATCAGTGTATCAAAATATACAGTTGATCAAAAATACTTCTGAGTCCCCCCTCCCAAACAGAAAATCTTGGCTGATAAACTGATGATGATAATTATTTAATCAGGAGGTGTTGTTTGGATTTAGATTGGTTTGATTGAAGAAAAACAAATTTCTTTATCACCTCCCACACCAACCTTAATAAGATTGGAATAATAATGTAAATAATATAAAATTAGAGTTACTAAAATTCAAAATTTTCTAAAAGTGTACAGGGAAGAACAAAAAAAGAAATTTTGATCCAGAGTAAACTACCCTTATTTTTGACCTTATCAATACAGTTCAGAAAAGTTATTTGTTATTTCAGTATCACAGCCACCACGCAATAAAATATTTTTGACGCATTTTTTTATGGTTCTAGCCTTATAAAAAGTACTAGTATCTCATATATACCTTAGGCGGCTCCCTTATATAATAAGTCGATACGAAATTTGGACCAATTTATTATTTGTACTAAAATCTCAACGATTTTTGAAAATGGTTTCACTTTGTACTATTTTTTTGGTGCAAATTTGATATTTCATAATAACTATCAGTAAGATTTTATAGCAGAATATTATTGAATAATTCAACCAGTTGATACTAAATAATTGAATGATACAAATCTGCGAATTAACGATCACTTCAATCGTAAAAAACAGGAAAAAAATATTTTGTTGGGTAGGTATGTGGTTGTGATTTCAAATTTCAATATTGTTTTCAATTCTAAACTTTTTTCAATAGACTTCTTTGGTAATATCAAAAATGGGGGTAGTTTACTCCTGATCATTAATTTTATTTTTGTTCTTTTCTGTACACTGTTTGGAAATTTAGAATTTTGATAAGTCCAATACGGGTTTTTCGCAATGCACCAATTTTCATGAAGAACACAATTTTCTGACAAATGAAAATTCCCATATGGTGCAAACTTTTTGAAACTCACTGTATAATAACCGTATCTTGTTTATCCACAAAAACTGTAAATGGAATTGTTTAATGACCTCTTAAAGAGGTTCGAACTTTCCTAATATCACTATTTATTCAAATTGAATAAGAACTCCCACAGTCTCTGAATTATTTTTTATATTCTTAATATTTGGAATACGTTATCGACCATTAAATCGGAGATTCGAGACGGTAATGATCGCTTAGCATGCATTATTTCACAATTAATTTGATCCTTTATATGGCACGTGCATTTTTAAAAATCTTTTCTTCGGCCAGAGAGATCAGGCTTGCGGCTCGTAGAAAGATCGAGTCCTAAAATATCCGGGTCAATCTCGCAGAGGTGCCAATTGTGTGATAATTGATACTAGAGAGGTCTATTACAATATGTATCAAAGAGAGACGAAGTGCCAACTTTTCTGCGGTGTTCCATAGAAATAAGCGAGTTTGTGAGAATGCAGGCTGTCATCGATGAGACGAATTGATTTTTTTTTTTTAGCAACATAGACACTGCATGTTTGGGAGCTGCATTCTATACAGGGTCCTTCAAAAGTTGGAATTATATGAAGGGTACAGGGGAAAAGTCACAAATAATGATATCCGCCAATGCCAATAATTCGGATTATTGGCATTTTTAGGTGAAAATTCATCATACCTTTGTAGCCTGATTTTGTGACTTGTCCGGTTATTCTACTGACGACTTGATCCTTCAGATGAAGAAGATTATTGGCCACTAAATGATGAAGCTATCGCAATTTCATTCAAATTGGACTTAGCTGATTTTCCCCTGAACCCTTCATAAGGAAAAAAAACTTTTGATGATAATTCATTTTGAAGTTCTTCTTGGGTGTTCAGTTTTGCTTAAAAAAAATGACTGTTGAAAAAAAAAATGTTTCAAAATAACCTCTGAAAATGTGTTCGATGAGATATGTATTGCAAGTAGCTCAATAATTGACATATGAGTTTAGCCTTATTTTATTACAAACAAAAATCGATTTGAATAAACTTCTATCTTGAATGCTTGACGATACGATACATCAATTTTGAATTAAACACAATAGAATTTTTTTACGCTTTCCTCATTTTCTTTAGGAAATAAGTATTTTTATCTACTCGTATTAAAAGTAAAAAGTAGCAGTGTGAATATGCAATAAATACACTTTGAAATCCTTGAAATGAGTCCAGCGAAAAAAAAATTCTTCACCAACATTTCGTTTTCTCAGCTTATAATCTCAGGATATAATCGGATTTTTCAAACTTTCTCAACGGCATATTGTTAAGAATAAGCAACATCGTACCAATTCAACAGTTTAGTTTTTGAGATGATCTAATAATATAAAAAAACAGATATGAATCAATAATAACATGTGTCGACAGTGTGGAAATGATGTACTTTTTATGGAAAAGTAAGGATTTACTCTTGGACGCTCGGCATTCACATCATTTTTTGGCAGTGTAAATCTTACCTACTTCCTTCGTGAAGATAGATAGATAGATAGATTTATTTAAAGCTTTCAATTTAAACAGTTGAAAACTCAAGTCGTACAAAAAATCATCAATAATTTACATCACACTAAAGATAATACAAAACACAAATATAACCAAAATACACAATTACCGTAGGTATAAAAAATTTATATATATATATATATATATATCACAGTCATTGGTAAAGGTAAATTGTACTCTAACTACAAATAAGGTTTCTTATCCAGGAATTCTTTCAATGAATATGGCTCAATGCCACACAACAGATCAAAAACATGTTTTTTAAAATTTTGTCTTGTGCGATATTCTTTAATATTCAAGGGTAAATTGTTATAAAATTTAATGGATGCATAATGTGGCCCTTTCTCTGTATTTGTAAGTCTATGCTTAGGAACAATAAAATTGGTTTTCTGTCTTGTAGAATATTCATGTCTGTATGTGTCTGCTTCAAAATTTGATTTATTATCATATACAAAAAGTACACAAGCATATATGTAAATGGCATATACGGTAAGCATTTTGTTGGATTTGAAGGTACCACGACAAGAATCTGTATATTTCATATTCAACATGGTCTTTAAGATACGTTTCTGCATGATGAAAATACGTTATAGTTGGGTACTCCCTCCCCATACTAATATTCCATATTTCAGAAAAGGATAAACAGTCCCATAATATGCGGTCTTCAGTGCTTCGAAATTCAAGTGACTTTTCAAAACTCTAATTGCATTACATTTACTTGCTAGGTTTTTTGCGAGATATTCAATATGTATCTCATAATTTAGTTTGTCATCTATATAGATTCCTAACAGTTTTGTACTGGTTGAAAAAGATAATCTATCGTTTTCGAGCTGAACATAGTCCGGAATAGCAATATCTTTGTGAACAGTTTTAAAAAGTATACAGTCTGTTTTAGAGGTGTTTAATAATAATTTGTTAGTACGAAAGTATGTAGATACTGTTGAAATGTTGTTTGAAATCGAGTGTTCCAGATTAAGTTGCCTGTTGATGGGTAAAATGATATTGGAATCATCTGCATAGCTCACGACTGTAGTACTTGACTGTTTAAAAATTTCTGAAAAATCATTAACATATACAATGAATAGTAAAGGACCCAGAACACTTCCCTGTGGTACGCCTTTTTCGATTTCAGTAAAACCTGAGAAGAACTCAGTATTTTGTTGCCTAATACATACTTTTGGTTTCCTATTACTCAAGTAAGATTTTAAGAGATTCAAAGCATTTCCTCTGATTCCATAATTGAACAGCTTTCGAAGTAAAATGGAGTGATCAACACAGTCAAACGCTTTACTGAGATCGAGGAAAATACCACATGCGCAAGAGTCTTGTTCGATTAACTGTTGAATTTCATCTATAAACTTGAACAAAGCTGTTTCAGTACTTTTTCCCTTGAGAAAGCCATGCTGAAAATCATTGAGCAAACCTTGTGTTTCGAAAAAATTCATGATTCTCAAAGATATAATTATTTCTAATAACTTAGAAAAAGCTGACAACAAACTTATTGGTCTGTAGTTAGTCAAGTCAAGTTACATACTACAACAATTAAGAACTCATTATTAAGAACTCATACATCTTGATTGCAAAACCAGATGTAATATACTTTTTCCGTCGACCGTTCATTTAGGATGTATTTTAACGCACTCAAAATCTTTGATTATTGACCCCTGTTAATGAATGATTTACTATTAATCAACGATTTACTTATATGAGACCCAACGTACATTGCTCCAATACATATTATACTTATATAGTGGCCTGTGGCGTAGGCAATTATATTCTTATCCGCTAAAACTTTTATTTTGAAATCAAGCAGTTGTGTTAGTACTATCTGTCATTATTTATTTTATTGTTGTAATTTCTTAAAATTCAATAAGTTTCAATGGTTGTACAATTTCTAATATTAGTATTTATAATAATAAAACTGAAAATTAAAAGTAAGATTGTTTTATTTTTGATAAATATGGTCGACGGAAAAGTCCTGTAAAAAAATATTCAGAAAACATTCATTATACCAGTTGTCAGTAACATGGCTTGGATGCCGTGACTCTCAGAAACCTGCCGCGGAAAGTCCTCGTCCAAATGATACACCTGATCAACGCCATCATAAAGTGGGGGTATTACCCAGATTGTCTGAAGAAGGCAGTGGTAATACCGATTCTGAAACCGGGTAAGGATGGCCACAAACTCGATAGCTACCGACCCATTTCGCTCCTGAGCGTGATCGCTAAAGTCGTCGAGAAGATCCTCCTGAGACGACTGTTGAGTCTCGAGGGGAAACTCAAAATGATCCCCGCTGAGCAATTCGGCTTTAGACAAGGTCATAGTACCACGTCACAGGTCGTAAGGATTGTTCACGGGGTGAAAGAGGCAGCCCAACGTGGACTCAACACAGTTATGGTCCTGCTGGACATGAAGAAAGCCTTCGACTCGGTGTGGGTGGAAGGTCTTATCTCTAAAATGCTGGGTGCAGGCATGCCCTCGTACCTGGTAAAATTGGTGAATTCTTTCCTTGTGGGGAGGACGTTTATGGTGCGAGTAAATAATACTCGCTCCGCAGAGTTCCCGATTGAAGCAGGTGTCCCGCAGGGGTCATGTTTGTCCCCACATCTGTATTCGTTACATACTTATGATCTCCCTCAGTGCGAGAGACCGGATATGGGCACGGCGGTGTATGCTGATGACACCGCCATCTTTGCTCATTCCTTCTCAAGCGCCGCTGCCCAGTACAGGATCCAAGTCCACTTGGATAGGAAGATCATACTGTATTTGGCGGATAACAAGATTGAGGTCAATCCGGCTAAGTCGGAGACGATCAACTTCACGAAGAAGTACACTCACTCGAAACTTTATCGGAAGTTGAGAATCAACGACGAGGCCGTTGAGAACGTGAGCCATGCGAGGTACCTGGGGGTACACCTGGACAAGCGACTCAACTTCGGACGTCATATCACCCTCGCTATCCAGAGGGCGGGAGCTGCGTTAAAACGCACCTATCCTTTGATGGCGAGGGGCTCGAAACTCTGTTGAGAATAAGTTGCTTATTTATAAGCGCACAATGACGTACGCTTGTCCGGTGTTCTGCAGCCTGAAGCCAACTCCATTAGCGAGATTGGATAGGATGCAGAACAAAGTACTCCGTATTATCACCGGTAGCAGACGATACCTTCGATTGGAAGCTCTTAGGGAGCTGGCAGGCGTCGACTCGATCCCGACAGTTATAAATAACTTGTCCTACAAGTTTTACAAGTACATGCTCGATAAAAGTCCCCTCACCAGGGAGATCACCAAGCTCAGAGTGTATGATAATGAGCCCCGCAAGCACGGCGGGCTCATTTATCAAGCGCTTGATATCTTCAAAGAACGAAGGGATGAACCGGTTCCATAGGGAACCAAATCGAAAGTCTAACTGAAACGTAGAGTACCTCGACCCGGTTTTTTGCTTCAGCCTTTTCCAGGATTCAGCCTTGAAACAACCAGCCTCACAACCTGCAAAGAGCAATATCTGCAAAGAATTAAAACTAACAACACGCATGAGCTTTGCAGGAGGCGTGTATCATTCCGAACTACGACCGTGATGTGATGAAATGTCCGACCAGCGTTAACACCAGCGCGGGCGGACTACAGCGCCCTCTCGCGGGGGTGGCTATGTTCGCTTAGCAAGGCTCTCTTCTGCTACCCTGATCGGAGCGGAAGAGATGCTAATTTTTCGTCCATCATCCCGTCCTTCCCCTAACCCCCTGGGTTATGCAGAACGTGAATGATGATACGATATGTCAACACACATGAAATGTCATATTGGATAATTTAAAATAAAAACCTTTTTAGTTAGTTAGTTAGTTAGTAACGTTAATAGGTAGTCATGTCCTGGGCAGATGAGGTTGAATCGCAAGCATATCTGGAAAGTGTGGTGAATATTCCTGACAGCCAAAAATCACTGACAACCACCGAAATGGAAAGAGAGGCAAAAATGCAAGAAGTCAATCAAAAATTAGAAAGGGTGGCGAAATCTTATTTTGCCGGAAAACTTCTAAGTCCATCGGAAAGTGTGGCGAACCACAAACTTCTTGAAAAAAGGATAAGTACTTACAAAAATGTCTTGCATGAAAATCAAATGGAAAGGTCGGTGAAAAGTAAAAAAGAAAGTGTGGTGAATCTGGACTCTGCCAAAAACCGGCCCAAGAAACTCGAAAGTGTGGTGAACACGAGAAACCAACAAAGTCCAACACCATCGGAAAGTGTGGTGAAAATGAACATAGCCGCTGAACCCCAACACACATTAGAAAGTGTGGCGAAAGAATACGAAAGTGTGGTGAAAGACCAAATGACAACACATTTGGAAAGGGTCGTGAAAGCTCAAATGGAAAGTGATGTGAAATCACAGATGGAAAGGGTGGTGAATCCGCAATTGGGAAGTGTGGCGAAAACCCAACTGGAAAGTGTGGTGAAACCACCATCGGAAAGTGTGGTGAAACCACCATCGGAAAGTGTGGTGAATTCACAACTGGAAAGGGTGGTGAAACCACATTTGGAAAGTGTGGTGAAACCACACTTGGGAAGTGTGGTGAATCCCAAAAAGGAAAGTGTGGTGAAGCCAAATCCCAACCCTGACAATATGAAAGGATTCGAGAAGGCAATCTACCAAATGATCCTGGAAAAACAAAAGGCTGAAAATACTCGAAAAGAAAAAGAGGAAAAAGACAGGAAAGAGATAGAAGAGAAAGACAAGAAAGATAAAGAACTGAAAAGACAAAATGATGCTGAAAAAGTCGAAAAAGCAAAAATGCAAGGAGCCATCCCCAAGGTCTATCGTAAACCAATGACCAGCTCTGAGTCTGAGCAAGACAGCGATAGGATAAGGAAGAAGGTTTACTCGAGAAGAAAATCACGAGACGAAGCTCAATATAGTTCTCTCGAAAGTGTCGAGAGGAGAATGGCAGAGCTTAGAAAAATAGTCGAGGATAAAGTCGATGCCAAAATCCAAGACTACATTTCAAGGCAAACCAAAATGGCCAAGGAAATCGAAGATTTCCCGGGAGAACTAATTGAAGCGGCAGCCATCCCCAAACTACAAGCCCACTATAGAAATAACTATAGGGCCAAATACAGGGATGAAATGGACAGACTGGGGGAACTCAAAAAGGTGTTACAGTCACCAAATAGAATATCTAGAAAACAGCTAGACTTCACTTCGCCAGGCAAGGACAAAAATACAGATGGTTTCATTAAACCTAAATCAACGGCGAAACCAAGAAAGATTGCGAGCGAAAATCCAATAGCCACCAAAAATGCATATAGCTCTTTAAACAGCAATGAGTCCCTCTCTAGTGGAGATGAAGAACCAGCGAATAAGCAACAATATCAAAAAACGCAGACCAACAAGCAACCCCAGTCGCAGCCACAGCCACCCAAACAGAAACAACCGATCGCCGGAACGAGTAAAGACCCCCCACCGACAAGAAACAAAATGCTCCCTCCGATAATTGTCCAAGGAAGAATTAACCTGGACAAGAGCTTGATACAGCAGCTAAAGACAGAATTGAAGGCGGAGTTTAACGTCAAATATACGGGTAGAGAAACCCATATATTCACAGCTAACGCCGAGGACAGAAATTATTTGACGGACATCATGAAGAAGCTTGGGGCAGAGTTCCATACCTACTCTCTCCCCCAAGACAAGACACACGCCTTCGTCCTGAGAGGCCTCGACGCGAACGTTGACCAGGAAGAAGTCATCGCAGAGATGAAGGACACCTATGGCATAGAGGTCCATAAAATGATGAAGATGAGGACGAGGTTTCGACCTCTTTTTCTCATCACCACCCCGAAAAACGTAACTCTTAAACAACTGCAAAAGTCTGTAAAGGTTATACAGTACATAAGAGTTACGTGGGAGATGAGAAGAAACGAAAGAGCCATCGTACAATGCCATAGGTGTCAAAGGTGGGGTCATGCAACGTCGAACTGCTCTCGAGCCCCGAGATGCCTCAAATGCTCCGAGGACCACTTCACATTTGAGTGCAGATTAGCTCGAGAACAACCGGCAAGCTGTGCGAACTGCGGAGAAAACCACCCGGCAAACAGTCAAAACTGCAGAATATATAAAGAAAGGATTCAATTCTTAGAAGAAAAAGCAGCAAAGCAAGCACCGGCGAGGAAGTATGTTCCGGCACCCATTCCAAAGACGAACGCTTGGAATAGAGGCCAGGGGTCAGGCGTCCCCCCTACAGAAATCCAGCCGACACAGGAAAGAAGGATAGTCAACAATCCAGGTTCCCCTTCCATTCCATACACCCCGCCCACACAGACGCCGGAGCGTAGACGCCCCCGGGAGAGGGACGCTGGAATTCAGGATATAGCAGGTCTGGCCGGTAAAATACAGTCGGTTGGATCGATGCTAAACATATCGGAGCTGTGTCGAGCCCTGGACGATCTGATCGCCAGGCTAGCGCAGGCAAAATCTCCGCTCGAAAAGGCCATGGCTGCCCTTGAGGTCTTTAGTGATACCAAGTATCACTTTTGAGCAAGCTATGAGGGTTTGCATGTACAACGCCGGTTCGGTCAATAATAAGCTACCACTTATTATTGACTTTATCGACAGGCATAAGATAGACCTAATGCTTATATGCGAGACGTGGCTCAGGCCGGATCATAGATTCAGTCTGAAGGGCTTCACGACTATCAGAGTCGATCGTCCTCAAGCAGTGAGGGGGGGGGGGCGTGGCCATCCTTATTAGGAATGGTATCGCGCATGCGCAGCTTCCACCCCAACAAAGTTCGATCGAACATGTTGGGATCAAACTCGCGGATGGAACCTGCGTATTCGCGGTATACAATGCTCCGAATCGGAGGTTCTCCGGTGCTGATTTGGAGAATCTGTGTAACACCGGCCACAAGGTATTGCTGGCCGGGGACTTTAACGCTAGGCGTTCTGATTGGAGCGGTAGTTCCCAGCATAACGCCAACGGCAGGACGTTATACGAATATTCTCTAGATAATAACGTGGTAATTGTGCACTCAGACGAGCCAACGCATTACCCCTGGAACGGGACCACTCCGACTGTAGTCGACTTGGTAGTAAACAAGAATATTACTAATATGAGTGAACTCAAGGCCATCCACGAGATGACTTCGGATCACGATCCGGTGGTATTTCGGTTAAAGTGTAGAATGGACGAACGTCCACCTACAACAAAGTTCGACTACCGAAATGCCAACTGGCCCGAGTTCCGAAGGCTTTTGAATGCTATGACATTGATCAAGTCAAACATCTCAAAAGATGAAATTGAGGAGGAAACCCTCGCTTTTATTAGAAATATTCAAGTTGCTCGCGAGCGTGCTGTCAAGAAGATTACAGTCAAGAGTAACCGGAATGTCGTTCCACCTGAAGTTAAAGCATTGATTGCTCTAAAGAATTCTCTCCGGAAAAGATGGCAGAAATTCAGAAATCCAGTCGATAAAGATGACCTGATTCGCCTGGGGAGAGAGATCTCGGAGCTAATCAATGCTAATAACGATAAAGTGTGGAAAGACAAACTGGAGAAGCTAGATCCGCGGGACAATTCTCTGTGGCGGATGACGAAGCGAATTTCTAAGAAGTTCGCGCCGATTCCAGCCATGGAGAAGGGTAACGACAGACTAGCGACGGACCCTCAGAAGGCGGAATTATTCGGAGAATACTTCGCTGACGTCCACAAAAGGGCGCCTGACGTTAGCGAGGAGCACAGGCGGAGGTCTCAGGCAACTGAGGACTTCCGGGAGTCTGTGTTTCCTCCTATCGGCCCTCATAGGTTTGCCAAAGTCATGACAAACTATGAGGAGCTGACGGAGGTCATTAAAAGACTTCCGACGAACAAGGCGCCTGGGCCGGATGGCTTGGACGCCGTTCTTCTCAGATATCTGCCGCGGAAAGTCCTCGTACAGTTTATATACTTGACTAACGCCATCATCAAGTGGGGGTGTTACCCAGATTGTCTGAAGAAGGCGCTGGTGATACCGATTCTAAAGCCCGGTAAGGATGGCCATAAACTCGAAAGTTATCGACCTATCTCGCTCTTGAGTGTGATTGCTAAGGTAGTCGAGAAGATTCTTCTAAGACGGTTATTGAACCTCGAGGGGAAACTCAAAATGATCCCCGATGTGCAATTCGGGTTCCGTAAAGGGCATAGTACAACCTCACAGGTTGTGAGAATTGTACACGGGGTGAAAGAGGCCGCTCAGCGAGGGCTCAATACAGTCATGATCCTGCTGGACATGAAGAAAGCCTTCGACTCGGTATGGGTTGAGGGTCTAATCTATAAAATGCTGTTGGCAGGCATGCCCTCATACATGGTGAGTTTGATGAACTCTTATCTTGTTGGTAGGAGTTTTATGGTGCGTGTAAACAACACTCGCTCCGCAGAATTCCCAATTGAAGCAGGTGTCCCGCAGGGTTCGAGTTTATCCCCGCACTTGTACTCTCTATATACTTATGACTTTCCTCAGTGCGAGAGAACGGACATGGGCACGGCTGTGTATGCCGATGACACGGCCATTTTCGCCCACTCCTTCTCAAGCGTCGCTGCTCAATCGAGAATCCAAATTCATTTGGATAGGAAGGTCATACCGTATCTAGCGGAGAACAAGATCGAGGTGAATCCGGCTAAGTCGGAGACAATCAATTTTACGAAAAAGTATACCTTTTCGAAGCTATACCGTAAATTGAGAGTCAAAAACGAAGCTGTTGAGAACGTGAACCACGCGAGGTACCTGGGGGTACACCTGGACAAGCGTTTAAATTTCGGGCGGCATATCACATTGGCGATACAGCGGGGTGGAGCTGCGCTAAAGCGCACTTACCCCCTGATAGCCAGAGGCTCGAAATTGTCTCAGGAGAATAAGCTGCTTATTTATAAGCAGATTATTCGCCCTGCTATGAAATACGCTTGCCCAGTATTCTGCAGCCTGAAAGACACTCCCCTTGCGAGGCTTGATAGGATGCAGAATAAGGTACTCCGTATCATCACTGGTAGCAGACGATACCTTCGAGTGGAAACCCTTAGGGAGCTTGGAGGCGTCGACTCGATTCCGACATTTATAAGAAACTTATCTTATAAGTTCTATAAATACATGCTCGACAAAAGTCCTCTTACTAGAGAAATAACCAGGCTCAGAGTGTTTGATAATGAGCCTCGCAAACACGGCGGGCTCATCTATCAATCTCTTGATATCTTTAAGGAAAGAAGGGAAGAACCGGTTCCGTAGGGAACTAAGTCGAAAGTCAGACTGAAACGCAGAGTACTTTGACCCGGTTTTTTGCATCAGCCTTTTCCGGGGTTTAGCATCGAACTAACTATCCTCGCAAACTGCAACAAAGGCGTATCTACAAGGAATAGAAATTCGAACAACACGCATAAGCTTTGCAGGAGGCGTGTGTTACCGACCATAACCCCTATATAATGAAAAGTCCGGCCCAGCGTTAACACCAGCGCGGGCGGACTACCGCGCCCTTTCGCGGGGGCGCTATGTTCGCCTCGGCAAGGCACCCCTCATGCACCCCTGAAAAGGTGTATGGGGGTTGCTACTATTGCGCCCATATGCCCTTTCCCCCTTCCCCCTGGATTGTGGAATGGTATATGTTAGTGTCTTGTCATTATATGTGAAATGTAACTTGTTAGAATTTGTAAATAAAAACCCTATTTATTTTAATAGGTAGTCACGCAGCCGGCTGGTAAAATGCTGGTGTGAGTCTTGAGATGATTGCGAGGTCGGAGGGTTCAAGACCCAAATGGAACCAATTTTTTTATTTTTTTTTTAAATTACGGCTAACGGAAAAGTTTTGTAACGAACTCTTGAATTAAAATGGCGATTAACAATCTCGAACATTAACTTATCTCAATTGTTAATCGCCCTTATTAATACACTTGTTCGTTAAATAACCATTAATTCAGTACGTGGCATTACTTACTAGAATCATAGCTTTATTAAAGCTTATCAAGCACCTGAATAAATTAACTACTCAGCGCCCAAAAACTTCGTATTTTAATACTTTCGTTCCGACTGATTCTGTAGTAGAAGTAATCAAAAAGACTTTCTTTTTCATTTCGCAATGAACACCATCGGATATTTAGAAGACATCAATTTCATGGCTGATTATGTTATAAAATAGAAGTTCAGTGGAAAAAAGTATGCCAACTAACTGCATGTTTGATCTCATTTTAATTGCAGCAACAATTCATTCATCCATTAAATATTTTCGTACTATTATTGAATCAAATCAGTAACAGACCAGCATATCATTCGAACCAATATTGATATAATGAGACATAAGAATTACTAAGAATTCGGAAAATCATTCACAGTCATAAAAAAACTTCTTATTCAAACAGCAACACTCTATATATTTCACTCGACGCACGATTCCCCAACAAAGTTTTCATCATTGAGAGCTTACATTAATGTAATTTTGAGGTTTGAGTATAGTTTTCTATGCCTCTTCATTTGTATTCATTCCAAAGGTTTCAAATATTCATATTATACGTGAACATAAAGTAAGTTTTACCAATCTGAGATTCCTGGCTACAGAAACAAAGAACCAACTGTTTTCGGTTCATTGACAATCACCATTGAGTTTTTTTTTCTGATTTTATACTTTTCATCAACTAGCTGTGTGATGCGATACACGCAAGAAAGTTTTTATTCATTTAGGTCTTAAAAATGCTTTAATATGTTCAATAAATCGACATCGGATTTAAAGTAACCTTAAGATAAACTAAAAGTTCTTGAAGACCACTTATTCTTAAACGAAGAATTTGATGCACTCTAAATCAAAATAAAAATGCTATTTGCTCTTAATGTCCTATTGATCTTATACTGGTTTTACGTTGACTTTAACATTTGCTATTTAATTCTTAATAATAGCAAATTAGTTTTAAAACAATCCGTTCGGGGAAAAATAGTTTTATGGAGTATCCTTGATGTATCCTTTAAAACCATTAGGAAAATTATTTTAACCTAAGACTATACATTCAATATAATACCACATCAAATCCAAAAACACATTTTTACCTTTTAATGAGTAAGTACATTAAGAGTATCATAAAGTAAGTAATTACACCTGTTAATAATAGGGAAGGGTGCTGAGGTGTGCTTATTTGTTATTAAAATATAATGAATGTAACACAATGTAACGGAATGATAGTAATATGCAAAACTTACCTTGTTTTTTTAAATAAAATTAGTCAAAGATGAAAATAATGCACCACACGCTTCGATCACAAAACCGGCAAAATTTGTGAGGTTAGGATTCCATTCGAGAGCAAGACCACTTTAAATCAATAAGGTCACGAGTTTGAACACATTAAAGCATTTTGGTTTTAAAACGAAACGTAAACAGAGTCCTGCGAGAGTCATTGGATTTAAAGTGGTGAATAAAACGCTGTTTTAAATCTTGTGAGATTTAAAACATCCAATAAATGAACAATTAGTTTGAATCTAGATCACGGCATGTTTTACTGCAGTAAAGACTCCGCCATTTGGGACATTTTCAATAGTAAACGAAAAGAATTTCATTATTTAACTAATTGCGTTTTGGATCTTCTTAGAAAACTGAAGAACGGTGTGTCGAAATATGCCATTCAATAAAAAAATGCATTTAGATGCTTAGATGCAAAATAAAATTAGATGATATTTTTTTAATATTTTTTAAGTAAGAGAAAAATACATTGAATTAGTGGCGCTCGAGTTATGTTGAAGTATTTTATTACATTTTATCAGAATAGTGCCATTCGTTGGTAAATTTTTCAGAATAGTTTGCTTTCGAGTATTATTTTATGATATGCTTAGTATACCTATGCGGTTTAAAATATTACCACTCTGCCGGCCATTATACAGATTTAAAAGTTGTCGAGTGTAAGTAAACAAAATAAAACTCTTTGAGGATAAATAAATATTTTTTTTTCAGTCCGCTGTAAATACATTTTAAGAGCAAAACGTCAGATAATAAGTTTTAATTTATGCATATAAAGTTGCCTTGAAGAACTCTTTAAGAATATAGAATTAAAACTTAATAATACAGTTTTAAAATTTAGTCTTGAAGGCCTTTTTAGGATGAGCCCTTTTTGGCTAGAAGCTGCTTTATGATGGTCTCAGGGCTGTCTTGAAGATCACTTGGTTTTAATCGAAATTTTAATCTGTAGTTTTAAAGCGATCTTGAAGATCGGAATAAGAGCGTTGATGTTACTTGGGCGGGACATGATGGGATATGAACCCACGCCCTTGTTTGCGACGCGAACGCTCTACCATCACAGCCACCACCAGTTTGAAGTCACCGCCAAATTACACTTCGTAATTCACTGTATTCTTCATATACAAGTTTTTTCGAAGGAATAACATTTTCTGACAAATGGATAATAAACAAGTTTTTCAAATAGATCAAACTTTTTGATACTCACTGCATAAAGAAAAATGGAAATAATGATGGTCGATGAGCATGGACCGTATCGACCGTTGACTACGAAAGCAGAGGCCAGCACAAAAAAATTGTATATAGTGAATTTTATTGCAGCTGAAAATGCTCTCCCCATCAACTGATTTATAATAACTTTTATCTACGAATTATATACCTATAATGTACATATCATAGTTGTGATAGTTGTTATACAAAGTCATTCGTTTTTCCTGCGCGGAAATAATGATAAGGAATAGGGAAAAATACGCACTTGACACAAATTGTTATTTATTACCAGTTTATAGTATATTAAAGTAAAAGTGGATAAAAAGATCTTTCAAAAACTCGCGATTTTTCGAACACGACGGTGCAAACATTTCTATAAAGTGAAATATATGAGGCAAACATTCGATAAAAAACAACTACTTCCCTGGCCCATACCACTACGGACATGTTACTAAATCCGGCAAAAGTTTCTGTAACGGTCCCCCAATATGGCTTTCGGGTAAATACCAAAGCCATGGATGCCCGTTAGGGTCTCTTTTATACCGAAACCTGGAAAACGAGACAGGGCTTGACAAAGTCCCTAAGACCAATTCGTCTCATGTAATTTGTTCTTAAGACTTCGCAAAAGCTAGTGAAGAAACATATGGAGGGCGTGCTGGTGGAGAGACCACTGCACCGCGAACAATATGCCTACAGGACCGGCTCTTCAACGGAAACAGTATACTCACCACCAATTAGTGACGACGGTGGAAAATACGCTGAAAAATAAAGAGCCGAGTGATTGAAAGCGCCGTCTTTCAATCATTCTGGCTCGGGCTGATGGACCGAGAAAGTGCTAGGAATCCCACGTAAAAGGTAAGACCTCGTTAATTCTTGACTCGCACAAGTTTCGACTTTTTGCGAGTTTCGACGAGTGCTGCTGTTCGTAGGGGGATGACAGCTGGTTAACGGTCTCGATGGATTCAAATCTAAGGTACCGGTTGTAACAAATTACTGCGTATACCCAGCTAGAAACTTGGAACAAGGCAGCACATGGAGCCCTTTACTTTGCTGACGAAATAGTAGTCCTAGCACAAGAAAATTGTTACACAACGGTTGGAGATCGCGTGCAGGAGGCTCTTAACGTGGTTACGAGATGGATGGACTTGGAGGGGTTGACCGTCAACCCTAACAAGGCAACCATAGTAGCATTCACCCGAAGACGGAAAACAGAGGGTCCAGGACCTATGCGACTTTGAATGAGAGAACATACAGATGAAGGGGGAAGTCAAATATGTTAGAGTAGTTCTTGACTCCAAGCTGACCTGGAACCAGCATCTAGAAAAAGCAACCAAAAAAAGGGGTGACCTCACTAGTGATGGCCAGAAGTTCTTTTGAAAATAATGGGGACTGAAACAACATATGCTGCACTGGTTGTACATCACGGTGGTCATGCCTTCCATAACATGCGCCTCTTTGGTGTAGTGGCCCAAAACACACAAAGGAGTTGCCACAACAAAGAGTTGCCACAACAAGACTCTAGGCCATGTGTGAAGACTTACATGTCTAGAAGTCACAGGGCAATCAAATCAAGACCAACTGCAGCCATGGAGACACTCCCGAGACTGCCTCCTTTCCACCTAGTGGGGGGGGGGGGGTGCCACTAGCCTGCCAAAACACACAAAGGAGTTGCCACAATAAAGAGTTGCCATAACAAGACTCTAGGCCATGTGTGAAGACTTGCATGTCTAGAAGTCACAGGGGCAATCAAATCAAGACCAACCGCAGCCATGGAGACACTCATGAGACTGCCTCCTTTCCACCTAGTGGAGGGGGTCCATGCTTGGTGCCTCCAGCCTGCCAAAACACACAAAGGAGTTGCCACAATAAAGAGTTGCCATAACAAGACTCTAAGCCATGTGTGAAGACTTGCATGTCTAGAAGTCACAGGGGCAATCAAATCATTCATGAGACTGCCTCCTTTCCACCTAGTGGAGGGGGTCCATGATTGGTGCCTCCAGCCTGCCGAACACATCCAACTTGAACGTGCAAATAGGACACATTGATCATCGTTAGAATTTTGATCGTGGACGCGCTGAGAAAATAACAAAGTAGTATGGGACTGCAAAGAAGAACTGACTGCGCTGGCATATTGGCAGGTCAGTCAAATTGATATGGAACCCAGGACAACAGGGAGTTGCAGGCAATGGAAAAAAAACCCAAACCAAAGGCAGACGCTAGGGGTACCGAAGTGTACAGTTAGAACGTTTGTAAGGGACTGGATTGGAGAAATTCACATACATCAAAGGACTGTATAACACAATAACAGAATGGCCTGTTAGCGATGAACAGGAGCCAGCTGAGGATCGCTACGGGATTCCTGACCGGTCATGCACAAGTGAAAGAACATTTCAACAAAATGTTGCTGTATAATGTAGACTTGGCCTGCAGACTGTGCGGTAGGGATTCAGAAACAGTGACACAAATATTGTGCTGATGCGAGGAACTAGACAAGCAGCCATCTGGCGATCCAGCACTATACAGTTTTCCACCCAGTAAAGAACTTGTACAAACTCATACCAAGGCACAAAAGTATTGAATATTTGGTATTATGACAGTACATAATACAGCCAATAGGCCGAAGTGTCACCAGAGGCAAAGGTCTGATTGATATACATAGAGGTAAAGGGTTTAATGAGTAACCCTGAGGTATCAGAATCAGTGGAGTCTCAGAGCACAGGGGGTCTTGAGTTTTGATACTCATTACCTCTATAAAAAATTTCCTCCATCTCAGCAAAAAAAATTGCCCTCAAAAAGAGACGGGCTTATTCGTATTCTTCGGATGAACTGGATTGATATAAACTATTCCTATCAGGCCTTCCTTGCCATGAGCGGTAGTGTATCTATTTTGACTAATTTTCTGTTATTATCCGATTGTTTTATAAAAAACCACGTGCAGTGTTCCCAGTTAAAAAAAAAAATAACTTGGAATGGCGAAAGAAGTGAAAAATTCCTCTATCAGGCATATTTGCTCAGGCGTAAATCGTACCACACGCAAAGTTTCTTCTTCCAATCCGAAACATAGAGTTATATAAAAAGTGCGAATACCTGTATTTGCTCAGTTCCTTTCCATTATTTTCCAATCGAAAACAGAGAGTTATGCTAAAAGTAGCAGTGCCCGTGTAGAGACAAATAGATAAAAAAAATAGTAAAAATTGTGAAAATCGTTAAAAAAATGTTAAAACTGTTTTCCCATTAACCTGTTAGTTGTCGTTCCCCAACGAACAGCAGCCCTCAAAAGTCGACACTTGTGCGAGCTGAAGATTAACGAGGTCTTACCTTTTAACGTGCGATTCATAGTAATAGTATAAACACGAGTAAATAGAATAAATATAAGAACTGCTGGATTGAAGATACAAGATCTAAGGGTGCGTTTATGTTGGAGCTGTGATCAACAAGAGCGGCGATACGAATATAGGGGATACAGTGCATTAGGCGGTACTCTCATCGCCGCTCTTATCGTTTATCGCAGCTCCAACATAAATGCACCCTGAAGGCAGGTCTGTAAATAATGTCACATTAAACGAATCGTGAGAATCGCAGAGATATAATTCTAGTTTTTATTTGAGATCAAGTGCATACTGGAATAATTGTCGTAATACTTTATAAGAGGCACATAACTGATTAAAATGCTTTATGAATCAGAGATTTATCACAGCTGGATCATTTACTAAAGGAATTTTCAAGATTATTCTTCACAGATACTTCAAGTGACATACATATTTTGCTTTACAATTTCATATTAAATATAATAATTCTTCAAGCAAGATAAAGAGAAATCCGGCGGGCACGTGCAGCAATCTGCGAAGACCTATTATAAACGGGGGTGATTCGAGTATTCACTTCATGTTTTAATTATATTTTTAGGTTTAGGTTTATTACCAATCGATTAATTGTTCTTGACACTAGTAATTTCCTAAATCAAGCATTGAAGAAATGCAAATCAAAATAAAATCGTTTTAGAAAAATCTAAATAGAATTATAAGAAATCCACAAATTTCGTAATTTTTAAATTATATCTCAATTTTTATATAAAATTGTATACTAGAATACTAGCATCGAGACGGAAAGGCATCGATGAGACCTCCTGCAGATGGATAGACTGCATGCTAAGAGATAGGATTATACAGTATCGGAAAGTTTTCATCGGGGTATAGACAAATCTATGCGAGCAACAAGGAACGCAATGATATGATAATACCACATAAATAAGAGAGACGCACTACTGTATGACTCCCCTACAACCTCGTCCGACGAATTAACAGCCACGTCGATATCCCTTGCTCGAGCGAGTCGAGGAGAAATTGTAATGCTCTCTCAACATAATAGCAAGCTATTCTTTACGCTTAACTATTAGTCCCTTCAAATCAACCATTGTAGCGTTTACTCGTAGAGGAAAGTTAGAGGGCTTAGGACCTCTAACACTTCAAGGTACCCCCATACAGCTGTCAGGGGAATATCGACGAATATCTCGGGGTGATTTGAGACTCGAAACTGACCAGGAACCAACAGCTGACAAAAGTGAAAAAGAAAGCCGAAATGACATTGATGATAGTCAGGCGGGCACACGGGAAAACATGGGGGCTTAATCCCAAAATGGTATATGGGATATACAACATTGTGGTGAAACCCATGTTCACATATGCATCTTTTGTATGGTGGACAAAGATAACACAAAAAATAGTCGCTGCTGAGTTGGCAAGGTACAAAGACTTGCATGCCTTAGCATAACGGGAGCTATGAAAACAACACCAACATCAGCCATGCAAGTACTGTTGGACCTCTCACCGATTGACATAAAAATAATGGGAGAGGCAAGAATGGGACTTCTGAGGCAACAAAACACGAGCAACAGATGGGATCATAATAAGATAAAGGAGATAGTGGGAGGCAACATTCTCGAAATGAAACCAACGGACCACATGAGTCCCAGGTACTTTTTCAACATTAACTTCGAGGTTATCATACAAGATCGAAGGGAATAGACAAATGACAACATCAGGGAAAAACCTGGATAGAGGATCTGGTACACGGACGGATCCAAAACCAGGGAAGGAACTGGTGGTGGAATATACAGTGAGGGGAGAAACTCCCAAATAAGCGTCTCACTAGGAACAAACACCTCCGTATTCCAAGCAGGGATGTACGCCATCTTGCAATGCGTGAGACAAATCAATATGAGGGAAATGCACAATGCACGGATCAAAATATGCGCAGACAGCCCAGGCGTCACTGAAGGCTCTCATGAATCCGAAAGTGACATCAAGACTGATATGGGAATGCCAAGAAGAACTCACAGAACACAACAAATTAACTTTGATGTGGGTCCCAGGACACTGTGGAACCGAGGGCAATGAAAAAGCTGATGAGCTAGCCATAGTGGGCTCATCAACTCCATACATTGGCCCAGAACTAGCACTCCGGATTAACAAATCCGACATTCGAGGATGCATTCGGGACTGGGTCAAGCAAAAACAAAAGGAGATGTGGAATGAAACCCCTCTCATGCACCACGGCAAAAAATTCATTAAAGGACCGTCAAAGCACAAAACTGAATAACTACTCAAGTTGAGCAGGAATCAAGTTAGAACAATAACGGACCTCCTGACTGGTCACAGCCCAGTGAGAAAACAGCTGCACAACGGAGAACTTTCCTGCAGACAGTGCGGTAAAGGGACAGCCAGATATATACTGTTAGAATGCGAGGCATTAGACCGCAAGAGACAGGTGATATTCGGGAAGCCTAAAGTAACTCCCGAATAATAATATATAACCTGTATAGACTGGTACAGGGGATTAGAGTTACGGAGTCGGTGCTGTAAAACTAAACCGGAAAACACAAAAAGCCCAAGAGGCTGAGGTGTAGCTGGCGACGGTACAGCATACGAGGAAAAAAAATACTAGAATACTAACTTAACTGAATTAGTGTCTACTTGGGTGATCGGGTTCATTTTGCAATATTACCTACATATGAACTGCACTCATTTATATGTAAATATAAAAGCAACAAACCGGAAAAAACTTACTATTTGTGACAACCGTTACCTTCAGGATTTTTTCAGGATTTTTTTATTTCTTGTTCAATATCTCTTCTTGAGTGGATTGGTAGTCTTCAATGTATTCTTAATATGGTGAAAAAGCATAAGCGTTTCAAATTCTTCGACTGAAAATATTTTTTTGTGTAAAATCGCGTTTGTTAAAGGCCAAAACCTTATCTGAATACAAAATTTTAGCCAAATAGTTGGAGCCACATCTGAGATCCAAAACATAAATGAATATACAAGAATTCATATCAAGTAGTTCAAGTTATTATTTTTTATTTACTTTGAATATAAATCAGTATCATAATTTTAGTTATCAAGAGAAAGCAATAATTTTTAAAATTCAATAAAAATAGTTTTCCTACGATTTTTCGTTTTGAAAGTTGTACTTTTCCGCACGATTTTTACTTTTCCG
The DNA here is from genome assembly GCA_958298965.1 of Chrysolina haemoptera. Taxonomy (NCBI): domain Eukaryota; kingdom Metazoa; phylum Arthropoda; class Insecta; order Coleoptera; family Chrysomelidae; genus Chrysolina; species Chrysolina haemoptera. Next base: position 28,006,553 of record OY282594.1, on the reverse strand, counting down.
TACGATTTTTACTTTTCCGCACGATTTTTGTATTTTTGAAAATGATGATATTTAGGACTAACTAAATGATCTATGTAACTATTCTGTCTTATTAGTCATTTTGTAGCATTATTATAAAAACTTGTTTATTAAAAACCTTGTTTTTTCATAAATAAGATGGACAAAAACACTCGTAGGAAAAATATTGTACCTAACTCTTAGGGAAAATGTCTTGTCCGCCCTTAACGGCTTGCCCGAACTCCGCTCCGAACTCCGCTCCGCGTCGTTCATTCAACTGCCGTCGCGTGTGGAAAAGTACTACTTTCCGCACTTTTTAGGTAAATAACTATTTTGACATGGCAACGTAAAAAAATCAAAAGTTGTTTTAATGAGTTTGAATGAGAATAAAATAAAAAATTCAGGTACATATTTGAAATAAAATTATTATGTGATGCTGGTATGTTGTTAAGATTGAAGTACCCAACTTTTCCGTAATTTAACAAGACCTGTAGCTTTCCGATTCCAAAATCCCAACGATGAAGCTTGAATTTGAACCACCCTGTACTTCTTGCAGTCTACAGTGGCTTTGTATAATATCTTATTTATTGTAAAGTTAGTCACGACCTTATGAGTCAACATAATTGAATAATTCTGTTCAAGAACGCATTATCCATAAAAAAATTCAAGCACAAGTAATATATGCTTTAAACGGGTTCCATAATTATTTATGTAGCGTGACATGATTTTTTCGCCCAACTTTTCTGAACTGTTAATATTGTAGTTCATAGTTCTTTGATTCGTCTTGAATAATAGGCGGTCCCTGTTAGATTGAAGATCAAAAGTGGGCGGAAGTGACTGATTAGCAGTATTTATCTAAAAAGATAAAAATATATAAAAATATTCGTGGATAATAATAACAGGTCATTGTTAATAGGAAATTGAGGCTCGGTGAATTTGCTAAAATTTTTTATATCTTCGTGAACTCGTATTGCTGATCAAATGTTTCTATTGCACTAATGTTCTGAATTCCACAGTTCGAATTATACAGGGGGATGCGTTAACTTTTCCAAAATTTCCATTGACCATTGTGCAATCCGAATATACAGTGTGACCCATGTAAGATGGAAGCACCCTTCTAAAACTTACATTTGTCAACCGATTGGAATGATTTTTTTCGTTAGGTAAACATTCAAAAAGTCCACCAGGACACCAAATTTCATGAATAAATTTCAATTTCCAGGGCCAACTTATCTTATTTTTCAACGTAAAAAATCTAAAAAAATGACTAGCGATTTTTTTATAAAAATCTTAAATGGGTCACACTGTATATAATGTATAAACAGAATAAACTATTCATCGATAGTTGATATAACCGATCCAATTCCACTACTTATAGAGTTTGATAATTATTGCACATAGGTACGATTTACTGGGTGACTCCAGGAATAACGAATTTCTCATAAAATAAGCCGTAGAACTTTATTAATTCTCAGAAATTTTGTAAAATACCAATATCCATTTCAGTTCATGATATTAGCATCTCCTGGATGGAATGTACCTATACGAGGAGAGACTGACATTACAGTCATTATCAAGACTACAAATAATGAAGAATTTTCGTGAATGACATAAAAGACGAATTTATATTTGGGATAGATCTAATAAGGGACTATGGATGGATTATGTTTGGAAGCAGTTCAGTTATTCTTGTACAGTATTGTAACAGACCTGAAATTTGATAAAGACTTCTCGAATTGTTCGAGATCGTTCGATGAATTAGATGGAAAAATCTAGAAGCACTAACTTTTGTTCTGGATCAATCGTCGAACATTCTATTTGTGTTCTATTGATTTCTTAAGTTTTCTAGAACTTTATTTGTAATGCATTTGTGAGATGAAAGGTTAGTTAGAAAGTTACCTTGAGTTACCTTGGATACAAGTATTTTGACAGTGACTTGTATTACAGTGTTGTCAAGTAAAGTTTGAATAATAAAGGCGAGTTCATACCAGAGTACACTTATTTTTGAACCCGAAGACGCAACAATTGGTGACAGCGGCGGAATAAGTGTTACTGAAGAAAGAAAAGTAAGGCAGTTTTCCAGTATTTGATGGTGAATACTCGTGCAAATAATTACGACGAGATGGCGACATCAGCAGATATCCTTGAGTTTTTAAAGGAACAAGAAGCCAAACGAAAACAAGAACAAGAGGAACAAGAAGCCAAACGAAAACAAGAACAAGAGGAACAAGAAGCCAAACGAAAACAAGAACAAGAAGAGCTTCTACAACAATTCGAACTGAAAAGGAAACAAGAACAAGAGGAACAAGAAGTCAAACGAAAACAAGAACGAGAGGAACAGGAGGCACGGTTAGTCCAGCAGTTACAACAACATGTTGATCTTCTGCAACGTATTAGTCACAGTCAACAGTGCTTCCAGAATGAAATCACTGAAGAAGTACAAGAGGTCAGAGGAAAAGTCCGGGAGGTCAAAGGTGAAGTCCAGGAGGTCAAAGGTGAAGTTCAAGAGGTCAAAGGTGAAGTTCAAGAAGTCAGAGGCGGAGTCCAGGGAGTCAACAGAAGGGTCCAAGACGTCGAAAATGAACTGTCCAAAATAGATGAACGGGTGGCACGAGAGGTGAACAAGAAATTCAACGAAGAAGTGGATCAAGGAGAGGCTGGAAACGTTACACCTTCCACACAAGCGTGCACCATCTGAGGAAATCTCCCCCACCAGCGAAAGGCCATCCTCACTGACAACTCCGATAAGGCCTACACAAGTGAAAATTTTGAAGCCTCCAACATTTGATGGACAATCCTCGTGGTCCATGTATAGACGTCAGTTTGAAGCGGCAGCAAACGCAAATGGCTGGTCCGAGGAAGAAATGGCCACCTCTCTAGTCCTGTGTCTACGAGGACAAGCATTGGACATCCTTCAGAACATCCCCGAGAGTAATCAGAAGGAATATTCTAGAATCGTTGAAGCTTTGGAAATCAGATATGGACAGCAATATCTCAAACAAGTATTTCAGAGCCAAATAAAGAGTCGATACCAAAAATCCAACGAAACTCTACAGGAGTATGGAGCCGACGTAGAGCGACTCATTAATTTGGCATACCCACAAGCACCGAAGGAGTTCATAGAACAAATTGGGGTGCAGACTTTCATCGATGGTTTGAGAGATACTGACATGCAGCAAGCCCTTCGACTGGGACGACTTCAAACCATAAGCGCAGCACTAATAGCATCTTTGGAGTTCGAGGCCGCGAAAAACGCATCAAGAAATACGAGGCCCAAGTTACGTGAAGTTAAATTCAACGATGATTCTCCTACAAGCGAGGCGCTATTGAAAAAAATATTGGACTCCATAACAGCATTAAGCAACCAAGTGCATTCCATAGAAGACAGGAAGAGGCGCTGCTATAACTGTGGGAAAAGCGGCCATCTACAGAGGAGTTGCTGGGAGAGATCGAAATCCAGAAGTCCAAGAAGAAAGAGGTCGTCATCAGAGAGCAACGAAGATAGATCGAGATCTCCGAGCTCAGGAACAGAGCAACGTGGGCGTTATACCAGAGGAGCCTTCAGGAGATCGACCACGCCAGAAAGGAGACCTCAAACGTCCGGAAGAGGACTTGCTCCCACCCAGGAAAACGAGAATTAGTCGGCACTAGGGGGCGCGTGGCGACTTTCAGTGTTCAAAGCCCCAAGATCCATATATCGTCATTGAAGAAAAATGGCCAAAGTCTACTAATACAAGGCTACTTAGAAGATCGGAAATGCACCTTCACTATTGATACAGGAGCTTCGAGATCAGTCGTTCACCCAGACCTCATACAAGAATCTGTGAAGCCGATGAAAAGGAATATGGTTTTGGAAACGGCAACGGGACAAACCGCACCAGTTATTGGGGAAACACTTGTACACATCCAGATAGGACCTATTACCATGGAACATTCTATGTTGGTTGCAGAAATAAGGGATGAATGTGTTTTGGGTCTGGACATCATGGAGAAAAACGACTTCATCCTTAACATCAGACAGAAAATTTTGCGGATTGGCAATGAAGAAATCTTCCTGAGCAGATACAATGAGAAAATCCAACCAATTAAGATTTATGTTGACGAAGACATCCACATTCCGAAAAACTCCGAAACCATCATCATAGCCAGAATGGATAAAGAACCTGGAGATTTGAGCACTGGAATAATTGAAAATGATGAATACCGCCAAGATGGAATTTTAATTGCCCGATGTCTTGTGAACACAGAACAACTAATTCCTGTCAGGGTTGCCAATACTTCGGAAAATAAAGTCCTTCTGAAGAAAAACGACCAATTGGTATTCTGCAAACCTGTCACTCGAGTTATCAATTGTCAAAACCACACTCAGGTACTGCGAAGAAATACCACTAACACCGATCAGAGAACAATAGACAAAATGATGGAATCCACGGAACATTTAACTATGGAAGAAAAGCAGAAGGCCAAAGAGTTTCTTGATAGCCATCGTAATATTTTCTCGACAGAGACTTCGACGGGACGTACCAGTCTAGTTCAACATCGCATCAACACCGGCGATGCCCGACCAATCCGACAGGCTCCGAGGAGATTACCGTTTGCCAAACAGAGAGAGGTAGCAGACATGATAAACAACATGATGGAGGATGACATAATTGAAGAAACCACAAGCCCATGGTCCTCACCGGTAGTATTGGTAACTAAAAAGGATGGATCAACCCGATTCTGCGTGGACTATCGTCGATTGAATGACGTAACGATGAAGGATAGCTACCCATTACCAAGAATTGATGATACACTAAACACATTATCCGGTTCCAAATGGTTTTCAACGTTGGACCTGAAAAGCGGGTATTGGCAAGTGGAAGTTCATCCTGATGATAGAGGAAAAACAGCGTTCTCTACCGGACAAGGGCTGTACCAATTCAAAGTTCTTCCGTTCGGATTATGTAATGCTCCCGCCACCTTTGAGAGACTTATGGAACTAGTATTGAGAGGTTTGACATGGAAAATTTGTCTAGTCTACTTGGATGACGTCATAGTAATGGGAAGGACATTTGACGAACACCTGGATAATTTGGAAGAAGTATTTTTGAGGTTAGAAAATGCTAACCTGCAACTGAACCCAAAGAAGTGTTATTTATTTCAAAAAGAAGTTAATTTTTTAGGCCATGTCATCTCGGCCGAAGGAATTAAGACCGATCCTGCTAAAATCGAGGCTGTTAGGAGTTGGCCACGTCCTAGGGATAAACATGAAGTAAGAAGTTTTCTGGGGCTATGTACCTACTACAGGAAGTTTGTTCAAGACTTTGGTAAAATTGCCAAGCCACTCCACCGCTTAACTGAGAACAACGTTCAGTTTGATTGGAGCCCTGATTGCCAACAGTCGTTCACTGAACTGAAGAAGAAATTGACAACAGCGCCTATTTTGGCTTACCCACGAGAACAAGGCACTTTCATTTTGGACTGTGATGCGTCTCAGCAAGGCATTGGATCGGTTTTATCCCAAGAACAGGATGACGAAGAGAAAGTAATAGCCTACTTTAGTAAAACTCTAGGCAAAGCCGAAAAGAATTACTGCGTTACAAGAAAGGAGCTTCTATCGATAATCAAAGCCATTGAACATTTCCATACCTTCCTCTATGGCAGACGTTTTCTCGTAAGAACTGATCACAGCGCTTTGCAGTGGATAATGAACTTCAAGAAACCTGAGGGTCAGATTGCGAGATGGCTAGAGAGACTCCAACAATACGACTTCAAAGTTATTCATCGCAGTGGCAGGAAACACAGAAATGCAGACACATTATCAAGACGTCCATGCTTGGAACAGCAATGCCGATATTGCCAGAAACTCGAAAACAAAGAAGTCAATTTTTACAATGATGAACATTGCAAGGAAATTCTGCAAGTTACCACCGTAAGAGTAGAGTCTGAAGAATCTGATTTATGGACCACAGAAGATATGAGGAAGAATCAGAAGAAAGACAACAATTTAAAGTTAGTCCTAAGCTGGCTAAAAAATGGAGTTAGACCTGAGTGGCAGGAAGTATCCAAGTTTGGTGCAGTTGCCAAGGGATACTGGGCTCAATGGGATTCCCTATGTCTTCGTGATGGCCTATTGCATCGCAAATGGGAGAGCCCAGATGGAGCAACTGTGGTGTACCAACTGGTCCTGCCGAAAGCACTTACTAAAGATGTGCTCGAGCAACTTCATAGTAGTCGTGCAGGAGGACACTTCGGAATCAAGAGGACCCTTGCTAGAATTCGAGAACGATTCTATTGGGTGAATTGTCGTCGTGATGTAGAAGAATGGTGCAGAAGATGTGACCTATGCTCTTCAAAGAAAGGACCCAAAACTAGAAGTCGAGGGAAAATGGCTCAGTATCTTTCTGGTGAACCATTCGAAAGAGTAGCAGTTGACATTCTTGGGCCGTTTCCTGTTACCGAGCAAGGAAATAAATACTTGATGGTAGCCATGGACTATTTCTCCAAGTGGCCTGAAGTTGTGCCCATTCCAAACCAGGAGGCAAAGACCGTTGCAAAGGCCTTCATAGAAAATGTAATAGCCAGACATGGAGTCCCACTAGAATTACATTCTGATCAAGGACGAAACTTCGAATCTGAATTATGGCAGGAAATGATGAACATTCTAGGTGTGAAGAAGACTCGTACCACAGCCCTACATCCACAATCAGATGGTATGGTTGAACGACATAATAAAACCATCAGTCAGTACCTGTCGATGTTCATCTCCAAAAATCAAAAGGATTGGGATGAGTTGGTACCACTATTTCTCCTATCCCATCGAAGTTCCCAGCATGAGTCCACCGGATATACTCCTTCAATGTTGATCACTGGGCGAGAAATGAAACTACCATGCGATCTGTTGTTTGGAATGCCACCCAGAAGTACAGAGGACAAAGTCCTACCAGAATATGTCCAAGAGTTGCGAGAAAGACTGGACCAAGTTCATGAATTCTGCAGACGTCGTCTTCAAATCTCCAGTGATAAAATGAAAAAGAGGTTCGACAGGAAGAGTCCAGGGACTATGTTCGAGCCAGGTGATGCCGTTTGGCTATACCAACCTCAGAGAAAGAAAGGAAAATGCCCCAAGCTACAGAGAAATTGGACAGGACCCTATGTCATCATGAAGAAGATCAACGACTTGGTATACCGCATCCAGCTCAACCCAAGGAGTAAACCCAAAGTTGTTCACATCGAGAGGTTAGCAGAATACCGAGGCCACGATCCCCCAAATTGGTTCCAGAGGGACAGCCAAAATGGTGATGGTGTTATCCGGGACGGAATAACCTAAAGGAGGAGGCAGTGTAACAGACCTGAAATTTGATAAAGACTTCTCGAATTGTTCGAGATCGTTCGATGAATTAGATGGAAAAATCTAGAAGCACTAACTTTTGTTCTGGATCAATCGTCGAACATTCTATTTGTGTTCTATTGATTTCTTAAGTTTTCTAGAACTTTATTTGTAATGCATTTGTGAGATGAAAGGTTAGTTAGAAAGTTACCTTGAGTTACCTTGGATACAAGTATTTTGACAGTGACTTGTATTACAGTGTTGTCAAGTAAAGTTTGAATAATAAAGGCGAGTTCATACCAGAGTACACTTATTTTTGAACCCGAAGACGCAACAGTATCCTTTCGATCATTTTGGCCTCCCAATAATCGTCTTGTACAACATGCTCATCGTTTATTTGCACTGGGGTAATTTTGTCTCAGTTCATTTTGCAGCTTCTTCAATTCTTGCAGTAGATCCTACTTGATAAGTGAAAGAAGGGTCTCGGTGTAAGGTTACACAAAAAAAACTGACTGTATCATTTGGACAGTTGCCTTGAAGTTAAATTTATATTGAAGAGAAGTTTTCTGACAATGCCACTGAAATTTTTCCTACCCACCATACCAGTAGTATTTATACCTGCTTCGAGTGTTTGCGTAAGGTTAGTTTTTGGTCAGATCAGTCTAAAAAATTACTCCGCACAACATGTGTTTGTTCAATTTCCTCGCGCTCAAGTGTCCAGGTGAGGTTAGTTCGTTCTGGTTAGATTCGATTAAAAAACTACCTACTTATCACAAAATTTATGTATTAAATTGCAGTAACTTCAGATCCAGCAGCAAAAACACCAGTGGTGTCGTTAAATATAATTTTCACTGGTTTGTATACAAATTGGAGTACTCTGAAGAAACCCATTCAGAATAAATAGTTTTTACAGAATTCACGTTCCGTATCAACTCCATTCATTTGCAAATGGTATGTAGTGCTAAAAGGGAGAATGAATTTTCAGATATAAGGAAGCTTTAGGCACATAACAGCAGAGCATATCATGATTATAGATTTAAAATTGCTGAAAACCAATCAGCAAGATGAGGATCTGCTCTGAGGTGTGGAGGAACGGGGGGGACCGGAGCGGAGCGGAACTGCCTTCTAGCAGGCAGTTTTTTTTTCTGGAGGCTTTTGCTTATTTTATTTTTTCGGGGAATTGTTGAAATGAATGAAATTGATACATGACGTGGATTTCGGGAGGTTCATTTTAACCATTCACCTCCTTTGCAAATGGATGAAATTAATACGGGACATTCCTTCTGTGAATAAAAACCTGTTCTGACAATTTCAGTTTCAGAAGTTGGCAGGTTTTTCCCGAAGTCTTTCTTTCTTTTTTCTTTTGGAGGGTTGATTTTAACACTTAGTCCCCTTTACAAATGGATTAATTTGATACGGGACGTTTATTTCTTGAATTAAAACGTACTGACAGTCTTTCATCTGAAGACGTTTGAACATTTTTTTTCCTACGTGCGGAAAGGTAACTTTTCCGCAAGATTTATTTATTTGAAAGCACTAGTGCTGAAAAGTTACTTTTTGTACAACTGCTATGAAAAGTTCTCATGGCTTACTTACTTTCAAAATCATGTTTTGCTCATACTGTGAGAAATATTATTTCTCACGGCACTTTGCCCACACCACATACATTTATTTGGAGAATCAACAAATATCGACTGAAACTAATTGGCTGCTGTTCTGCTTTAAATAGTTGTCACAGCTGTCAAGAACTGTCAGATTACCTATAGAAGTTTTTTAAATTCTTGTGGTAGTTTTTATTCGGGTTTTGATAAAGAAGTAAACAATTTTCAGAATTTCTTTCGCTTTTTTCAACGAAATAACATAGCTTTCTGTAGTCGGTTTAAAGATTCTATTTGAACTTTTATTAGATACGTATATGTACTATTGAACAAATAAGAAGTACCAAAGGCTCCATGGCGTAATGGATTGTCAATCAGCCTGTCACGCAGGAGGTCCGGGTACTACACCTGGGCCAGGCTACTTTTTTTAAATTTCATTAAGTCAATTTTAAATAAATGATTCAACTGTTAATATCTTTAAATTTGTGAAGTTGTAGAAAAAGTATAGTGTCCAACATGTGGGGTAAGTTACTTTCTCACTCGTGTGCATTCTGAATGAGTTTCTTCGCAGTACTCCAATTTTCATTGGTTACCTTTAAACCGACGCCACTGGTGTTATTGCTGCTGAATCGAAAGTTACTGTTGAAATATTACTGCCTACTCCACACCGGTGTCCTTGCTATCACCATTTCTGCCAAAGGACCACACAGATATATGGAAAAAAGTCTTCCGGTGAAAATGGCTGAATTTTCTATATGTAGCTGGAGAGTCACCCCAAGTGCCCAAGTGAAAGTCTTCATAGGCTCAACCCGATTATATGACAGGATTCGGCGTTAGAGTGCGCAACCTTATGAATGAATGTGGTATATTTTTGACTATTTCACTCATCTTAAAATTCTCACCTAATCTGACCAATCGGAAGCCAAAGACAACTCGTGTTATCGCGATAACACCAGCTGTCTTTCGATTCTGATTGGAGCATCAGCTTCGGTATTTTCAGCGACGTAACCATGACGAAATGAATACGTTTGACAGTTCGATCAATAATAAATATAGCAGAATGAGTCGCTTCACTGCAAATTCAAATGAAATTATGAAACGAAACATTATAATATTGACGATTTTAATAATTTGTTTATGACTGTTATATATTGTTCGTATTTATATTAATGAACAAACTGTATTCGTGAAATAGTCTAATAAAATTCAACTCGTGGTATTACTCCTGAGAATTCGCAGCTCAATACTATGCGAGTTTCATGATTAGCATTCACCATCATAGCGAATAAATAAATACATTTGCCTAAGAGGCTAGTTTGATTTATTGAGTTCATTTACAACGATCGATCAGGCTGAACGTTGGTCGATGAGAATATAATAATTGTAGATAACAGAGAAAATGCCATAGTATTTTTACTTATTTTCAGAGTAAGTATGCAAATGCATTCGCCTACAATACTACGTTGATTCAGTAAGATTAAGGACGATCGATTAGAGTGAACGTTGATCGATGATAATATAATAATAATAATATTTGTAGAATATAAAAAAAGTGTACTAGCGTTCTACAAAATATTTATTTTCAGAGGATACGAATCCATTCGCCTACGATACTGAGTTGATTTATTCAGTCCATCGATGACGATAACCCATAAAATATATTTGATATTATACAGGGTCCTGCAACTGCGCTTCGGTAGTCTGTAGCTTCTAAACGATCCCACTTACAAATTTATATCTAATGCAAGCATGTTTCCCTCTTGGGAGAGTATCTTTGGAAAATATTTCAAGGTATACAAGATGACCCAGGAAAGTGTTTTTTATAATGGATGGTTTTTTATAATGGAACACCCTATATTTCATCAAATGTTTGAATAGAGATTACTTTGACCGTTGTATGAGGATTCATACAACGCTTTGACTATTCAAAAAATAGTTCATGTATGTTTATTGTCGTTATTCTCGGAGATAAATCGATATTACTTCAAAAAACTTGAGGTTTTAACACCCTATAACCTCTCGTAGAAAAATAATTCTAAAAATTGATGGAATGTAAAATGACACAGTTATAATATATATATATATATATATATATATATATAATATAATAAAAAAATTGATTTTTTATCGGGGATTCGGTCAGTGAAAAGGAGTTTTCTCTTTTTTGCTACCCGAGCTTTCGCAAATGTATATTTGCTTTATCGAGGGCTACAATATAAATGTATGGACAATAAATGAATGGGGTGAAAAATGTTATACATACTGTGCAATTTGAGGTTTTCTTCGATGTTTGAAGATCATATAAAGTAAAAATGGTAAATAAAAAAGAAAAACTTGACAAGATAATTTGAATGAATTTGATAGAAAGGTTACAGTAATATGTCAAAGAAAGAGGAATATTATACAGAGAGAATTTCAGGTATTACTATTTGGTGAATGATTTCGTGGTAGAATATATGAGTAAATTCTACTAAGGTTATCAATGTCTGTTTTTTTGTTCATATTATTTGTTTGTATCCTTATTTCAGCCATTTCCAAAAAAAATCTTTTATTCAAAGCTCGGGTAGCAAAAAAGAGAAATCTTCTTTTCACTGACCGAATCCCCGATAATAAATCAATTCTTTGAGAATAGCCGGTCGATATACTTTCCTCTTTATAATATAATAAAAAATATTTTTGTTTTTCTAAATGGAAACCTACGAAGTCGTAAAATTCCGACTTCGAAGTCGGAATTTTATTACTTTCCGGCTAAAGCCACGTTGGACATTGAACCACATCTGATAGATATTGTGAAAAGACACTAATCGAAAAGAAAAAATCTGATAGTGAAAATTTTCATTCAGATAGTTGATTTTTCAAATAATTATAGTTTTAATTGAAAAATTATATAAATAAATGAGACATGGAGAATGTTATTCAAAAGTATCACTCTATGATGAGCTTGGAAGAGCAAAATAGATTTTCGTTGACAGAAATGTATTGAAGATATAATGTATAAGAGCGTTCCTTGCATCAACAAAATGAACGATTTATGTGAGTGATACTTTTGAATAACATTGTCCCTTTCTCGTAGAAACCTCCACATTCAATTTCAGTAATGAAAAGGCCACAAAATTTCCTTTCCAGTGATGTATCACAATTGGTATTCACTTTACAATGAACAATGTATATGTATGAATGAAATGCATTTTGATTTGTGATGAACTTAAAGGTTATCAGATGAAATATCACCTGGAGATTAACAGGGAAAATGCAATAAAGATGCAGTGCTAATTTCCACGAAAAATAATAATTTCGATGGATGGAAATTATTTAATCTAAACCATATAGAAGGTGAGAAAATCGTTCCATTAATTGCTCCTGAATTCATTACATGAAAACCAAGTGTGATACTTATCATTGGAGAGGAAATTTTGTGCCCTTTCCATTACTGTATTTGAATGTGTGCATATGTTCGTTCCATCCTGTACACAAAAAGTAACAGACCAGATTGTTGCAGTAATTTCGCCCGCCATCATTTTTCAGAATCATTTTTCCGCGCAGAGTTACAGGGTGTTGAATAACTCACAGTTGGAATAGCCCATCAGCAAAAATTTTACTGATGGGTACTCTCTCCTAACTTTCTGTATGGTTTTATTGGACTCAGTCTGACACCGTTTTCCTCTGTGAATTTTTTTGTTTCGGAGGTGCTTTTCAAAAAAAAAATCCGACGATTTTTTTTTAAACAGACATGACCCTATATTTTTCAAATGATCAAAGTAAACTTTATTCTCATATAGGGTTTTCCCCAACGAAAAACATAACTATAGTTAGGTATACTTTTCTGGGTATACCTCGAAATTTTTCCAAAGATGCTCTCCTAAGAAAGAAACATGCACGCATTAAAAATACATTTAAGTTGCGCCGTTTAGTTGCCAAACGGCAAGTTTGAGAAAAAATCGGGAACGTTAGTTTATTCTTTATCGAACTCTCGCGTGGTATTCTTTAGAATATGTGTATTTGATGACAGAAGTAGATATAGATTATCACCATTACAATGAAGTAACTACCCAAAACTATTTAAATAATATTTCTTTCAGATTCGAAATGGAAAGCGTAATTCGAGAAGGAGCTCTCAGGTTGCTGACCACCGAATGTTCTTGTGATATCATCTTGAGCTGTCAAGGACATCGTGTGATGGCACACAGGGTGATTTTATCAATGGCTAGTCCAGTGTTTAGGGTGAGTAGCGAATATTGTGATATTTCTACATGCTACCATTGCTATTCACACCAGAAAAATTGTACATGAGTTTTTGTTTTGTTTTCAATTCTGAAAATGCCAAGTTTCCGTAGTACATTGAAAAAAGTTATGGAAACTCGGAACGATAGCGTATGGAAGCGAAAAATGCTTACATTTTTCTTTTCATTGGGATTTAATACTTTGAAGGTTGCTAATACCATCTTGGTATCTCTAAATTTCCAGTTCACATCTCGAAATTAATAGTCGGAACGAAACACACCTAATCCCAACATAGTTTTCCAGAATTTGAGAAGTCCAAATTTATTTCATCAACAACTCTACTCAATCTCGTTTCATTTTCGAAAACCCTTCACCTTCTTTCAAATTCCATTTTCCTCAAGTACCCTTGTATGCAATCAATCTAACATTTTCATAGCTTCATTAGTCCCGTTCAGTCAGGTTTTTGTATTGTGATATTTCATGTACCTATTTCTGATGAGATAATGTGCTACCAATTTATGTATTTTTATGAATCTTATATTAGGTATATACAAATTGATAACTGTATGAAATATTTGTTGTGGAGGGTTTTTTCATGTTTGTTGTGTTTTGTACATATACAGTGGGGTCCTAAAGTAACGGATAAATTCATTTTCCGCGTTCATAGCCATTTTCAAGAAAAACCCTGAAACACTTCGATTTATATTTTTGGAAAGACACTCTGTGACAAAAAAAATTCCCCTCTTCCACCCCCTTTGAAGTGTGAAAAAAACCATCCCCCATTTTTTTTTTAATGAAATAGGGGGTCAAGTGATACCTTATTTCGAAGGGTATTTAATTAAAAATTGAATTGTTTAAATTGTTTTTTCCGTTAACCAGCCTGTCGTCTCCTTACGAACGGCAGCCCTCAAAAGTCGAAACTTGTGCGAGCCAAGGATTAACGAGGTCTTACCTTTTAACGTGCGATTCCTAGCACTTTCTCGGGCCATCAGATAAAAATCTGAAGTCGCTGAGGATTCGAACCTAGCCGACCAGCAGTCAATGGTTTTGAACGCTTCAGTCTCAACCACTGAGCTACTTGACCCTTATACAGCCATGTCTTTTTTTATTACGTTCAGGGGTAAAAAAATCAAAATATTGAAAAGTATCACGTACCTACCCATACTACTATATTCGGTGTACCTTAATTTATTTTGGTTCATTTATCAACTGTTGTTTGTCATAATAAAGCGAATATAATAGTATACGAGCACAGAAAGCCTTGTAGGAACTCTGCAAGGAAATTCAACAGATGCAGTTCAACGTTTATCGTGGTATTAGCTAGGAAATTAATTGTTTTTTAATGGATTTTTAACCCAATCACTTCTTTTGTATAGGATAATTGCAAGGAGCATCTTGTTTCTTTCATTATAAGCTCATTGTAAGCTCATTGCCAACAATTGCAGATTCGTCTATATAAATGTAATATGACCTTTTCAAGTAGTGTGCATTTTACCACTACAACCCTTCAGGATGCTACGGTTTTCCAAGTGTATTTTGTCTGTCGTCAGCCATTCAAATCGGTATGTCTCCCGAGCACTTTCAGATATCGGTTCAAAACTCAATATTGCTATAACATTATTTTGTTATTTCACTGCCAACGCGTGGATAATTAACAAACGAGTCATTTGGAATTTTCGTGAATTTATTTCAAACATTCTATATAATGTAAAGGATTATCACAACTTCATTCTGCAAATATTTATTTACAACACTTAAAAAAACAGAATACACTAATTTATATGCAACAATAACTGGGCTATAATATAATTTCAATCGGCTCTTCAAAAGCTGTTTCTTCAGCGACACGCACGGCCTCTTAGTTGTAAATAAAGCTTCTGGTCTATTCCAGAACTCTGCTGTTTTCTGGGCGAACAGACTTAAGCCACCGCTCCTCGTTCACAGATAATGCAGTGGTCACTCACGCTAACGCTATTATTTAGCTATACTTCCCCTAGTTGGCGCCAGCCGCTATTGGTTCACTCGCTTCTATATTGTGTAAAAACATACGATGATTTACTGAAGCACTGTACGTATACTGTACTAGGTTTTTCCGAACAATTTTTCCAAAAATGTCGATCCGCTATAACTCAGACAGTTTACAAACCTATGAAAAATCTAAAATGCACATTTTTCACGAAAATTAACGGGTAATGGTGAAAAATAAAAATTCCTGAATTTTGGAGTTTATGAAACAACAAATCTTTCATTTCACCAACAGACAGTTCGCAAAACGAGAACTTGATATTCGACCTTTTCATAGACAACAGTACAACTTGATAAACCTCGAAAACTTCTAAGGGTTGTTTGTAAGGGTGCAGTCGGTTGACGGTAAGAATAAAATCAGAATAAGAAAACAAAAATTTTTTGCTACATATACATATACTACATATACACCTACAACGTACGCAAATTTTGGTAAATACCTACCAGAAAACAATTACTCCCCTGGCTAATACCACGACGGGTATTGAATTATATCCAAAAGATACTTCTTGTGCAATGTACCTCATTACAGAGGAAATAATTATTGCAAGTGCTCCCTGTAACCAAATAGCAGAATTTTGTTTTTGGTCAGGGGGCCACCGGCAGACTAGTTCCGAAAATTTTGCCTTATTAATACAGGGTAGGTTACTACAGACAGCTTTGAAGTCATATGTTTCCCATCCGAATCATACCATCATTTCGTATATTTGCATCTGATCTCACGCTGATGAAATGGGTGAAGCCGCTCCACCTAGCGAGCAGATCAAGAAGCACACCGAATGCGCTAAAAAGTAAAAAATAATTTCTTTAGATGTGAATTATTACAGATTCAAAAGCTTGCTGCGCAAAGTTTTCGGTCCGAATACGAAAGTGGCAAGCTTTTGAATCTGTGACTGTAACTCACATCTAAAGAAATAATTTTAATTTTAGCGCATTTGAATAGAAGCTTGTTTTCAAAAAGTTTTTTTTTAATATTATTATATTTTGTGCATTTTAGTTAGTACGCATTGATCTAAGGATTTCAGAGAAAGCATGGTTATCACAAGGGCCGTTTCCTTTAAGTTTTAAACTGTCTAGCTCTCCAATTGCGGGGCCATCTAAATATTTACTCGTCCGCCATCAAATGAATTTAAAAAAAAACATTCTTTATATTCGACAACAAATACCCCACATACCAATTTTGAAGAGAATTAGTGAATCAGACCATAATTACAAAACTCGTCCGCCATCCTGAATTCTTTCAAAATTCATAATCTCCGACCTCGAAAACCCTCATACCAATTTAGAATCGAATCAGACCGTAATCACAAAACTCTTCCGCCATCTTGGAGCCGCCATATTGAATTTATGAGTTTGGACAAAAAATTCATAATCTTCGACCCCGAAAACCCTCACATACCAATTTAGAATTGAATCGGACTATAATCACAAAACTCATCCGCCATATTGGAGCCGCCATATTTTATTTTTCTCTAACAAAAATTTCATAATGCGTTTTTCCCGAAATTATAAACACCTGCCAAATTTAAAGTTGATCGGACTACTAGAAGTGGGTCAAAATTTAGTTGCAGGATTGCCAAGATTTGATCCAAACATACACAAACAGGGTAAGTTAAATAAAAGCTTGTTAAAAAATAAAAAATCAACTATCTTTAAAAACATAAAGTTGTAGTGGGGAGTCACCTTCTACGGACATCCGGTTTTGTTTCATGTTTTCTTTTTCTAGCAAATTTTACTGTTTCTTGAAAAATATGTTGTCGATCTTAACGAAGAAATTACTATCATTATGTGAGTTACTAATGTCAATTATGGTAGATTCAAACTCGGTCAAGACCTCACACGTTGAAAAATCAATCTTAAAATTTGATTATTTTTTTTATTGATAATTAGTATTGGCAACACAGCGATCTGTTATTTGAGTCGTAGAATCCAACACAAATGTATCATAAAGGAGAGCCCATCCAAAAAATCAAAGTTAACTGCACTCTGGGTGAAACCAGAAGATGACCATTTCGTCTGCATATGTCTATCAATCCGTCACTATCAATCAAATATGTCAGTCGAATATGAGAGGTTCTGCTAGCTGGGAGGTTCATAACTCTAGAACACATAAATACGTGAATGAATGTATGATTTTCCTTCGCTTTGTCTTCCTCAATAATTACACTCGTAGTATCGTTGATTCATACCGATTGGTACGGTTTATCATCCAAACCAGCAAAAAACTCACCCATATCTGCTCACCGGAGTGCCTCACTATCTGACTAATCAGTTCGTTAATTGTACCGATTGGCAACGGACGTACGTGGGTGTCGTGTCTTGTGCGTGCAAACAGTTGTGACAATGTCAAAACGCAAAAATGATGTGCTGGCCGAAAAACCGAATAGGAAAAAAGGGAAGTACGATCAGATTTTGGAAGAACTGAATCGGTTGCGCGAAAAAATTACCGAAGAGAATTCTGGAAGTGAGGACTCTGATAACCGTAAGTGGCCTTCAACGTACATTACGCGGAGGTTTTCAACAGATTACAGGTAACCATTGTTACCGTTCATGTCCTTTGTTTTAATTAACAAAGGTACACATTGTGAGCGAGCCGCTCTCTTATTGAACACTTACGAGGCCTATGATCATAGGTACATACAGGTAACCATTGTTACCGTGCATGTTCTTTGTTTTTATTAACAAAGCGACGAACAATGTGTCTGTTTTATTTTCTTCGATTCACGATGAAATTCCTGTATTTTTCCATTTTCAGCAGAAATGGAAGATGATGGACACAATGAGAGCGCAGGAGGGGAATTGGAAAATTCCGAAAGAGAACTGGGGGACGAGAATACACCGGACTTGAATGAGACCGCTGTTAAAGAATATGTTGCTTTGCTTGGAGCTGACCCTTCAGCCAGTAGCGAAAAGGCCGAGGATCTCCACAACGAATTAGTTGTGAGGTGGGACTCCTACTTGAAAAAAGGTTTAGCCAAGGATCAACGATTGGAGCTCACGGGAAAATACTCACTTCCTGAAAACTGTGCCCTTTTGCGTCCTCCCAAGTTGAACGTTGAAGTTGGAGTTTGTCTCAACGAAAGGGCATCGAGACAGGACAAATTTATGTGTTCGCTTCAGGAACAAATCGGGCACACCCTGGCTGCCTTAGCCAAGCCAATGAACAAGATCTTGGCAGAACAACAAGACGATATGAAGGACACACTGGCTTCGCTTGCAGACGCTTCACAATTACTGTGTAACATACATCATTCACTGACCTCTCATCGAAAATTCAACATTTCGCCTTTTCTGAACTATAACTGTAAAAAAATGATGGACACGTGTGAGAGAGATGAGTTCCTTCTAGGAAAAACTTTTTTCGAAGAAGTGAAATCCAATCAAGCCATCTTGAAGGCTAAAAATGATCTGAAAGCTAGCACGGCCTTCAGACCCCCAGAAAAAATAATGAAACAGGCACAACCAGTAGCCGGAACGAGCAGAAGTACCAATTATTTAAACTCCCGGCGTCCAGCAACAACCGCACGAAAGAGGGAACCCTTGCATTCCAGAAACCAGGGGCAGAACCAGCGAGTGAAAAAATACCGACCCAGCTCTCACCGTTAACCGAGGTAAGAGAAACTGCTGGTAGACTGAAATTTTTTATTTCCCAATGGGTAAAGTTAACACACAACTCAACAATTTTAAGTTGGGTACAGGGGATTTCTATCCCGTTTCACTCTCAGCCAGTTCAAATGCGAATTCCTGAGGTTGTTATTCCATCTTGTCAAGAATCTCGGTATGAAAAGGTTATCACAGATTTAATAAACATGGGTGCGGTTCATAAAAGTACATACGAGCCTGGGGAATTCTTCTCAGCCTACTTTTTAACTAAAAAATCAAATGGCACCTACAGATTCATCTTGAATTTGAAACAATTGAATGA
The DNA here is from genome assembly GCA_958298965.1 of Chrysolina haemoptera. NCBI lineage: Eukaryota > Metazoa > Arthropoda > Insecta > Coleoptera > Chrysomelidae > Chrysolina > Chrysolina haemoptera. The sequence continues at coordinate 27,987,475 of OY282594.1, read as the reverse complement.
ATTTATCACAGCACCTCATTTTAAATTGGAGGACTACAGAACAGTCTTAAAATTAATTACCCCCGATTGTTTTCTAGCCAGAATCGACTTGAAAAATGCATATTTTCTTCTCCCGATTAAGAAAGAGTACCACAAATATCTCAAGTTTTGTCACGGTGGTACACATTATCATTTTTCATGCCTACCAATGGGCCTTAACTTAGCACCATATTTGTTCTCTAAATTAATGAGAGTAGTCATGCAATATCTAAGAAAACAAGGCATAATATCTGTGATATATTTAGATGACATTTTGATAATAGGGCAAACAAAACAAAACTGCTTAGGTTTTCTGAGTCAAACAAAGAAATTATTACTAGGATTGGGCTTCATCATTAACGAAGAAAAAAGTTCACTTAATCCGTCCCAGGAATTAACATTCTTGGGTTTTCAGTATAATACTAAAACTATGACCATGAGCCTACCGAAGGACAAAAAGAAGACCATATATAATGAGTTGATCACTCTGAAAACTAAATCAAAATTCACAGTCAGACAATTTTCAAAATTAATAGGTAAACTCGTTGCGGCTTGTCCAGCGGTAGACTATGGTTGGGTTCATATTAAGGATTTTGAAAAAGCAAAATACGAGGCTCTAAAAGGAAACAATAATTATAACCGGAAAATGTCATTTCCAGATTATGCTAAAAATGACTATGATTGGTGGTTACGAAATATTGGAGATTCTGAAAAGAAAATAATTGAGGAGTCTTTTGAAGTTGAAATATACACTGATGCATCAAAGACCGGGTGGGGGGCGATATGCAATGAACAAAAGACTCATGGGTTCTGGAAAAATGAGGCAGCATATTTTCACATCAATTATTTAGAACTCCTTGCTGCTTATAATGGGTTGAAGTCGTTTGCCAGGGCCCTACATGACAAATCAATTCTCTTGAGAATTGACAATAAAACGGCCATAGCATGCATAAACAAAAAAGGAAGTGTTCAATATTCTGGGCTGGGAAATATAACGAAAAAGATTTGGGAATGGTGTGAGCAGAGACGAGTTCATATATTTGCATCTTATATTCCAACAAAGGAAAATAAAGAAGCTGACAGAGAATCTAGGTCAAGGTCACTCGAAACAGAATATGAGCTGAATAATACTATCTTTAACGCTATTGTAAAGGAAATGGGACAGCCAACCATAGACCTATTTGCTTCCCAAACAAACAAAAAGTGTAATCGATATGTTTCATGGGGCCCAGACCCAGATTGCTACTCTGTAGATGCTTTTACGTTGAATTGGGGAACAGAGTACTTTTATGCTTTTCCACCTTTCCCTCTTATAACGAGAGTCTTGGCAAAAATAAGGGCGGACAAGGCAGAGGGAATTGTAGTTGTACCTTTCTGGCCCTCCCAACCATGGTTCCCAATACTTAAAAAATTATTAATTAAAAACCCATTGTATTTTGGACCCAAAGCTGACTTGTTACTATCCCCTTTTAGGACACCGCATCCGCTCTGCCAGAAGCTTTTGTTGATGGTCGGCAAACTATCAGGAAGGCAATGCTCATGAGGAAAGTTCCGTCAAGGGCAATACCTATAGTCTTAGCCTCTCTTTCGGGAGGAACCTGGTCTCAGTATGACAATTGTTTCAGGCGGTGGTGGAAATTTTGTTCAGAGAAGGGCAAAAATCCGTACGATTATAAACTAGAGTTACTTTTGGAATACCTATCATTGTTATTTGAAACAAATCTATCATATTCTACAATTAATATTCACAAATCCGCTTTGAGTCTTTTGAACCCGATACCTGAAAAGGACCAAACGGTTGTCAAGAGGTTCCTTAGGGGTATTTATAACCTGAATCCCTCTCAGGCAAAATATTCCACAACATGGGATCCACAACCGGTTCTGGGATTCCTTAAAAAAATGTACCCTTTGGAATCATTGACTTTGGAAAAACTTACGCAAAAATTAATAACTCTTCTTGCACTTACAACAGCTCATCGGGTTCAAACCTTCTCGAAAATAAAACTTAACAATATACTCATTCAGAAAGAAAAAGTCGAGATTCGAGTAACTGATACAGTGAAAACATCAGGGCTCAAAAAGATCCAACCATTTTTAACTCTTCCATTTTTTAAGGAAGTCCCAGAACTTTGCGTGGCATCAACCCTCGAATATTATTTAAAAATAACTGAGAAATTTAGAAGTTCCGAAAATCAATGTCTCTTCCTCACATTCAAAAAACCCATACACCCAGCGTCTTCTCAAACGCTGAGTAGATGGATTAAATCAATTCTAAAAAATAGCGGAATTGATACAAATCTCTTCACTGGACATTCCACCCGTCATGCTGCCACGTCGTCAGCTTTACGCTTAGGCGTAAATATCGAAACGATTAAAAACACAGCTGGGTGGACACAATCCTCGGAGGTTTTCAGAAAATTTTATAACAGGCCAGTCGAAAGAGGCACAGAAGAATTTTCCAGAACTATTATTAATCTGGGAAAATAAATGCTCATTATTGAATTGTGTTTATTGTGGGCAATTTGTTAGTAAGCGATAAAAGTCTTATCTTGTATTAAGTTACATATGTTCAAAGTATTTTTTGATTGGAAAAAAAAAAAAAAAAAAAAATTGTTATATAGTTCGGGTTAAAAATAAAATAAAGGGATTTTCAGATCGCAGGTATTATTCTTTAAACATCTACGAGTGTAATTATTGAGGAAGACAAAGCGAAGGAAAATTAATAGATTGATCGACTTACCTGTAAGGAAGATCAATCGAAATTTTTCGAGCTTTGTCTTCCGAAAATAATTACATCCCTCCCTACCCAATATATATGACCCCATCAGGCGATCTGAACATTTTTCTCATTAACGAACTGATTAGTCAGATAGTGAGGCACTCCGGTGAGCAGATATGGGTGAGTTTTTTGCTGGTTTGGATGATAAACCGTACCAATCGGTATGAATCAACGATACTACGAGTGTAATTATTTTCGGAAGACAAAGCTCGAAAAATTTCGATTGATCTTCCTTACAGGTAAGTCGATCAATCTATTAATTATGTTGGAGAAACCCATCATAATAATAAATTTTCCTTCGCTTTGTCTTCCTCAATAATTACACTCGTAGTATCGTTGATTCATACCGATTGGTACGGTTTATCATCCAAACCAGCAAAAAACTCACCCATATCTGCTCACCGGAGTGCCTCACTATCTGACTAATCAGTTCGTTAATTGTACCGATTGGCAACGGACGTACGTGGGTGTCGTGTCTTGTGCGTGCAAACAGTTGTGACAATGTCAAAACGCAAAAATGATGTGCTGGCCGAAAAACCGAATAGGAAAAAAGGGAAGTACGATCAGATTTTGGAAGAACTGAATCGGTTGCGCGAAAAAATTACCGAAGAGAATTCTGGAAGTGAGGACTCTGATAACCGTAAGTGGCCTTCAACGTACATTACGCGGAGGTTTTCAACAGATTACAGGTAACCATTGTTACCGTTCATGTCCTTTGTTTTAATTAACAAAGGTACACATTGTGAGCGAGCCGCTCTCTTATTGAACACTTACGAGGCCTATGATCATAGGTACATACAGGTAACCATTGTTACCGTGCATGTTCTTTGTTTTTATTAACAAAGCGACGAACAATGTGTCTGTTTTATTTTCTTCGATTCACGATGAAATTCCTGTATTTTTCCATTTTCAGCAGAAATGGAAGATGATGGACACAATGAGAGCGCAGGAGGGGAATTGGAAAATTCCGAAAGAGAACTGGGGGACGAGAATACACCGGACTTGAATGAGACCGCTGTTAAAGAATATGTTGCTTTGCTTGGAGCTGACCCTTCAGCCAGTAGCGAAAAGGCCGAGGATCTCCACAACGAATTAGTTGTGAGGTGGGACTCCTACTTGAAAAAAGGTTTAGCCAAGGATCAACGATTGGAGCTCACGGGAAAATACTCACTTCCTGAAAACTGTGCCCTTTTGCGTCCTCCCAAGTTGAACGTTGAAGTTGGAGTTTGTCTCAACGAAAGGGCATCGAGACAGGACAAATTTATGTGTTCGCTTCAGGAACAAATCGGGCACACCCTGGCTGCCTTAGCCAAGCCAATGAACAAGATCTTGGCAGAACAACAAGACGATATGAAGGACACACTGGCTTCGCTTGCAGACGCTTCACAATTACTGTGTAACATACATCATTCACTGACCTCTCATCGAAAATTCAACATTTCGCCTTTTCTGAACTATAACTGTAAAAAAATGATGGACACGTGTGAGAGAGATGAGTTCCTTCTAGGAAAAACTTTTTTCGAAGAAGTGAAATCCAATCAAGCCATCTTGAAGGCTAAAAATGATCTGAAAGCTAGCACGGCCTTCAGACCCCCAGAAAAAATAATGAAACAGGCACAACCAGTAGCCGGAACGAGCAGAAGTACCAATTATTTAAACTCCCGGCGTCCAGCAACAACCGCACGAAAGAGGGAACCCTTGCATTCCAGAAACCAGGGGCAGAACCAGCGAGTGAAAAAATACCGACCCAGCTCTCACCGTTAACCGAGGTAAGAGAAACTGCTGGTAGACTGAAATTTTTTATTTCCCAATGGGTAAAGTTAACACACAACTCAACAATTTTAAGTTGGGTACAGGGGATTTCTATCCCGTTTCACTCTCAGCCAGTTCAAATGCGAATTCCTGAGGTTGTTATTCCATCTTGTCAAGAATCTCGGTATGAAAAGGTTATCACAGATTTAATAAACATGGGTGCGGTTCATAAAAGTACATACGAGCCTGGGGAATTCTTCTCAGCCTACTTTTTAACTAAAAAATCAAATGGCACCTACAGATTCATCTTGAATTTGAAACAATTGAATGAATTTATCACAGCACCTCATTTTAAATTGGAGGACTACAGAACAGTCTTAAAATTAATTACCCCCGATTGTTTTCTAGCCAGAATCGACTTGAAAAATGCATATTTTCTTCTCCCGATTAAGAAAGAGTACCACAAATATCTCAAGTTTTGTCACGGTGGTACACATTATCATTTTTCATGCCTACCAATGGGCCTTAACTTAGCACCATATTTGTTCTCTAAATTAATGAGAGTAGTCATGCAATATCTAAGAAAACAAGGCATAATATCTGTGATATATTTAGATGACATTTTGATAATAGGGCAAACAAAACAAAACTGCTTAGGTTTTCTGAGTCAAACAAAGAAATTATTACTAGGATTGGGCTTCATCATTAACGAAGAAAAAAGTTCACTTAATCCGTCCCAGGAATTAACATTCTTGGGTTTTCAGTATAATACTAAAACTATGACCATGAGCCTACCGAAGGACAAAAAGAAGACCATATATAATGAGTTGATCACTCTGAAAACTAAATCAAAATTCACAGTCAGACAATTTTCAAAATTAATAGGTAAACTCGTTGCGGCTTGTCCAGCGGTAGACTATGGTTGGGTTCATATTAAGGATTTTGAAAAAGCAAAATACGAGGCTCTAAAAGGAAACAATAATTATAACCGGAAAATGTCATTTCCAGATTATGCTAAAAATGACTATGATTGGTGGTTACGAAATATTGGAGATTCTGAAAAGAAAATAATTGAGGAGTCTTTTGAAGTTGAAATATACACTGATGCATCAAAGACCGGGTGGGGGGCGATATGCAATGAACAAAAGACTCATGGGTTCTGGAAAAATGAGGCAGCATATTTTCACATCAATTATTTAGAACTCCTTGCTGCTTATAATGGGTTGAAGTCGTTTGCCAGGGCCCTACATGACAAATCAATTCTCTTGAGAATTGACAATAAAACGGCCATAGCATGCATAAACAAAAAAGGAAGTGTTCAATATTCTGGGCTGGGAAATATAACGAAAAAGATTTGGGAATGGTGTGAGCAGAGACGAGTTCATATATTTGCATCTTATATTCCAACAAAGGAAAATAAAGAAGCTGACAGAGAATCTAGGTCAAGGTCACTCGAAACAGAATATGAGCTGAATAATACTATCTTTAACGCTATTGTAAAGGAAATGGGACAGCCAACCATAGACCTATTTGCTTCCCAAACAAACAAAAAGTGTAATCGATATGTTTCATGGGGCCCAGACCCAGATTGCTACTCTGTAGATGCTTTTACGTTGAATTGGGGAACAGAGTACTTTTATGCTTTTCCACCTTTCCCTCTTATAACGAGAGTCTTGGCAAAAATAAGGGCGGACAAGGCAGAGGGAATTGTAGTTGTACCTTTCTGGCCCTCCCAACCATGGTTCCCAATACTTAAAAAATTATTAATTAAAAACCCATTGTATTTTGGACCCAAAGCTGACTTGTTACTATCCCCTTTTAGGACACCGCATCCGCTCTGCCAGAAGCTTTTGTTGATGGTCGGCAAACTATCAGGAAGGCAATGCTCATGAGGAAAGTTCCGTCAAGGGCAATACCTATAGTCTTAGCCTCTCTTTCGGGAGGAACCTGGTCTCAGTATGACAATTGTTTCAGGCGGTGGTGGAAATTTTGTTCAGAGAAGGGCAAAAATCCGTACGATTATAAACTAGAGTTACTTTTGGAATACCTATCATTGTTATTTGAAACAAATCTATCATATTCTACAATTAATATTCACAAATCCGCTTTGAGTCTTTTGAACCCGATACCTGAAAAGGACCAAACGGTTGTCAAGAGGTTCCTTAGGGGTATTTATAACCTGAATCCCTCTCAGGCAAAATATTCCACAACATGGGATCCACAACCGGTTCTGGGATTCCTTAAAAAAATGTACCCTTTGGAATCATTGACTTTGGAAAAACTTACGCAAAAATTAATAACTCTTCTTGCACTTACAACAGCTCATCGGGTTCAAACCTTCTCGAAAATAAAACTTAACAATATACTCATTCAGAAAGAAAAAGTCGAGATTCGAGTAACTGATACAGTGAAAACATCAGGGCTCAAAAAGATCCAACCATTTTTAACTCTTCCATTTTTTAAGGAAGTCCCAGAACTTTGCGTGGCATCAACCCTCGAATATTATTTAAAAATAACTGAGAAATTTAGAAGTTCCGAAAATCAATGTCTCTTCCTCACATTCAAAAAACCCATACACCCAGCGTCTTCTCAAACGCTGAGTAGATGGATTAAATCAATTCTAAAAAATAGCGGAATTGATACAAATCTCTTCACTGGACATTCCACCCGTCATGCTGCCACGTCGTCAGCTTTACGCTTAGGCGTAAATATCGAAACGATTAAAAACACAGCTGGGTGGACACAATCCTCGGAGGTTTTCAGAAAATTTTATAACAGGCCAGTCGAAAGAGGCACAGAAGAATTTTCCAGAACTATTATTAATCTGGGAAAATAAATGCTCATTATTGAATTGTGTTTATTGTGGGCAATTTGTTAGTAAGCGATAAAAGTCTTATCTTGTATTAAGTTACATATGTTCAAAGTATTTTTTGATTGGAAAAAAAAAAAAAAAAAAAAAAAATTGTTATATAGTTCGGGTTAAAAATAAAATAAAGGGATTTTCAGATCGCAGGTATTATTCTTTAAACATCTACGAGTGTAATTATTGAGGAAGACAAAGCGAAGGAAAATTAATAGATTGATCGACTTACCTGTAAGGAAGATCAATCGAAATTTTTCGAGCTTTGTCTTCCGAAAATAATTACATCCCTCCCTACCCAATATATATGACCCCATCAGGCGATCTGAACATTTTTCTCATTAACGAACTGATTAGTCAGATAGTGAGGCACTCCGGTGAGCAGATATGGGTGAGTTTTTTGCTGGTTTGGATGATAAACCGTACCAATCGGTATGAATCAACGATACTACGAGTGTAATTATTTTCGGAAGACAAAGCTCGAAAAATTTCGATTGATCTTCCTTACAGGTAAGTCGATCAATCTATTAATTATCAGAATCTCTCGTAATCATAAAGCTGTTACACTTATGTAACAAGCATTATATAATGAGAGACTGATGGGTACAAATTAAGCCAAATGAATTTTGATGTATACCTACATAATTAATACAAAACTTTTTTACCATTGACTCGAGGTAATTGAATTTCAGGTTGGCAGCGTCTTCACAGATAATATTTTAGTAGTATATTAAGCATCAAGAACGGTAACTTATAGCGTTTTTGCACTTCCGGGACTAAAGTGTCAACTTTAGCAGGGACTAAAACGTATCTTTCAGTCCCTAGGGAGATAAAGTTGCATTTCAAATCCCTAGGGACATAAAGTAAAAATCAAACATTACCGCAGCTACACTATAAATAACAAGGACAAAAATTAGGAAATATTCCACTATAAATCTTTATTGATTGAATTAAGATTGTATGTGATATTAACATTATTACAATTGATGAAACTAAATGGGCGATTATTTGTATTTGAAGTGAATATTAGAGGAAAGTGAAGAGATGTCATGTTCTTGACGTATCTGTTAATGTCAACATTAACTAAAATGACACTGAATTGAAAAAGTTTGTTGACACCGTTGCTATGAGGTTACCTACAGAGTAATCCAAGTACCATGTTTATATAACTCATCAAAATAATAAGATGTATTATTATTGAAATTTATAATACTGATGAGAAGTGCAAAAAATAGCGTATATTCCACAGGACTAAAGTGATATTTTATCCTTTACGTGATTATTGGCCCTCGGGCTCTATGAGCCCTCAGGCAATAAACATCACGTGCAGGATTAAAACATTCACTTTAGTCCCTTGCTATATAATATACTATTTTTGCACTATCCTAGCATTTTTTCCTTTGATTGAAACTTGATTATAACTGAAAAGTCAAGAGTGACATTTACGTAAAAGTGACATAAGTCGTCGGTAATTGATTTACCTACCGACGCCTTTGGACAACCAGTATACAAAACTTACCGTTTTGACAACAGATACCCTAAGTAAACAAGAAAACTGGATCGTGCAAAAATTATATTTGTGGTTTTATCTCAACTATATGGATAGCATACCGCAAGAATAAGTGAATAAAAAGCGATCTGATTCCAACAAAAAACAAAGTTCGCAAATCTAGCTCTGGACGTCTGGACGTCAACAAAAATAATACATTGTGTTTAAAAAATATACCAGAGAGAAAACTATAATTTGATGAATTACAGTCTCATTCAAAACTTCTTGGAACTCGACTGGACTCAAACATGACCTTTCAGCAACATATAAATCACGTCTATTCCTAGAAATATGAACGAAGCTTTCAACCCTTTCGATACGCACTATGCTATTCAATGATAACCTCCGTGTATACGCACGAAATAGTGTGGATTCATTCACCAATTAACAGTTAACAATTATCAATTAACAATTAGCAACTAGTATATTCTGAATTTAAATGACTGTTTTTTATTTACAATGACCAAATACCATCTGAAACTGAAAATGTATGAAGAAAGATTAACTAAATACCATAATTGTTAATTTGGGTTCATGAATGCTATATTTTGTATGCTTGTTAATTGATAATTGTTACTTGATAATTGTTAATTAGCGCTGCATGAATCCACACATAGTGCCGCGTGGATACATACGGCGCTCGTATTCTGGGTACTAAGAATCATGCGAAAGTACCTGTTCTCGAACTAACTGAATCTACTTATAATAATTATCACACAAACCTCAACAATTGAATGTCCTTCATTTTGAAGAATAGCCTATGAATAGGACAGATTAGAAAGGATTCCGATGAAAATCTGTCAACTTATTTGCTTCTGCTTATGGTTCTTATAACCAGGGCCATTGACGAACAGATGTGTATTACTTATTTATATTTTAGAGCCTGATTCTTATGGTGCTCGGCTTTTAAATTTTGACTTTGAAAATATACGGCGCTCGGCGCGAAACGATAATGCGTATACATACGGCGCTCGGATTGAAAGGGATCTCATTTTCTGGTTTGATGAGTCTTTACTGAGCTTTCGTTTATAGTCATCTGCCGTACAACATAATGCGGTTTGGTACCTGTTCCTTGCGTAGAGTGTTTATATTCCAGAAGAGAATCATAATGGAAAACTTAACCAACGCCAAAGTTGTGGACACATTTTCAAATCAGAATATATATTCACCCTTTCATCTGTTTATGATTTGAAAAGTGTTACTTTGACCAGGAAACGCCATAACTATGAAACGAAGCTGAATTATCAGAAATACCGAAAAATAATATCTGCGTGCTTTCATAAAATTCCCAATATATGAATGTACATCTTTATTTACTGCTCTACCTGTACACATTACAGAAGAACCTTTCTGTGGTGGTTTTAACATGAAAATATTAAATACTGGTCAAACATGATGTCTATAACTCAACCAGTCAGGTCAGTCAGGTCAGTTCTTTGTTGCTCTGTTCCGCTAAAGATCTACAAGACCACCTCTGCACCATCCTCCGCAGTGTGGTGTGGTTCCCTAAATTCCATCGACAATGCAGACAACGTTCACGAAAACCGCCTCTATGGAGATGAACCGACTAAGGCCTGCAAGCTCAGAAACCTTACTTTCTCATCATCAGAATATTTAATACCCCGTTAATGTTGAAAATGTTATGTCCGTCAACCGGCTGCACCCTTACGAGCAACCCTCAGAAGTCCACGAGAGACTTGTGCGAGCTAGGGAAGACGCAGCCCTTCGAACCCGTGTACTTTGGATTAGCAAGCGGGCACACTACCTACGTGCCACCAAGGACCATATGGTACTATCAATTGACTATAATTTTAACCACTTGATTATTTTATAACTTTCATAACTTTCATAACTTTCATAACTTCCATAATTTTTATGTAGGACCGTGTATGTTTCACTTGCAAGTATATAGTGTTCACAGACATTTATTAAAATTTAAACTTCACCTGTTTTGACTTGCCTTTTGTACTATGTTTACTATGTTTGTAAATTAACGCCAATGAATGCTTACTACACGATTCTTTGAATTATTTCTACCTCTATGAAGTGAATATTCGTATATAAGGGGGGTCAACATTTGCTGCCTCCCCTACTCCGATAGTAATTTATTCCTGTTTCTCCATACTTCCTTGCCAGTAGTTCTGTCTCCCATCATTGGTGTATCCAAGTTATGGCTAGTCTTCCTCTCTTTCTTCCGTTTGTTGCGACATCATTCATAGATGTTTTGGGTGGTATTTTACAGTCTACCAAATTTACCTTTTGTTTTTGTAAAAAAAAAAAAATTCCAAAAATACTAAATGCTCACCAAAATCAAGAAAATACATAATCTTAGAGCGATAACCAATAATTTACATCATGCCAGTCTCTTATATTATTTGTTCCTAAAAATAACTTTTGTTGGCTAAATATGCTAAATGTTCACTAAATTGCCCAAAAATGCTTGCAATTGACACACAATCCTAACCTAAGCAAGCTAACCCAGCTTGCGAGTCGAAAATGCATGAATTAATTTTTCGCTCGCACTTGACACACAAACCTAACCTGAGCAAGCTAACCTAGCTTGCGAGTCGAAAATGCGTTAATTCTAAATTTGGTGAACATTTAGTAAAATCGGTAGACATATAATTGGTTCCATTAAGATTTTTTTATGTTGGTTCATTAATTTTTTGGAGGACAGGGCTAGGGATCTATATGGTTTAATTTGGTGTAGGTACGTTATATTTGTTCCCGATTGATTTGGCCACCTATTTTTATGTATGTTTCTATTGCCACGGCAAATAATAATAATAGTCGTCCCCTACCCTCACAGACTCTGCATTTAGGTACACTTTACGAGTGTCTCTGAGGGAGTATTATTATCATTATTACATTCCATCTACTGTCATGTGTCATGTATATTCTTTTTGTGCGTCTTCTGGTGTATGCTCCAACTTTGATACCATGCACACTTGCTCTTCTTAAACTATCCATTTCTATTGTCTCTACCTTTTTTTCAATTTCTCATCGATAATTGCCAACATTCTAATCTATGTCGATATTGGTTCCACAATTGCCTTGCAGATTGTCATTTTGATATTTATTTCAATCTGATTTGACCATAGTACTGAATTCAACCTCTTTGAAGTTCATCAATAATTATTTAAGTTGATGGGTACATCCCAAAATTCCACATTGTAGTTTTGTTTTCAGGCTGCTTATTTTGGTGCATATTATTCGAAGATTGAACTAAATGATCTTTGAACAACCTGAAAATTATATTCAATTCTAGTAGATAGCATGGAATGTGAACAGTTTTATTATAACATTCGCCCAAGCATCAGAACAGTTTTCGAAAATAATGCAGAACATTGATATAAAAAACTATATTTTTTCTGTGTCAATTTACTATTATCAATTATTCCTATAGCATATATGAACAATCTATCTCATATCTGCTTCAATGTCTTTCTGGAATAAATGAAAAGGGAATTTTTGTATAAAAGTGCATTTTTAAAGATATACACTTTCATACAAAAATTCCCTCTTCATTTATTCTACGTAAGTGTATTCAGCGTCCCACATTAAATTAATAAAATAATTCAATATGGCGACTGAATTAACTCAATCGATACTCAATGAAACATAATGAGTAAAACTAAGAAAAAAAAAAATGTAAGTATGTTAATGATTCTTAGTACCTATTTTACAAAATCACGAAATTTATTATGCCGAGATACTGGCCTCTTCAAACCGAAGGTGGAATAAAATTCATGTAATGCGGTTGTATAAGATTACCTACTTATAAATAAAACCGGAAATATATCCAATTATATTCTCTGATTATTCTTGGGAAACTAAATTCAACAGTGATGGGTTATATGATTCATGTCTATCATTTAGAAAATTCTGAGAAATTCTGAGAATTTTTTTTTATTGACTTCCAATCTCTTAAAGAGATAATGAGAAACGTAATCAAAATGTTTCAAATATATTCGTAGGTGATATACAACTGTACGGTATTTATGGAAAAACAAATTCCTTCGATTTTGATAAACAAATTATGTTGCTTGGCAACCACACCAGCGCATAGCACTAAAGTGGATTCCCAAAGCAACATAATTTGTTTAGAAAAAGAGGAAGAATGTATAATTGCCATCGATATCACGAGTTAAATTTGTTCAACTCGTCTATTATGTCTTGTCCTTTCAAACTTCTCGGCATTACAGTGACAAATCACAGAGCCCGTCTCTTGTGATTTTTAATGGTTATTTAACGAACAAGTGTATTAATAAGGGTGATTAACAATCGAGATAATTTAAGGCGTGAGCGGAGCGAGCGCGTTAATGTTTGAGATTGTTAATCGCCATTTTAATTCACGAGTTTGTTACAAAACTTTTCCGTCGACAGTAGTTTTCGAAAATAGAGATATCCCACTTTCAATGTTTATTTATCTAACGTTACGATAAAAAACAATCACTATTTCCTATTTATATTAACTCTACTCAAAGATAGTTTAATTTTTCTTAGTGGTAGTTTTGTATAATTTTTTATTATTTATTTTCAAATTGAAATAAAAAAAAAAAATGTACACTCGATGGGTTTTGAACTCTCGACCTTTGTGTTGCATGACAGGTGAACTTTACCGTTACGCCACGGGACCATATTTGGTTTTGAGTGACAACTGGTGTAATGAACATTTTCTGAAATTTTATTTGAAAATTGACAAATAAATAATGACAGATAGTACTAACCAATATAAAATGTATAAGAGCAATGTATGTTGGGTTTCATATAAACAAATCGTTGATTAATAGAAAATCGTTCATTAACAGGGGTCATTAATCAACGATTTTGAGTGCGTTAAAATGCATCATAAATGAACGGTCGACGGAAATAGTTATTTAACGAACAAGTGTATTAATAAGGGCGATTAACAATCGAGATATTTTAACGCGTGAGCGGAGCGAGCGCGTTAATGTTTGAGATTGTTAATCGCCATTTTACTTCACGAGTTTGTTACAAAACTTTTCCGTCGACAGAAGTTTTCAAAAATAGAGATATCTTATTTTCATTGTTTATTTATTTAACGTTACGATAAAAAACAATCACTATTTCCTATTTATATTAACTCTACTCAAAGATAGTTTAATTTTTCTCAGTGGTAGTTTTATTTTATTTTTTATTATTCATTTTCAAATTGAAATAAAGAAAAAAAAATTTACCCTCGGTGGGTTTTGAACTCTCGACTTCAGTGTTGCAAGCCAGGTGCACTTTACCATTACGCCACGGGACCATATATGGTTTTGAGTGACAACTGGTGTAATAAACATTTTCTAAAATTTTATTTGAAAATTGACAAATAAATAATGACAGATAGTACTAACCAATATAAAATGTATAAGAGCAATGTATGTTGGGTTGCATATAATCAAATCGTTGATTTATAGAAAATCATTCATTAACAGGGGTCATTAATCAACGATTTTGAGTGCGTTAAAATACATCATAAATGAACGGTCGACGGAAATAGTATATTAAAGTATAAGTGGATATAAAAAGGTCTTTCAAACACGCGCCGTCATGCTCGAAATAGAGCAAGTGTTTGAAATTTTGAAAGATCAGTTATCCACTAATACCTTACGTTATTTTTTTCAATTGGTGCACTTTGAAATCATAAATACTGGTTTCATTATTACAAATAATGGAAATAAGAACTTATAATGTAAAATGGTTGAATTCGTGATGTGACATCAGTATAACTTTCGTTAATGTTTGAATAAAAGTTTTGCATTTGTTTGTAATATTTCATTTGACGTTACAAGGTACTACTGTCAGCTCAATAATCACAACATTGGCATTCAGACTTCACTGTTCTCGAGTTGTTGATGTATGTAAAATTATTTTATCCACAATCACATTATAATTGAAGTTTTATCCACACTTATGAACCGTATAAAGTACCACTTTATCCACTAGTGGAATAATGAAATTACTTTATTCCACTAGTGGAATAATGAAAAATACAATCTTGAATATCAATCACATTTTACTTATTTATTATTAATATTAACATTAACATTTATATTAATAGACATTTCGTTCTTCGTTTTATCATAATTCAACACCTCCCGATATTTTTGTATGTTATTTCAATAATTTTTGAGGAGGTGACAGCCGCTTTTAGAGCAAAACGTCGAATCATTTTGTGATGAAAAATTTCCGCGATTCTGATTCTAAATGAATGTGATTGTGAATAAAACGTTGTATTGCATGCGTGTTTTAGATACATTTTATTTGCTTAAGAAACAATAAAATGATATCTAAAACACTTATACAATAAATAACTATTTATATTAGCTTCACCTTTATCTATCTATCTATCTATTTTATCAGCCACTGTCAGAGCAAAATGTCAAATTATTTTTTGATGAAAAATTTGGACGTTTCTGATTCTGAATAAATGTAATTGTGAATAAAGCGTTGTATTGCATGAGTGTTTTAGATACATTTTGAGGTGCGTATTCACTAGAGCATTTGTTCCAAATCAGCACCGAATGAGCACATGTTCTGCTCGATTCAAGATCAGCTGTCTCATGCTGCATTATGTAAACACGCATTCTGTTCGTGCTGAAAATAGCGTTCACACTATCCGAGCATTTGCTCGTTCGGTGCTCATGCGGAACGAATGCTCTAGTGAATACGCACCTTTATTCGCTTAGGAAAATTAAATGCGCTTCGCTCTTGCGTTTAAACATTCTTGCGCAAAAAAAATCAACAGATATTATTGTATACAAGTTATTACTAGCGGCGCAGCTATCCATGCTCATTGGATGAGTGTTTCACGTGTCACAGATACTTCTTCCTGAAGACCTTGAACGGAAAATGAGAGAACGGCACTCCCTGGAGATCAATTAATTTTATTAATGGATCTCTCAGGATTTGTAGTAGGACCATACAGGAAATGCTTCTGGCTCGCTGCCGTTTCTAAATTAGTTGAAAATGACATGACAGGTCTATCAATGGGTTAACTTTTTGAGATTTTGTGGATTTTGAGGATTGTTTTCGTCTGAAAATATAAAATGAAAAAAATGTTATTCCTTTCATTTTATTTTCATTACAGAAAAGTGTTATTACCTTCAATTATATTACAGTTGGAATTTTCAACAAATTTTGATAACGGGGACATGTTGTCTCTGAATGTCAACGTCTTTTAAAAAAGTATTATTAAGATATTTTAACATTATTTTTTCAGACAAGCAAATTCACAATATGATGAGTTCTAACAAAACTAGATATATTTTTTTGATAGCAGTAACTTTCTACACTTATATACAGTGTGACCCATTAAGATGGAAGCACCCATATAAAACTTACATTTTTCAACCGATTGGAATGATTTTATTTTCGTCAGGTAGACATTCAAAACGTGTACTAGGACACCAAATTTCATGGATGAATCTCCATTTTCAGGGCCAACTAATCTTATTTTTCAAGGTCAAAAATCTAAAAAAAATTCTAGCGATTTTTTTGAAAAAATCTGACTACACCACTGGATTCGCGATATTTTCAAATGGTTTACATGTAAATAACGTTGGAATGCGTAAAATTATAAACAAGTTATAGGGGAATGAAATTTGAGAAATATGCCTTTTAATCAACCCACCACTTCAATTTCCAAACTTTTGTAACAACTTTGACTACACCACTGGATTCAGGGTGTTTTGAAATATTACTGACCATAATTTCATCGTAATCTGTTGATAATCAAAAAAATAAGAAATTTTGAGATAAAATGACATTTTCCTGAAATGCCATTTCCAAATTTTATTTTCTTATAGTGTTCTCATTTATGAACAGGTTTCGATGAAATTTTGTCCAGTGATATATCGAGATCTCCTGAATACAGTGGTGTGTTTCGAATTTTGATAAAGGTTCTGAAATTGAATTGGTGGGTTGATTAAACGGGATATTTATCAAATTTCATTCCCTCATAACTTTTTTATTGATTGACGCATTTCAACGTAATTCACACATGTACCATTTGAAAATGTCGCGAATCTAGTGGTGTAGTCTGATTTAAAAAAAAAATCGCTAGTAATTTTTTTAGATTTTTGACCTTGAAAAATAAGATTAGTTGGCCTTGGAAATGGAGATTTATACATGAAATTTGGTGTCCTAGTAGACTTTTTGAATGTCTAACTAAAGAAAACAAAATCATTCAAATCGGTTGGCAAATGTAAGTTTTTTATGGGTGCTTCCATCTTAAATTGGTCACACTGTAGATTTCCTAGATTGTTGATTTTTTTTATTTTCAAGGTTAAAATTAAATTATGGGGATACATTTTCATACAAAGCTGCAGGATTACCGAGTAACACCTGCAAGCACCACATGATCTGAATGGAATTTAAACTGAATTGAAGAAAAACTGATGGACCCGTCTTTTGATTCCTGTAGGGTGTCTAGAGGCTTCAGTTTATCCAAGACAAGAAGCAGTTCCTATCATCAAATTAATATTAGTATAGTATTGGTAAAGGTGTAGTAACGAACAATGACCAAAGCTCATAATTAGTTCAGAAAATTAAGCATTTTGGCTCGCAATTTTTTCGTCTTACATCGATTTACTTGAAAATTGGACAGTAGATAGGGAATAGCCTAAGGATCAAAATCTGTATCAAGCCGAGGGACGCTTTTATTCTGGGGGTGGTTGTTAACCCATCTCGGGAGTCGACATTTTTTATCAATTTTTAATCAAATGAATTGATGCAAAAACTAATTCTGAGTAAAAAAATGTTCCATGCATTTTTTTTAATGTAAAATTAATCTTTTTCGAGTTATTCGCGATTGAAAGTAACAGTTTTTCGGCGGAAAATTCAAAGTTTTTAATCGTTTTTTTCGCGATTAACTCGAAAAATATGTATTAGATCAAAAAAAAACTGTGATAAGTAAAATGTTGGCATATAAAAAACCAAAGAAAATCCTTTCCCTATAATTCCTGCACGACCAATACAGACTGAGCTACGGCTTGTTAATGTTTAGTTTTTGTTCGACGAATGCTAAATTCGAGAGATTCAGAGTCAAATAGCGATAAAACTGTGCATTTTACGAGGAAAGTACATAAAAAGAGCTTTAAAAAAAGTAAAAGTCGGTATCATCAAAATTAGGCGAATTACGATGAAAATAAGGTCGGTCCCTACATTTTTATACGGAAAAATCAGTGAAAAAAAAACCTACAATGACCACCAAATTGATAGTGGCCCTCCTGCGATTCTTTTTATTTATTTATTATCGAGTGCTTCATTTTCGAAAAATTTGAACAAGTGAAGTAAACAAGTAAACAAGTAAAGTGAACAAACATTTGCTCATATGTCTCGATAAACGTATGAGTTGTGCGAATTAGAACGAGAATTCGAGAAAGTATTCGAACGATAAAGAGGGTAGTATAAATTGTACATTCAGTTAGAATGCATACTGAGCTCTTCTACCGCGCATCGATAGGCGTATACAGGCTGATTCACGGTGGATGGCACATTAGACGTTTCTGGTGAACCAGACAACGGATCACTTTGAAAATTCAATGGAGGGCATATTCGGAAATTCTCTAGCCAACTAAAATATTTTCGACAATGCGATGTTGCCGCTTCTATTAGAAAGCAGTAGCAACTTTGATTTTTCAAATGGAACACTCTGTATATAATATTATTTTTGGAATCTCCAACAATTGCCCGACAACTTTTCTTGATATTTCCCTATACCTATCTGTTACCGTTTTCGAAATAAAAATTAATTTCAATTTTTTTCTTCGAAAATCATAACTTCTAAAAATGCCGATATCTTTTAGTTAAGAAGTACTATGATATCGAAATTTGGTTTGGAGTTAGGTGATACTTGGACACTTCCCACACGTTAGCCTAATCTCCGTTACTTCAATACAGGGTGGTAAAAAAATACAGTTTTTTCGTTTGCTTGAAAAAGTTGCTGAAATTTGATTATTTTAAATGGAACACCCTGTATATTATTGAAAATTCGGAAAGCTGCTGAAATTTGCTTTCTTTCTATGTATATCATACCTATACCTAACTAGTCAAGTTTCGGACTTATGAGCATTTATTTGTGAAAATGTCCCTTCAGAATGGTATTTCCATTCGGTATTTGGTAAGCAGGCCATGATTACTATTTGACAGTAGCGTTGTGACATTCTCCTAATAATATCGACATTTTCGTCACTTCAGAAGTTGCAAATACCTTCAAAACGATCGATGGAACAAAACTATTCAAACGAAGTTCTTATGAATTTGTTTATTATTTTTGGACAGTGTGATAAAATTATCAGCAGAACATGTAGAAAGTTCAATGAAATGTATCCGAATCTACCGCCAATGAACCTCAAAAAATTTATACGAATTCAGAACAATTTCAATATGTTTGGATAAACTTTAAAAAAGCACCAAGAAACTTGAAATTGGAAATATTGATATGAATAATTATAAAAAAGTAAAACAATCATGTGGAATATTTCAAAATATGTTCGAATCGCTGGCCGTTCACTTCCAAGCACTTTAAAATGCGGGTGTTGACTGCTTTCGTGGTGGCAGATCTGATTTCATTGGGATCCAAATCTTCAAATGTTTGGGCAATCCTTTCTAACAATTCATCTCTCGAACGCACGGGTATTTTGTAAACTTTTTCTTTAAACATTCCCCACAAATAAAAATCTAATGGATTAAGATCGGGTGATCTCGCTGGCCAATTCCATGGTCCCAAGCGCCTCATCCACCGATCGTCAAAAAGTCTTTTCAGTTCTGCGCTCTCTTCTCTTGTGCAATGTGCAGGAGCTCCGTCTAGTTGGTACCAACAGTTTCGATAATCTTCGAGTGGCAGATTATCCACGAAACTCTCTACAGTATTCTCCAAAATATTCAGGTAGCTTCTGGATGTTAATGACTCCTCGTATATCACGTACGTCAATTTGTTGTCCATCAACATGCAGAAGACATTAAAACTAAATTTTTCTTGAAATCCGGCTTCTTTTGTGACGTGAGGATTTTCACTGGCCCAATAACAGTCCAAATAATTTTATTTAAAGAAAGTGGATCTTCTTGAATGCGTGTCAACAACATTTCACAAAATTCTACTCTCTGTTGAGGGTCTTGAGGCTTCATTGCTTGAATTTTGTTGAATTTATAATCATGCATTTTATGTCTTCGCAAGATTCTTTGAACCGATGAATATTTTATACCCAAATCTTCTTCAGCACTTCTTATCGATGACTCGGGAAATGCGTGAAAATATGCTAAGACATTAATCTGGTTGTCTTCAGAAGTTACGGGTCGAGGCAAGTTTCTTGGTGCTTTTAAAGTTGATCCAAATGCATTGAAATTGTTCTGAATTCGTATAAATTTCTTGAGGTTCATTGGCGGTAGATTCGGATACATTTCATTGAACTTTCTACATGTTCTGCTGATCATTTTATCACACTGTCCAAAAATAATAAACAAATTCATAAGAATTTCGTTTGAATAGTTTTGTTCCATCGTTTTGAAGGTATTTGCAACTTCTGAAGTGACGAAAATGTCGATATTATTAGGAGAATGTCACAACGCTACTGTCGAATAGTAATCATGGCCTGCTTACCAAATACTGAATGGAAATACCATTCTGAAGGGACATTTTCACAAATAAATGCTCATAAGTCCGAAACTTGACTAGTTAGGTATAGGTATGATATACATAGAAAGAAAGCAAATTTCAGCAGCTTTCGGAATTTTCAATAATATACAGGGTGTTCCATTTAAAATAATCAAATTTCAGCAACTTTTTCAAGCAAACGAAAAAACTGTATTTTTTTACCACCCTGTATTGAAGTAACGGAGATTAGGCTAACGTGTGGGAAGTGTTCAAGTATCACCTAACTCCAAACCAAATTTCGATATCATAGTACTTCTTAACTAAAAGATATCGGCATTTTTAGAAGTCACGATTTTCGAAGAAAAAAATTGAAATTAATTTTTATTTCGAAAACGGTACCAGATAAGTATAGGGAAATATCAAGAAAAGTTGTCGGGCAATTGTTGGAGATTCCAAAAATAATATTATATACAGAGTGTTCCATTTGAAAAATCAAAGTTGCTACTGCTTTCTAATAGAAGCGGCAACACCGCATTGTCGAAAATATTTTAGTTGGCTAGAGAATGTCCGAATATGCCCTCCATTAAATTTTCAAAGTGATCCGTTGCTTGGTTCACCAGAAACGTCTAATGTGCCATCCATCGTGAATCAGCCTGTATACCGATTTATATCCCTTTATTGATTCGCCAAGTGTTATTTCTCGTTGATTCCTCGCCAGTTTATCTCATGTTCGAAAGAAATAGCAATTATTTTTGTGTAAATAAACTTTTGTATTTAATTAATTTTTTTTCCTATTTATATCTTTTGAAGTAGTTTATAAGTATTGCAATGTTGTAAGGAGTAGTTTTTAAGGGTTGATAATTTGCAAAATAATGAAATTGGGGATATTTTAGGTAGTATTATTTTTAATCAAAAACTCTGTTAAGCAATAATTTTTTTAGGGTAAATCTTTTTTTTCTAATCTTCAATAGGGCTGATTTATGAGGGATGACATATTGCAAATTTTTTTAAGCAACAGAATTCTTAAACTAAATCAATGTGGTACCTACTTTTATCATTTTTTTACGGAAATACTTTTTTATATTTATAAGTTTTGACAATAAGGGTAGTTTTCACCCATCGGCATAGTATAGATTTTGAAGAAGAGGGTATGATAAGCCTAATTTCAAATTTTTATGCAAATCGATGCAGGACGAAACAATTGCGATGTCTTGGAATTCTTTGAGCTTCATTTGCTGGATTAAATGGCAGTTGGCTGAAGTGGGTTGTTTATCTCTCCTGATTTGTTATAGGAACCTGGTGCTTCGGTCAGAGACTAGGTCACACCTATCATTAAACTATATTCTTGATGCCGACATACAAATAAAAAATGTGAACATAATTTCGAAAGAAACCTTTTCACTTGTATCATCAGAAGTTTGTAAACATTTTTCGGTTAACAAAAGGTTTATCGTGGCAACCCATTAACATTGTGAGTCCTCATATGAATGCACTCCACTGTCTCCATTCTTTTGCTGGTCCATTCAGAAAAAATATTTAAAACATTATTAAAAAATTGAACTTACATGGTCCTAATTACGACATGTCCTCTCTCTCAATGTCAGTCTTCTGACCACATTGTTTCTACTTGATGTTAGTCATCTGACTACATACTATCTACAATAAAGTTTATTTTTGGTGGAGTTAGACTGAAAGTTTTTTCACCTTCCTATCAAATCTCACATCCACTGTGTGCAATGGATCGTCTCCAATGGACAATTTATCTTTTTTACATTTTCCATTAAGAACTTGAAAAAGACAAAAAAGAAATTCAAATTGATTTTTTATGACGAAAGACTATTAGCTTCAATTTGTTTGTGCAAAAATAGTCCTTTCTGATTGGTCAATACCTTTGGCAACACCGACTATCACGAATTTATAATTTTGCTCATTTCCTCAAGATTACGACCTCCTCGTGTCGAAATGGGGGGGAAGAAATAAATCAGGGACGTCTCCTCGCAGGGTACGTTCTACTCTACCACTTTCAAGAATCGAAACCCAGAGTGAAGTATGAGGCGCCGTTCGGGTAAAAAGTGTTTTTGCAAATATATTCAGTTTTGTGTCAATGTATTTATTAGTTGTAGCAAATATTTTCATTTTTCTTTCCGATATATTTGTTTTCGATAAAACACAATATATTTACTTTCCAAGCATTACCAATATATAAAAACGTTAAATCCCATAAATTTATAAATTCGATCTATTTTATGTCATCAAAAGATGGCGCAACCGACGCGATTTGTCCGAGCTCGAGCATGTGGCAACATGGCAACTAGGCAGTCATTAGTACATAAAGTGGCTAACAGATAGCAATAGCACAGGCAGTTTTGTTATTGTGTAGTTTTCTACTTTACAATTGGGCACTTAATTACGACGGCTTGGAACTGCCATTCTAGAAGGTATTTTTTTTATATATAATTTACAGTTGCAACTGTAATTTAACACTAATTCACAGTTGGAACTATAAATTAGCACTAATTCACAGTTTCAACTGTGAATTAGTGCTAATTTACAGCTGCAACTGTAAATTGAACTAATTTACAGTTGCGACCACTAATTTACGCAACTGTATATTAGTGCCAATTTACAGTAGCAAATGTGAATTAGTGCTACTTTACAGTTGCAACTGTGAATTAGTGCTAATTTACAATTGCAACTGTAAATTGTATGAAAAAAAAAAAGATATCTTCTAGAATGGCACTTCCAAGCCGTCGTACTTAATTGAACGGCACGGCCTTCTAAATTCAGTGACCCTATGTGTGGGTCAAACGAAGGCCCTCTAGGATTAAATGACCCAATCTGAAATATTATACTGCCGCCATCTATCTGGCAATTTCTGTACTAATGACTTTGCTTCGTTGCCATATGTTCGAACGTGTCACAAATTGCGTCGATTGCGCCATCTCTTGACGACATAAAATAGATCAAGTTTATAAATAAATGAGACTTCACGTTTTTGTACATTAGTAAAACTTAAAATGTAAATATATTGAGTTTGATCGAAAATAAATATATCAGCATGCAAAATAATATATATATTGCTACAATTAATAAATATATTGACAGAAATTATTTATATATGCAAAACACTTTTTACCCGAACGCCTCATAGTGAAGAGTTGACTACAAGTAAATTCATTTCAAGAAAATGTTAGTAAAGAAGCACACACCTCAATCCGTAAGTAATGGGAGTATATTCATTGATTAGAAACAATTATTTTTTCCAGACGATTATCGTTGCTGATGAAGATTACTAAAATGTTGCTGTTGACGATTGCTGTTTATATTATTTCAGTACTCTTCTTGTATTAAAACTTGATCATACCGTATAAAAAAAAAGTTGACATGTATGACAAAATAATAAAACTTAACGAAAAAAGTAAAGTTGTCATTTTACACTAAAAAAGTAAAATTCAGGTTTCTTTAAAAAACTATAACTATTGTAAGCATTTGGGCTTACAATTTATCTGTTCAAGATTATGCATATATCTGATTGAATATATCCTTTTTATCTGTTTAGTCAAATAGGAAGGACTGTATCGCTGAAAACGATGATGGAGTTACCCATTCTCATTTGCTCTACTTTCGGTTCAATATTTTTAAACACTGTTAAGATTCAGAACGAAGAGACTGCCAATTTTTATTGAATTGAATTGAATTCATTGATGCAAGATATAAAATTCATTTAATACGCCTTTTATCTCTTATCGTTTTCGAATCGCTATTTGTTGTCTTCTATAAATAATGTTTATTATTTATAATGTGTCATTAAAGAGGAAGGAAGAGGAGATTATGTGCTCCTTCCACGAGTTTGCTATAAATCTCACTAGATTGAACATTCCAATTATATCCGTAAATAACTTATCACTTGGAAGTTCGTACATTCTAGTGTAGTCACCGCCATTTATAATGAAATAGTTATTTCATGGAATACAAAAGTACTAACAATATATTATATCTCCGTAAACGGTACCACCCAGAGCGTTGGAATATATCACCATTTATTAATAAATATGTTGATACTTAATGGAGAGTTCACATGCTGGCTTTTCGTTTCTTGGCTTATATTGTATTATGTTCTCATTGCCGAATAGTATCCGAAATATCTGAGAGCGCGTTTCAAGGTCATAAGCCAAAAAGTCAATTACAGTCCAACTATTCGCGGAAAAAAAGCTGAGATGTTAGGTTAGAAAGCAAAGTGATGACATAAAATTGAATTCTTTCGGTATACTTAATAAGTGTACAATAACGGCATTTCATAGTATGGAAAATGCTGGTTCAATTTCCTGTTATAGTAAAGAATATAGCTGTTGAATTTATGGTTACCAATGAAGACATTCATATTTTTTCAACTGGTATGTATTGCATTTATAGTTGAGTGTTTTTTTATAGATGATAGGCTCACCCATCAGATTCTTCGATTCTTTCTTTTTCTACATAATTCATAATACTAATTCAATGTCACAACTTGAAAATTTGTATTTTATTTTTTGTTTCAGAGAAAATACCTATAATGATACTTCCATTTTTGAAATATTCAAATTTGAATCCTGTTGAACTTTCTGAATCATAGAGAAATATTTTGTCTCAATCTTCCTTCTACCGATGTCATCATCACAGCAAGCAGTCACAGTCAGTATATCGTATAGCTTTTCACATTGTTAATTTTTTGCTCGTTTTTTTTAAACTTTCTGCGATAGGCATGAATATTTTGAAGAGTATACCTGCGAGTACGCCCCATATATGTGATAGGACTCTGTTATGAAATCATTTTTTGCTGAAAGAAAGGATTTCAAAATTAACGAAATTATAATAAAAATATGTAGGTATCATCTACGTTTTCAATGACTGCTTCTTTGTAAAGTTATCGTTTGTATCCGATAGGTATTGTTGCGTCTTCGGGTTCAAAAATAAGTGTACACTGGTATGAACTCGCCTTTATTAATCAAACTTCACTTGACAACACTGTAATTCAAGTCACTGTCAAATCTGATATCAAAATGCTTGTATCCAAGGTAACTCAGAGTAACTTTCTAACTAACTTCCTTCATCTCACAAATGCATTGCTTTTATATACAAATAAAATTCTAGAAAACTTAAGAAATCAATAGAACACAAATAGAATGTTCGACGATTGATCCAGAACAAAAGTTAGTGCTTCTAGATTTTTCCATCTAATTCATCGAACGATCTCGAACAATTCGAGAAGTCTTCATCAAATTTCAGGTCTGTAACAGTATGTTGATGTCTGACAAAAAATCTTACTATATAATGACAATTTGCTTCTCGGCATTTGTTTTTCAGACGAATGTACGTTTTTCTCGTTTCAACTGCCAATCGCCATAATTGTTGCTATTGGTCAAATGCAGATGTCTTTCACGGAGTCAACACTTAAAGCCCTCAAGAACAAAAACAAAGTTTGCGGTAAAATATTTTCAGAAATCATCTGGTTAGACCACTTTTTCTTAACGATATCCAAAATGGACTTTTGAATGGGTATTAATGATTATTGTACGCTAAATTTAAATTGTATAATTTTCAGCTTGAACCTGAACAAAGTTTATATAGTTGAATAGGTCTTTTTACTACTTTTCAAACGAAGTGTTACTTGCCATAGGATTATGTTCGAAGTTATTTATCACAATGGCATTGTGATGTCATCTACGTTCATTGCATCGCCCACCACTCAAAAAACATCTACGATACGTGTACCACACCAAATAAAAACTACGAAAATCTGGTAAACCTGGGTAATTAGTCATGTGATGAATTCAGTAAATACTGTAGTGACAATGACCTTGTCTGCAATATAAAGAAAACCAGTTTTATCAATTTCTTACCCAAAAACGGTACCTCAAAACCAGATCTAATGAACAACATTAATATGTGTGGAGAAACTCTGGAATACTGTTGGGTAGCTAGATTTTTAGGAATAATTCTGGATCAAAAGCTAACATGGGAGGCACATATTGACAGTTTATGTGTAAAAGTTGGCAGTGCAAACTACGCAATTCGGAATCTGCGCGACACTGTCTCTACAGAAGTTATAAAACTCATGTATTATGGACTGGTACAATCAAGGCTACAGTATGGATTGATTTTCTGGGGTAACTCTGTATATACTGACCGCATTTTTAAGATTCAGAAAAGAGTCATTCGCTGTATGGACAAGGCTCGTCCACTGGACTCTTGTAGACCATTATTCAAAAAATATAGCATCTTACCATTGCCGTGCCTCTACATACTCCAGCTAGTGTTATTCATCTATGATAATAAACACCTATTTCCAAAAAACTCTGATATACATAATTACTCTACTCGGGGTGGTGAAGATACTTTATACCACCCCTACTCTCGCTTGAGTGTGAGTCAGAATTCCATAAAATATTTGGGTATTAAATGCTTCAATAAAATAACAACTTTTATAGGAACCAATAAGAGTAGAACTGTAATGAGAAATGAACTATATAGTTTCTTGTTGGATAACTGCTTCTACAGTATGGATGAATTTCTTGCTTTCAGTGTTTAGATACATAAAAATAAAAAATAAAATAAAATTACACTATGTGTTTATTTCTAGATAGTTTCTTTTATACATGTAAAGTCTTTTTTAAATTTGTACAAGATCAAACATTTGTGTTTTATCTTTTTAGCGTTTTACTTCTTTGACTAGTCCAATAAATTTTTTCATGTATTTAATTTTGTAATTGTGTATATGTGAAAAATTTTAGTGATGAATAAACTATTTCTATTTCTATTTCTCATAGAGTAACTTCACCAATCAGAAATTTAGAAATATTTTAATTTCCATAGTAACCAATTCATATCTCTACTCACAAACAAAGCGCGTCGTTTTTGACGTAGTTTTGACGTTTATCTTATCATTGTGTCACTCAAAGAATAATTTCATCAGATACAATTCGTACTTCAAAATATTTCAGGGTTATACTTATAAGTACATCTCAAACTTCCTGCACAATACAAATTGTGTCATTTCAACAGAATAAAGCTCCCGCTTCGCGTTCGGTTTATTAAAACTGTTAAACTGACACTCTTTGTAATTATGTAAGTTATCGGTGTATAACCGAATATTTTGAAGTACGATTTTTTGGGTTTATGACCTTCCACAATCTGAAAATGAAAAAATTTTAAAAAAGGGAATTATCAAATGTCTTTACAACAGGGCACAAGTGGTTTGCAATTCAACAAACAATCTGAAAGAAGAATTGAATTTTATAAAGTCCGTTCTAAGGGAAAATGCTTTTCCAAATGAATTCGTGGAAAATACCATTAATTAAATTGAAAATAGTACTACACTTTACAATCGAACAACACAACACACAGACATGCGACATCTCCATACACATCCAACAAACATTATACCTTATGTCCCTGGACTGTCTGAAAAAATAAAACGGATGATGTAAGAACAACATTCAAAACAACCAATACATTGAGATCAATGCTCACACATACAAAACCCAAAAACGCTAGTGAATGTTCAAAAAATTGTGTTTACAACATACCTTGTTCGTGTGGTAAGAGTTATATAGGTGAAACATCAAGACCATTGATTGTACGCCAGGAAGAACATAAAAGTTACACCAGAAATCGAAAAATAACGGGTTCGAAAATATCCGAACATATTCTAACATCTAATGGAGATCATATGATGGAATGGAATAATACCAAAATTTTATTGAGAGAATCAAATCAAGAAAAAATAAAGTTAAAGGAAACTGCGTGCATTCTTTCAACCAATTCCATCGAAATGGACCGCACCTGGTTACCTCTCCTCAGAGATGAAATAAGAACTAATAGAATGGTGATGGATTGATACCGAACACCCTATGTATCAAGATACCAAATGTCAATCAAAAGAATGTATGACAGATTTCATTTGACTCTGTCAAAAAAAGATCTTATTTCCAAAACCGCAATTCATATTCAGTTTCTTCAGCGTTTTTCTAAGAAGTTTTGATAACGGAGGCAGATACAGCCTCCGAAACGTCAACAATTTTCAAAAAAAGAGAAGTATTCTTTGTTAATTCGATCTCATTTTTTCAGATAGTCAATTTCAGTGTAGGGTACGTTACTGACAAAAATTAATTTCTTGCAAGGCAGCAGTCTTGTGAACGCCGTAACTTATCGGGCAAATTAATTTATTTGCCCTTCTACACTTGTACAGATTTCTTTGGATTAACATTTTTTCATTTTCAGATTGTGGAAGGTCATAAACCCAAAAAATCATGTCAAGAAACGGATTTCCTCCACAAAATCAAACTTTCAATCAATATTTTGAAGTACTTTTACTCTCGGAAGTTGCGACTTGGAGCAGAGCACCTCGTCGCCTGGCATCACCTTCGATTATTATCAATCGCATGATAATCTCGTTACATTAATAGTTATGTACGTAACAAGGAATGTGAAGACGTGTTAACATTCGAGGTGAGCGAGTACGAGCCGAGTTAAAGCCGAGGCTTGTCGTTTGCCGACGATGTTAACAGTCGATACATTCCTTGTTACTTATTACGTTTTTCCTGCTGCTTGTTGACATTTCTCAAAATTTGCCTGGATTGAAGTTTGTTTTCTTACCCTTCCTTCATGATTATTCGTTCCGCTATTTCATTCTAAGTTGCTTATGCGCGTAAATAAGTTACCGAATAAACAGACAACAATAATATTCAAAAAGTCTCATAACATAAAAATTGATATAAATGAAGCTGAAGGCATGTAAATGACACTATTTCGTTGTCAAGATGAATTAGTAAACGAATGATATAGCAGGCCAAAACTTGCAAGAACTAGCGAAAATTAATTGAAAAATATCCGTAAAATTAGTGATAAACACTGAACAACCGTAAAATTTGATTGCAAAAAATGTTAGCCCCTGCTCCCCTGAATAAGGCTATTAAATGGAGAGCGCACAAGACAGGAAAACTCCTGCAAAAACTCGCGAATATGAAATCGAGAAATCCCGTAAAAATAGTCAAAAGCATCAAGCCGCCGCTTAATTTAATTTCAAATAATTTTCCCCCCTTCCCTGTCCACCTGAAGGTTGGATAGGGAACGAGAGGAAATTGAAAAATTCCCTGAAATGAAATTGGAAAACTAAAAATTGTGAAAAACATCGGGCACTAGAAAATTTTTCGTAATTTGACCTACGCATGCTACTAACATACCGACAGAATGCTACAAAGTACGAAATATACCAATCAAAAAATAATAGGACGGTATAGCTAAATACTATTATGGAGATTACACATTCTTATTTGGTCTACTTTCGGTTCAAATCTCGTTTTTGAAGCAAAGAGATTGCAAATTTTTATTGCATGTTTCTTAGGCCAGTATAGAGATAGACATGAAAAATCGAAAATTTAACAATAATTATTCCAAAAGTTTCAAACTTTAAATCTCAGTTTGCAACCTCTTCCGAAGTACGCAACATTGTCAAAATGACAATTAACTTGAATTTTGCTTTTTACTCGTTGAGAAAATTCCAAAAGTTCTGCAAACTTAGAATATTATAGAATCAATTAATTTACAAATTAGATTTTTGCAAATTGCATGAAGTTCCGGATCGTGCACAAGGTTGCAAATTTGTGAATTCATCAGAATAGATGTTTTCAAAATTTGCAACAAAGTTGCAAAACTTTTGTAATCATTTCGAGATCACATTGATCAAAAAGATTTAAAAAAATGTATGTTCCGTTCAACGTTAAAGGTTGCAAATCTGCACAACTGTCGGAATATTTTTCCGATGTATCTGCCAAGTTTGCAGAACTTTTGGAATTTTCTCTTATTATTATTTATTAAAGAAAAACATACGTTTTCGATAAAAAAAATGTTCCGTACATTTGAATTACTATTCCAAGTTTGCAGAACTTTTGGATGTTCTAAACGAGTATACCAGCAAAATTCAAGTTAATTGAAATTTTGACAATGTTGCGTTTTTTTTTTTTATTTTCCCCTTGGATGCTCTTGGGCTTTTTGTGCTTTCCGGGTTAGTTTTACATCACCCACTCCGTAACTCTAGTCCCCTGTACCAGTCTGTACAGGTTCTTCACCGGTTGGGTGTTGTATTCTTCGGAGGTTAGCCTAGGCGTTCCGAATATTGCCTGTCTCTTGCGGTCTAGTGCCTCGCATTCTGACAGTACGTGTTTGGCTGTTTCTGTTCCTTTACCACATTGTCTGCAGGAAAGTTCTCCATTGTACAGTCCCATATTGTGCAGGTGTTTTCTCATTGGACTGTGACCAGTGAGAAGGCCCGTTATTGTTCTAACTTGATTCCTGCTCAACTTGAGCAGTTCTTCAGTTTTGTGTTTTGACGGTTCTTTGATAAATGTTTTCCCGTGGTGCATGAGAGGGGCTTCGTTCCATCTCTCTCTTTGTTTTCGTTTGACCCAGTCCCGAATGCATCCTCGAATGTCGGATTTGTTAATCCCGAGTGCGGGTTCTGGGCCAATATATGGAGATGATGAGCCTTTTCTGGCTAACTCATCATCTTTTTCATTGCCCTCGATGCCACAGTGTCCTGGAACCCACATCAAAATTAATTTGTTGTGTTCTGAGAGAACACTGAGTTCTTCGCGGCATTCCCATACCAGTCTTGATGTCACTTTCGGGTTCATAAGAGCCTTCAGTGACGCCTGGCTGTCAGTGCATATTTTGATCCGTGCGTTGCGCATTTCCCTCAGATTGATCTCTCTCGCATATTGCAAGATAGCGTACATCTCTGCCTGGAATACAGAGGTGTTTGTTCCTAGTGAGACGCTGATTTGGGAGTTTCTCCCCTCACTGTATATTCCAGCACCAGTTCCTTCCCTGACAATGTTGCGTACTTCGGAAGATGTTGCGAACTGAGATTTATTGCTTTCTCGATGTACCATTCACTTGAACAAAGTTTGAACACTTTTGGAATTATTGTGAATTGAGTGTCTATTTTTACTGGCCTATCTCTTGAGGTGATTGATGCCAGATCTTAGATCCATTTCATACGTCTTTGCAGCTCTTATCGTTTTTGAATCGCTCTGAAGTCATCTATAAACAATTTATATACATCATTTAGAGTGTGTCATTAAAAAGAAAGGAAGCATTACTCAGTAGAATTATGTTCCTTCCAAGTCTTTGCTATCAATCTCGCTTCACTTCGAAGTATATTGTAGTCACTGTCATTTATAATGAAATAGTTATTCGATGAAGTATTAACAGTATATGTAATATATCCGTAAACGATAGCATTCAAAGCATTGGAATAGGTATATTACAATTTCCAAATGAATAAGGTAAATGTACCAATTGTCGGCACTGTACCAATTATCGGCCCTAGCTTTATATAATTTCGAAAAATAAGGTTTATGTTGCTAGATAAATATATAAAAGTACTCATCACATTTCTCCGAACCTTTATCTACGCTTCTACAAAACCAACCGATCGTCGACCAAAGTTGGTTGTGTGACATTATTATTTTTGATATTTGTTTGTCAAAAACTGCGTTTTCATAGCTTTCTTGGGAATTATAAGGGTGCTGATAATTGGTATATAAAAATCAGTGGCTGATCCAATCATCGGCAGAAGTGCCGATAATTGGTTGTATGCATCAGACTCCATTTAGGTCGATTTTAGCTTAGCATTCAACTTATCCTCGATAATGTTTGGTTATTACATGCAATATGAAGTGATGATATTTCATACCTATTATCGACACCTCATATTCCTCTAGATATCTGCTTAATTTTGACTCGAAAACTGTGCCGATAATACGAGCTCTTACGTGCCGGTAATTGGAAATTTTTTTTAGATCGAAATAATTTCACAATGGAAATGAACAAACGGATTAAATATTCTGTTGGTGCTTTTAGTGAGGCTGTTGATGCAATTCGGTCAGGAATGCCACTTAGAACAGCATTATATCTGAAAACTCTTCTGATGAGCCTAAAACTGAAACAGGTTCTAAAAATGATTCAAGTTCCAATATTTTGGAAAAAGAGCTGTTGCCTTTACAAGAAAATGTTACAGATACAGTTGTGAATAACAATGTCCTTTTTGTGAATGACCAGTAAATTATTGAGTTTTATTCAAATTTGACCTCAACCAAAAGAATACCAAATATTATGCATCTAGCTTTCATAGAATAGTATTAAGTATTTGAATTTTGTGTTATTTACTTAATAAAAATCTTTCATGAAATCTTAATATTGACTTATTACTTACTTACTGGATTGATATGATTCCGTGCCGATAAAACGATCTAATATGTGCCGAAAATTAGAGCATGAATTTTTGGGATGCAAATAATAGGGGCATTACGATTTTTTTACGTTATTGATTTTATTGAGAAGTAGGCATTTACTTTCTTTCAAAATAAATATTCCGTATGTAATATGATACATTTAAATAGCTGGATTACTAATCAGAATATAGGTTACTCGGGTATTTTCTATATCAAATTGAATTGAAAGCATGCCCTACGGTATAGAATGAGCCTAAGGTGCCGCTAATAGAAACATTTAGAACATTATCATTCATGAATATTTTGAAGGGTATGTCCGCGCGAAATTTTTTTTCACAGATGTATTCTTACTGAATAGTCACTCTCAGTCAAGCTTTATTCATTTGATATCGTCGTAATCAGCCGGTTTTCCGGAATATTAAAAAATCATGCTGTCGCTTTCTGATCCTGTGGGATCAGTAGCTAGGGACTTAAAAAAAGGGTTGAAAATAGTTCACTCCTCAACTGGTCATAGCAAGCCATGAAACAGTAATATTCGGTTATTTTTTATAGCAGTAATTGAACATTTTAAGTACTTTGTTACTATAGACAAAATTAACAAAACATTACGCATGAATACAAATTAAAAATGTTGCTAGTGTATGAGACACCCTGTATATTTTGATGTGGTCTGGGGTTTAAGCATGTTCTGAACCAGAATTTGATGTTAGTTTCGAAGTAAAAAAATCTTTAAGTATGCTTGTCCCAATTTTTCACCCGGTCATAGCAAGCCATGAAAAATTAAAATTTGGTTATTTTCTATAGCATCAATTGAACACGTTTAGGCACTTCGTGATAAGAGAAAAAAAATCGAAAGCAACTAAATTTCAAGGATAAATAACAAATAAAAAATGTTGATAGTTAGAGATAAAACCCTGTATATTTTGATGAATTAGCACTGAGATTTGATGGTTTTAGGGTGTTCTGAAACCGAATCTGGTGTTATTTTTGCGTTAAAAGAAGTTAAATAAAGTTTTTTCAATTTATTACTTTTCAATTGGTCGTAGGTAGCTATGGAAAATGGATATACGAATATTTCATAAACCTGACTCAATGGACCACTTCTGAAATTTGCTGATTGTGTGAATATCTTGTATTGATAATTATAAATTTGCAAATTTCAAGATGCTGGTAGTTTTTTCGAAAGAAATATTTTTATTAGATTTTGTGCATCAAACTAATACTTACTTGTACATACCCATGACCATCAAAAATATTTCATATCACTTTTAAAACCAAATTTTATTTTTCATCCTAGCTTGCGTAGTTTTCGAGTAATTATTTTTTTTCGGTTGGCTGTGCGCGAAGAAATTCAACTAAACAAATTCGCACGCAAATCCGTATTGTAAATCTTGAAGAAAATTTGGCATCGACTTTCTCGTAAACTAAAAAAAATTATAAAATTTATTTTTACGAATCTTCCAGGTTCTCGGATAAATCCCATCAAAAGCATAACTTGTGCGAGCAAGGGAGACCCGGGACCTACAGCTCAAAAAGTGGATTTCGAACCACTTTAGCTCCGTGACGATGATGGGGATCGAACCCGGGTCGCATGGAGCAAACGCCCTTAACAACTCGACCACTTCGCAGTATCTAGCTTATACAAAAAAATTAGTAGAAAACTTTCTTTAAGGAAATTTATCAAGATTTCTTTTTTGTAATAAATAATTTTTTGATATGTTCAACAGTTGACAAGTTATAGGCGAAAACAGGGTTTTTTGACCATGCCAATTCATTGGGTTGATATAATGTATATTTTACTTTAGAGACTTTACTATGTAGGGACTGTAGAGAGACATTTATTTTTTATATCTACTTACTGCAATTATATTATCATTAAAAGTATGTCTATATTTATAACTCATATCAGTATCGTAATCGTAATTTTCAACATTACATATTAGTAGTAGGCAATAATGGGTACTCAACATTTTTTTTTTTCAGAATTTATTAAAGGAATCTACCTCAGATCCTACTGTGATAATCTTCCCAGATATATCCAGCAACACTATGTCTCTGATTCTGGACTACATCTACACCGGAAGCGTCATAGTTTACTCTAACACGATCCACGACTTCCTGAGCCTTGCAAGTCTTCTCAAAATCCATCTTGACATAGATTTCAGCAAAATGTTACCGGGAAAAGACCATATCTTCGAGAAGAACGAACGAAAGTTCGTTGAGAAGAAGGAGGAAATCGTGTCCTCCAGCGATATGGAGGTGTACAGCAAGACGAATCAAAGAAAGTTACCGAAGTTGATGCCTCTTGGTCGATTTAGGGTACAAGAGAAGCCGCTGAACCGAAAAAAGTTGTACAGCTATGTGCTACCCAGTCCCTGGTGTCCTCGAGTTGAAGGGTTGTTTGGTGATCCCAGGAATATTGATTTCAGTTGTGCAGACAATCAAGTGAGTAGTCTTCCTGTAAACATCAGAGAGAAAAAAATGAGTGTGAGTGATTAATGGCTATTTGTATCACAAGGTGGGAAAGTGCAACTTTTCCTTCCGCAGGATGTAGTTTCCTTCTACCCACTTAAATAAACCTTTTTTTTGTAAATTCAAAACGCACTTCAATTGCTTTTGTTTAAAACGGACCTGTACTTGCATGATGGAAAGTAAACAAAATTAATTCATACCCATCTAAATTACTCTGATGGCGTAGTGGTAAGTGACGCTGACTAGTAAACTGAAAGTACACAGTAATTTTTTTTTTCGAGTTATTTTCCTTTTTTTCTTCTATTAGAGATATGAATTATTGGATATTTGGATAGCTTATCCATTTGGGATTGAGATTCAGTTTTAATTTTCTCATAGGCAATATCATGCCTATTTTGAATGAATTTTCAATCGTTTTTCTTCCCTAGGGAGGAAAAGTATGAGTTTCCTCCCTGATTTGAGGAAGGAAAGTGTGTACTTTCTATAGGGACAGTCGGGAAACATTTTTTTTTAAATGGTCACGAATCTCATGGTGGATAACACTCGTCGGAGTACTCGAGATGGTATTTTATAGTTTCACTAACTACTTAGGGGAATTGAAAGGAACCAAAAATAATTGTCCCCAAAATTGAGAATTTTTGTGTGAAGTATTTGGGTAGTTATTCTGTTTTTTGAATCATTACATGTATAGCTATTATTCCATACATTCCTGAAAAACAAAATTTATTATTTTGATGTTATAGATATGAATGAATCTATGAGTCACTAATGTCGCGACCACACAGAGATGTCTGATATGTTAGCTTTATTAGCGATGTATTCCGAATATATCTTCTTCCTTCATTTCGATTACCTCAAATAATGATCTTTCCAATTTAGACTTTTATGTCTAAATTTTGTTTTTATTTCAAATGATAAAAAACTGGAAAATATAATATCTGACAAAGATTTTGGACATTTTTTGTTATATGGGAATAAACTTTGAAAATAATGTCAAATAATCCACCCAAAACTTCAATTTCAGAACTTTTATCAAAATTCTGACTACATCACTCGATTCAGAATATTTCGAAATATATTTGGCTAGGATTCCATCGAAATCTATTCATAAATAAAAACATTATAAAATAATAAAATTTGAAATGAATGTTGTTTGGTGGAATTTTAGAAAAAAATGATTTTATCATTTTATAATTTTGATTTGATTTTGATGAAATTCTGACCAAACATATTTCGAAATATTCTGGATCCAGTGGTGTAAACAAAATTCTGATAAAAGTTATGAAATTGAAGTTGCGGGTTGATTTATTAACATAATTTCCAAATTTTAAATTTTATTTTAAAAAATGGCTAGTATATGTTTTTTGGATTTTTGACCTTGAAAAAAAATTCGAAATAGGCCTTGAAATTTGGATTTTTATTACGAATTGCTCTATCTATTGAAAAAAAATCTTCTGAATCGGATAATAAATATCAGTTTAAGAGAGGTGGCCCGCTTTCAAATCGGTCACTGTGTATATAAAGGAAATAAAATTCCACCTGATCATCAGGAGCCAACAGTAGAGAATTATACTGAGGTGTTTAACGAAAACAGTGGTATAGTTCCTATTTCTCCAATTTTGCAATTTTTCCAATATGGGAAACACGGAAATTTAAATTGTTCACGGAAACAATTTCCATAACAATTAGCTTTTGCTGTTACATTCCACAAATCTCAAGGGTTGGCCTAAATAAAACAGTTGTGGATAGTGGTGAAAGGGAGATGTCAGTTAGATTGAGTGTATCAAAGAATGAAAATAATTTTTTCCAACCCGAGTATTTTTTAATGCATGATGCAAAATAAATGGCAGTCGCCCGAGTTGAAAACATATTTTTTGCTTTTGAATCTAATATATGATATTCGCTTTTAAATTGAAATAAAGAATCCAGAAGGCATGTTCCATTTGGAAAATATTTGCCTACCAACTATGTACTTAATCGCCAATCCAGGTAAAATAATTAATCAACTGGGAAGTTATTTGAATCACTTTTTTTCAACAAGTAATGGATTCCGACTCGTGAAATTTGTTACATGCAGGATTTTCAAAAGCAATGAATTTGGTTCCTCTTCAGAATTGTTGCCACACAAGTGAACGCGGAGAGGGGGGGATTAGAAAAAAGCCCCTCGAAAGAAAAAGTGAAATTCTCCAGTATTGTTGCCACGCAAGTCTCGTGAGCGGGGAAAATTGTTTTAAAAAACCTAGGGGGGAAAAGTGGCATTTTTTAGAGATCAGTCTCGTAAAAAGGGAAAAAAAAAGCTTTTTTTCAATACAACGTAAGTTCTAGAAAAGTAGAAAAGTTACTGAAAATGCATATACATGGTATTTTCTCAAAAACTCTTAACTCACCATACACGTTATATCTACGATTATACTGCCAATCCTGAGTTCTATAAATATTTTTGTTTTTTGGGTGATTCCTTTTTGGCCAAAATATTCAGCTGATGTGAATGCTATTCGATTCAAAGGAATGTATTCCCTAAAAAATAAGGTGAGATTCATAATCTGGGATTTAGAGATAAACTTCTTTTTTCGCCAAGATTCCAAATTGGGACCTTTAATGTTTTTGTTTTATTATCAACGATATACTTGAGTACACAGTGCACCAATATATTTCCAGATGATTGTTTTGTTTTGGTGTGAATCTAGAAAACGCTGTAAAATCGAAAGGAAAACTCAGATATCATAATATATGATAAAAGCGGAAACACAATACTGTTTGAAATATGGTAAAAAATATATACAATCCATAATTCTTTTCAGACAGTCTTTTAGATTTTCTGCGCTTTCTTCAATTGTCAATCCATGAACAATTATGTCGTCGAAATATGCTTCTGTTTTTGGAAGACCCTTGAGTATCTGAGAAAGAATTCGAATAAATTCGGATGGAGCTGTCTTTATTCCAAAACTAAAGCGGTTCTTCGATAAGTGCCGCGATGTGAAAATTGTTTGAATTTATGCTGCATTCATCATCAACTTTTGTATATAAGCTTTTAGTACAGTTACCACAGACAAATGTACAAGTGAAGAATGAATCGTAGCACTTTGAAACTCGGCACATGACTTCTTGACATCATATATTGTTAGAAAAAAAATTGTTTACCAAAAAATCAGGGAGGGAACAAAAAAAATTAATTTAAAAGATTATATTTTTTTGCTGTTGTTTCGGAAAGTATAAGATTAATCGAAAATCAATTTCAACAAGGTGAAAGATAATTCAATTCTCCACACGAAATATACTTGGTAATTTCTCACAAAATGCGCTCGTTTTCTCAGAAAACCTGATTGCATTCCCATATCAAATTTCAGGCTCACTTTAACACGCCACTTCCATTTCCGGCAGTGCCGAAAATTAGGTTTATCATAACTTTGCTGAAAATTATGGTAGAAGGAAAAGAAAAAGTGTATATCGTTCCTGAAGACTTCTACTTCCTCGTGCAAATATAATATGTGAGTATCTGAGAATGTGTTTTATCCCACTTCACATAACCCTTCTACGATATTTACGGAGGATCCGGAAGTCATGAATATTTTAGTTGATATGAAATAATTATACTGAAGCAGGAATCAGTCACTCTTTGGACCATATGCAACGATTTTAGACTAGTGGGACAAGTCTCACTTGTACATGCCAAAGAAAAAAACTGGGTTTTACTCCTGCCTCAGTTTTCAACTCACCCATAATCCCGGCAATTTTTTTAGTAAATTTTGAAAATAATCGCTCATAAACATCCTACATAAAAAATGAAGTATGTGATTTCAAGCTTTAGGTTTGCGTTTGTGTTATTAAACATATATGCAGGATATGAATGCCGGTTTTATGGGTAAGTTGAAAATGAGGCAGGAGTAAAACAAAGTTTTCTATTGGCATGTATAAGTGGGACCTGTCACACTACTCTAAAATTATTGCATATAGTCCAAAGAGGGTATGTGTTGCTGCTTTAGTATAATAATTCCATATTTACTAAATCATTCATGATTTTCGGATCATTCGCAAAGATCTCTGTGAAGTGCGACAAAACACATTGGGGGTACTCAAATACTCGCCTATTATATTTGCATGAGAAGGTAGGAGTCTTCAGAAACGATATGAACTTTTCCTTCTTCTTCTCCGATCATTTTTAACAGAGTTATGACCAATCAAATATTCGGCTCCTCCAGAAATTCCAACGGCGGGTAAGCGTGAACCTGAAATTTGATATCGCCGTTCAATCACGTTTTCTCAGGAAACAAGCGCATTTCATAAAAAAATACTGGGAATCATTTGTGTGGAAAATTGAAATTATTTTTGAACTAAAAAAAATATATTCCACCCCTGGTATTTCGGTAACCAATTTTTTTTCGTGTTTATCATGGTTCCAACAACTACCATACCAAGTTTGGTGATGCTTCAATCGATCCTCGTCTCAAAACCCAATCGTACTGGATTATTTGAATAAATCGAGTTTACAGAAATATTTAGAATTACGGAGGCTATTCAAAACATCGTCAATACGACGGATTTGGTGATTTGATTTTTATATGTCATAGATTCATTAAATAATTCTTGATATGGTTTCCGGTATTAACGAACTCGTATCTTAACACTTTCATTTTGTATCCTTACAGCTTACTCCACCTAGCCACCATCACAAGCCGCAAGAAAACGACTCCAATAACAACCTTCAACCAGAAACCTACTCAAATCACAGCTTACCAAATAAGATCTGCACCTTACTGCAGAGCCACCCATTCGGAAGAGATGGATCATTGAACGAATACTCAACAGAACCATATCGGGTACAAAATATTCATAACGGTTCATTAAATAGTACAATATCTCGTTCAAGGGATGCCTTTAAGTGGACCAGTGATATCAGCAACGAACCGTTGAGTCTGGAAGTGCGTAGAACTCTTAAGAAATCAGAAGAAATTCATATAGACGATTCTCCCACTAAACTTGTTCCGCTTGAGAGTATTCCTTCTGTGGACTATGAGGAGCTAGAGAAAAAAATCAGACTGTCTTCGAATGGCAACGAGTCGGATCATTCTTGCAGTGATGACGATGATGAGAACACTAACAGAGGGTTGGTAGAGGAAAGACAGCATAAAGAAAAACCTTTCAAATGCGGGGATTGTGGAAAGTCCTTCAGCCAACTAAGAAATTACAAATATCACAGGTGAGCTATACAATCATTATGCGTAGTGTTGATTTTATCTTACAACCGATTAGGATAAAGTCCGAATAGAAAAAAAAAATTGAATATCTCGTGGTTTTCTTGGTCCTCTTGAATTTAACGGTTCGTGAGGGTGGTGGAAGAGTACAAGCTTACTGTCGATATGGAATTCGAAACAGATTTGCACCGTGATAAATTTTAAAAAACGTGCAGCTTGTAGAAATTGACTGAGGTTGGAGAAACATATTTATAAAAGAAAATCTCTCGTAGCCACATTCATCACAGAAAACTGTTCATTCGCCAGAAAAATATCAGCAAATGGCAACATCTGTTTCACCTCGGAATTTGTTATACAGTGTGTCGAAGATAAGAATGACATAGCATTAGGATCTCGGAAACGGTTGTAGTTACAATGTTGATTATACTAGAGAAAAATTGCAAAATTCAAATCCTTTTTATATGGAAAAGTAGGGCATCTCTTGCGGATTTCGAGATATTTTGCATGAAGTAATAATTTCGATATTGGTTTTTATTTATTTCTGATGGGTTTTTTATTGATCTGAGTTTCTGACGTTATTTTGAAAGATATAAAAAAAAATGATTTTCATTGTTGGAGTTGCTGTGGGTTTTCCGGCTGAAAAGTGAAAACGTCACCAAAAATCAGTAAGTCGCCCCGGAATAATAATAATAGTCGTACTCTACGCGCCTCATTTAACAAACTTTACACTCATACAAAAAAAGTCCTACTTTACGAACTTGTATCATGAATAGCTATTTTGTAATTTCGTTTCAATATGGCGACATGTTGTTTACATTTTGAATGTCAAAATGACAGTCATATTTGCACGAGTCGGTACTATCGATACTATCGATACTAGTGTGAATATGAGAATTCTTGGTTCAGATTCATTCGATAACACATTCAAAATTACTTTTCTGCGGCAACTTTAATATTATTAGGAACATTTTCGGTACCTATCATGCAGACTCACTATTTTTGCTTTTCTGCAGATTCTAGGGAAATAAATAACAAAAAACTAATGAATTCAATCGAAAGACAGTCTTACAGATTATTTAATCGTGACTCGTTCTATGATATTCAATATAAATATAGCTTTGGGCGTGTTTTCATTAGTTAAATGAAGATGCAATGCTCATCGAATGATCCATCGATGAATTTAAAAACTTGCCCTTTTTGGCCTAGGCTCGTATATTCAGTGTATATAGTTAGGTTAGGTTAGGTTAGGTTAAGATTCACGTCTGGTGCAAAAACACGCTCATTTTGCAACTTATATAAACAGGTATTTCATAATTTCGTTTCAATATGGCGAAATTTTGAATATGAGATTCACATCTATACTAGTGTGAATATGAAAATCGTTGTTTCAGATTAATTCGGTAATACAATCAAAATTACCTTATCTGTGGCAGCCTTAATATTATAGGAATATTTTCGGCACCTATCAGAATCACTCGTTCAGTCTTTGCTGCAGATTTTGGAGTAATAAATAACCAAAAACTGAAAAATTTGATCGAGAGACAGTCTGCCGTATAATTTAATTGTGACAACTCGTCAACTGAACGTGAGATCCTGATGGAAGTGTCTCTGGAACCGACCACCCGGAAACATAATCACAATCACCATTCGAGACTCGTGTTATGCAATTCATTATAAATGTAGCTGTTGTCCTATGCGCATATGCAGTATAATCCATTACATTATGTATATGAATGAAGAAAGCAACGAAATTACAAAAATTCTTGCATATAACTCATTATAGTACAGTAACCACAGACAAATGTAAGCCACAAGAAGAATGAATCGTAGCACTTTGAAACTTGGCACATGACTTCTTGTCATCATATTGTTAGAAAAAAAATTGTTTACCAAAATATCAGGGGTGGAACCCAAAAAAATAATCATTTAAAAAATTATATATTTTTTTTGCTGTTGTTTCGGAAAGTATAAGATTCATCAAGAAACAATTTCAACAAGGCGAAAGATAATGCGATTCTCCACAAGAAATATACCTAGTAATTTCCCACAAAATTCAGTTGTTTTCTCAGAAAACCTGATTGAATTCCGATATAAAATTTCAGGCTCGCATTAACCCGCCACTGCAATTTCCGGCAGGACCGAAAATTAGATTTGTCATAACTTTGCTAAAAAATATAGTAGAAGGAAAAGAAAACGTGTACTTATATCGTTCCTGAAGACTTCTACTTCTTCATGCAAATATAACATGTGAGTATCTGAGTACCCAAAATGTGTTATGTCCCACTTCACCTAACCCTTTTGCGATATTTACGGAGGATCCGAAAGTCATGGATATTTTAGTTGATATGAAATAATTATTCATTATTTTCGGATTATCCACAAACATCTCCGTGAAGTGCGACAAAACGCATTTTAGGTACACAAATACTCGCGTATTATGTTTGCATGAGAAACGATATGAACTTTTCCTTTTCCTTTTCTGATCATTTTTAGCGGAGTTATGACCA
This sequence comes from Chrysolina haemoptera, assembly GCA_958298965.1. Taxonomy (NCBI): domain Eukaryota; kingdom Metazoa; phylum Arthropoda; class Insecta; order Coleoptera; family Chrysomelidae; genus Chrysolina; species Chrysolina haemoptera. Next base: position 27,944,469 of record OY282594.1, on the reverse strand, counting down.
TTCAAATATTCGGCTCCGCCAGAACTTTCAGCGGCGGGTAAGTGTGAACCTAAAAGTTGATGTTGGCGTTCAATCACTTTTTCTGAGAAAACGAGCGCATTTTATAAGAAATCACTAAGAATAATTTTTGTGGAGAATTGAATTTTCTTTCACCTTGTTTAGTTGTTTTTTCGATAAATCATTTACTATTTTTGTACACGACGTGTTGGTTCAATCGATACGCTCGTGTTCCAAACCACGTCTGGTGCAAAAACATGCTCATTTTGCAATTTGTTATATAAATAGCGATTTCAGCTTATTCTAGACATTACTCAAAATCATTCTGGAAAAACTTCGGATTAGGCTCCTAATGCTTGAAAAATATTAATTTGAGAAAGTCTTCATTTAAAGTCAATGAAACAAAAAATTTCTCAAAAAACGTTTCAACTCACTACTCAATGAAACACTATTTGTGAGGAATAAATGAAATAATTCCTTATGAAATGTGATTATCAGTTATCAAAATTATTAATAGCAGTACCCACAGTCTTCATAACAACAACAGATGTTCGAACGAGTGACCATTATTTTCTGAGATTCACTACTTGACTTGATTTTCTAACTACTTGACTTGAAATCAAGACACAAGTCAAAAATTTATTTTTGAAATTCAAGTCGAGTCAAGTAGTTCTACATCAAGTACCTGGATATCAAGCTATCAACTTGATTTTTCTTGAAAAACTAGTACCTTTTTTGTATTACTCTGATTAACTGCCAAAACGCAATAACAATAAAAATATATGGATACAAAATAAACCAACCTGGAGTTAGTAAAATACAGTACAATAATATTCACATTATAATGTCCCACTCTTAAATGGCAAAGTAACTTATAATTTTGGAATGCCCGGTAAAAAAATGTATATCTTGTGCCACAAGTTTTACTAGATTTCTTGAATCCTAGAGATTTTTGTATTTATTCAAAATTAAAAAAAAAACAGCCACAAATAAAAAATTATTAAAGAATATAAGATTTTTTTGACCCACCGTGTAGATTATTCAATTGTGTTACAAATCACTACATAGTTATAGCTAAAATCTAATTATTGTTTCGAACCTTTAGAGGTATTTGTCTCGTAATTAGGTGGGCTGGAATCTAGAGTGTTTAGCTTGCAAATGTCGCCTTAGTGAAGATGTTCCGCAGTTTTTCATTTTCAAAACCGCCGTACATAGGGTACATTTGCCGTGTTCGTCAGTAATTTTATTACTATGGATCTTGCTGGACTATGAAATAATCAGTAATTTTTTTCGTTTTATTTGATACACTTCTATTAACTTCAACTCGTTTGGCCTTTGATGGCGCCGACCCTGCACTTCTGTTTCGATTCTGACACTTTTTCATCTACGATATATTCTGAGCCGCTGTTTTGAAAAGGTTCCGATTCCTTTACGGACAAATCACTTATCAAACAATTATTCTCTGGTCGCCACTGTTTATCCTTAATAAACGCTGCTCTACTATTCAACAGCACGTCGTCATCGAGCAATCGGGGGCCTGCTTACTGTAACCTTGGTGAATCCCCTATTTTAACGTTTCGGTGGGCATTTCTCGGATCGCTATCAAGTAATATCAAGTAGTTTGATATTACTTGATGTCAAGTCAAGTAGTTCACACCGTAAATCGAGTCAAGTCAAATATCAAATTTTCAAAAGCTTGAGTTTTGAAGGCAAGTCAAGTATTTGAGAAAAAATTCAAAGTACTTGCCTTGATGAATCCCTGAACACAGGTAACATCGTCTAACTGTGGAACCCAAAACATTGTTGAGTACCTACATCTGATGTAATGGTATGAATTGCTTCTGAACCCAATGACGTAATTCTTATTCCGTTTGAAAATTACGTTGGTACACATTGTTTTTGATGTTTATGAAGTCAGGAGCTGTCAGATCCGGTGATCGTGAATGCTAGGCAACTTCTGAATGCGTACCTATCCATAAAACAGTATCAATTATTATCAAAATGAGTTTTATGGATCCATAGGAATATTGATAAACACAGGTGGTACCTACCGACTTTCAATTATGGCTTTCTCAGTATACAGGGTGTTTCCGAAATTGGAGCGATTGAGAAAATGGGTTGTTATGTCATATGTCATAATGTATTAACAAATGGCAAGAATTTTCGTTTTTGAAGCAGTCAAAAATATTTAGTTATAATTTAGTGAAATTTTATGAAGTCGCTTTCAGTTTGTTTAGGAGGCACTGGTTGTTTCTCCGGGCCACAGCGTGTCTGCCCTCTGGCAGTGTTTTCATGCTGTAGACCTCTTATCAGCGAGTGAAAACTTCAAAATTCAATATCTACAAAAATATATTTTTTTTCTTCAAAAATTATTCTTCCATTTCGTTTTCTTTGTCATCTTCTACTTCCCATTTCCGTTGTCGGTTAGAGATCATCATTACGAATCCATCAGTACTAGGTTTGATGCGATTATATCAAACGGCTTTGGAGATGTGGGAAAAAAACTACATAGTGTGTCTAATGAGTATGACGATCTAAACCGATAAAAATATACGGTGTCTCACTGAAAAATTTTACTGATTTAATTTTTACACAATTGTGGATAACCCTTTAGAGTTTTAGTATGGTGCAAAAATTTGGCCTTCGGAGAAGAAAATCGAATTGTCCTGAAATTTTTCAAAAATAGCTTTATGATCAGATATAATGAAGTATTATTATATTAATCAATATACAGGGTTGATCACGGTCGATGGTACCTTAGACGTTTACGGAGAACGGGACATAGGATCATTCTGAAAATTTGGTTTCTCAAGTAGTTGCTCTTGGTCTATCGATCTAAAATATTTTCAGCAATGCAGCAATGCAGGGTTGAAAGTGCGTTTTTTAAATGGAACATCCTGTATATTATGAAATATCCTGAAAGATGACTAAATACCCTTCGAATTGATATATCATGTTGAATTGCTTGAATTATTATCATGTATTATGTTGTAATCGTACAAACTTCCTTTTGTTCATTGGTTGTAAATCAGGGTACGTTTCATTGAATTTTCTGCACGTTCTTGCTATAATTCCCTCCATGAAGAATAAACAATTTCATCAGAACTTCGTTTGAATAGTTATTTCCCTCCATTTCAATTATTTTTGAGTCACTTTCGTTAAGAAACATACAACGGTATTACTAATAGTGCACTAATTGTCAAATTTTCATAATGTCATGTACCATCATGACATTTAATATTCACCTTACATGAATATGAGAAAAATAAATCGATTTTTTTTGAAAATTTCACACCTCACTTTTGTAGCCAATCAAAAAATTCTTTCTTGTTTAGATACCATGGCAACCCTAAAAATTTCTGGAAATTTTTATCCTCCTGGGTACCCTGGGCGAAATTAATAAGTGGAAATTTTTCTGTCAAACATTTGACATGTGACAAGTTGACATTTTGCTTTAATGTACAAATGGAGGTCCAGTTTTCATATGAAAGGAGATAATTAGGTATGTATTTACTAGATATTTGGAATGTGTCTGAAAATATTTTCTCCACGATTATTGCAGAAATTGTCAATTCTGAAATCATATTTCAGAAGAAGTTCAATACACCATTTGTCACAAGTTTTTATCACAAGTCCTGTAGCTCAGCGGTAGTGTTGCGGCCTATGGAAAGTTTACAATAAAAACCTTTTTAGTTAGTTAGTTAGTCGCTATGTCGATGGTTTCCACGATAAGAACATAACTTTTTTATATTTTTTTTTGTTCCAAATTTAAACACATTTATTGATGACAATTTTGTTAAGTATTTTACATATCAATATTTCGGTGGTTATAAACAGTTCAGGTGAAACCATCGTTAGTTATTTCTTATGAATTGTTGGATGATTTTCATTTCTTGGTATGAAATTTTCTTACCGAATCCCCCTTGTGCTTGAATTAATTGCCGTAAATTTATCTCTTTGAAAATTCATGTACTCGAAAAATTTCCGTCAATAATTCAAGCACTTGGGAGATTACAAGTGAAAATTGCTATTATCTCGGAATTCTGGCTATTTAGGTATAGGAACATGATATATCAATTCGAAGAGAATTTAGCCATCTTCCAGGATATTTCATAATATACAGGATGTTCCATTTAAAAAAACGCACTTTCAACCCTGTTCGTATCTAGCAGTAAGATCATGAATTTTGAACGACCCTGTATAACGCAGAACAAACTTCTCTATACAGAATCAATGTACATGATCTTGGTAAACTTAATAAACACAAAATTGCAACTTCCTAAGAATCCAAATACCGCAGAAATAAACATTCAATTCGAGCTATGTTTCGGATAAAAAATATGGAAAATAACCAATATCTCAAAAACCGTTAGAGATAGGTATAGGGGAACAGGAGGCAGAAATAATCAGAAAAGAATGACAAGTTAAAAAATGCGGTAATATACAGGGTGACCCATTTGAAATAACAAAGATGCTGCTACTTTCTGGTATAAGCGGCAACGCTGCATTGCTGAAAATATTTTAGGTCGATAGACCAAGAGCAACGACTTGAGAAACCAAATTTTCAGAATGATACTATTTCCCGTTCTTCGTAAACGTCTAAGGTACCATCGACCGTGACCCACCCTGTATATTATATTAATGAATATTAATACTTTGTGTACACACTGTCACACTGTTAAGGGTCAAGTAGCTCAGTGGTTGAGACTAAAGCGTTCAAAACCATTGAGTGCTGGTCGGCTAGGTTCGAATCCTCAGCGACTTCAGATTTTTATCTGATGGCCCGAGAAAGTGCTAGGAATCGCACGTTAAAAGGTAAGACCTCGTTAATCCTTGGCTCGCACAAGTTTCGACTTTTGAGAGCTGCCGTTCGTAAGGGGACGACAGCTGGTTGACGGAAAAAACAATTTTCCTACGAGCGTGCGGAAAAGTAACTTTTCCGCACGATTTTTCGTTTTGAAAGTTGTACTTTTCCGTACGATTTAAAATCGTGCGGAAAAGTTACTTTCCCGCACGATTTTTACTTTTCCGTACGATTTTTACTTTTCCGCACGATTTTTGTATTGTTGAAAATGATGATATTTACGACTAACTAAATGATCTATGTACCTATTCTGTCTTATTAGTCATTTTGTAGCATTTTTATAAAAACTTGTTTATTAAAAACCTTGTTTTTTCATAAATAAGATGGACAAAAACACTCGTAGGAAAAATATTGTACCTAACTCTTACGGAAAATGTCTTTTCCGCCCTTAACGGCTTGTCCGAACTCCGCTCCGCGTCGTTCGTGCAACTGCCGTCGCGTGCGGAAAAGTACTACTTTCCGCACTTGTTAGGTAAATAACTATTTAACACTGTACGTATAACATTCTCGATCTACTGACAGATAGAATGTCCTACCAAAATGTCTTTTTGAAAATATTAATTTTCAGTTACCAATATTAATCTCAACGTACCTCAAATATATTTTTTTTATTTTTGAACCCCTCAAATATTGAATTTAAAGTTATCAAAATTTCCAAATCCCTAAAGGATATCTTTTGCGAAGCCAGGTCTGCATTTCTGTATTCAGGTATCATAAAAGTAATATACAATTTTCACGGTGCTGCAGCTCTCCTACTATTAGGACAATATTCGTTCACCGTTTCTTTTGACCAACAATTAAATTTCTAGGCCAGGCGCACCATAACAAAAGTTTAAATATTTCATTCACACGGACGAATTGGTACGGAATTTAAACGTTTCAGTAAACCAATACAACGCCATACAGTTTAACCGTAAATAGAGCAGAAAAACGAAAGTATAAGTCCATTTTAAAATACAGGTCTTTCAATTTCTTTCAGAGTTTGGGAAGAAGCTTAAGCTATAGAGAATCGTGTAGGGATCATTTCGCGGATCACAAAATATTCACACTTACCAATATATACATTTTTAAAGTTTCACTTCTTATCCACAAAAAACGCGGTTCCCTCTTACGTCCCACCGATAGACATTCATACCCTACCAGGAATCAACTAATAATATTACCAAAATACAATTATAACAGAACCCGCAGGGGACCCTTGTACATGGGTATCAAGGTCTACAATCACCTTCCCCAATCACTGAAAATGTTAACTGACAGAAAATTCAAAGCAGAACTCAAAAATGTATTGCTTAGTCATGTGTTCTATAATCTTGATGAGTTTTTCCAGTTTAGTATTTAACCCATGTTTTCTATTTATATTATAAAGTATCGCTTTGTTAATGGTTTTATTATCTGATGTTATTATTATTTCTATATAATTATATACTTTGCAAGCTAGTCACCTTCCCTATGCCTTTGGCAGTAAGACGGTACTCAATTATTTTAACACTAATTTTTTATCAATGTATATTTATGATGTATCTTCTGGGAAATAAATGTCTATGTCTATCTATGTCTATAGATATACATACTAACCAGACTGGTCTAGGAACTACTTTTTCATTTCAGAAACAATTTATTATGCTATCTTTCATCTGACTAATAATATATATCAGTATTTATCTTGATAATCAAAATTCAGCTATGGCTAATTTTTGACCAAGCTATAATTTTCGATGCAGTTGACCATGAACGACTAATAATGAAGCTGGCAATTATTGGATTCCACGGCAAAGTTCATGACCTCAAATAGATATTTATGATATAAGGATCATGATGATTGTTTATGATCCGAATTTCATACAAAATTTTATATTCCGACGATTTCTTTAAAAATAGATTTCTTGTTGCATTACAGTCAGTAAAGTGAACGTAGCTTAGTTTCAGTGATATGCGTAGAAACGTAAGGTAACAATGCAGTTGTTTGTTCAATTTTGTTTTAAATACATTTTTGAATTTTTTGTCTATATTTTTTTCATTATAGGTAGTCCTCAAGTACTCTAATGAATCGTCCTATGAAGTATGTCATTTTGACACTAAAAATGAATTCCATAATAATGTCATTATGACACGTCGAAATTTAATGAATCATTATATAGTACTCAGTCCTATAAAGTATGTCATTTTGACATCTATATTCTTTTCATTGCAGTCCTCAGTACTCTAATGAATTATTATAGTACTCAGTACTATAAAGTATGTCATTTTGACATTAAAAATGAAATCTATTATAATGTCATTATGACACGTCGGAATATAAAATTATTCATGAAATAGTCAAGTCAAGTCAATTTGTTGAACTTGAACAAGCTAGAAGTGAACCAAAAATCTTTAAATTCTGATGACTTTCATAGTTTTGTAGATGATTGAATGAACAATTTATTGTTCAAGCTGATTTGTGAATTTGTTTCGTACCTACTTATTTTCCCAGTTTGGTGTATATTAATTAATCCTGTTTTCCTAGTGACAAAAACAAACATTTTCAAGTCTTACGATGGAGTATCATCTGATACTCTACCAATAAATGCTAGTGTTCCGCAGGGATCCATTCTAGCACCAACACTGTTCCTTCTTCACATCAATGGTTTGTTGGGAGTTATCTCATGTCCGGTGAACAGCTTTGCGGATGGCAGTACGCTTCATACCGCTTTCTCTTCCAAAGCTCCGATAAGAGCCAGCGAATGCAGAAATAAACGGGGAAGAATGGTGAATGAAATAAATACGAACCTAGCCAAAATTGTAGAATGGGGATCCAGCGTATTGGTGGAATTCAACGCGAATAAAACCCAAGCATGTCTTTTCTGTAGAAAGGCCGATCTCACAGTAGCCAGCGCAACTATGTCAGGAGTATCTATTCCAATGAAATCTTCCATTTCAATGCTCGGTATTACCATCAGCAGTACCCTCTCATGGGAGAACCATGTGAGGTCCATTGACAGGAGTGCATCTCAAAAACCTGGTGTTCTGTTTCGCGCCAAGAAGTATGTTACTTCTCGTCAACTGATTATAATTTATAAGGTACATATTCGACCTGGTTTGGAATACTGTTTCCATATACGGAGTGCAGCACTCAAACACACATTGAAACTTTAAGATTCGGTCCAAAAGAGAGCCATTTGTCTCGTCGGTGAAACTTTGCTTGTCGATCATTGATAATTCCTGAGCGTTCTAGATATTTCAAGAGCTCAATATTGATAGATGTATCCATGACCTTCGAGATAACAGCTAGTAGTGCGCTAGGTCTGAAGTTGCTGGGTATGGTCTTTTTCCCTTTTTCGGGAACTGGTTGTACAATTTTCCGGTTTGATATGATAGATTATGCTATAATTTCATAGGAAATACACGTCTGGCTGACATTTACACTCACGAAGACACTGCTAGACTGGCAAGTCAGGTAGTTAAACGAGGAATGGAATAGCAGCATGTGCTGCCCGAGGTGGTGCACTCTGACCACACGAGGGGTTGCTGTAGGGTTTCCAGGTTTTCCTACAGCTGAAAAGTGAGTAAGTCGCCTTGGAGCACCACGGGAAATAATAATAATAGCCGTCTTCTACCAAGGGCGTCGGGGGGTAATTACCCCCCCCCCCCAAGACTAGTTATATACTAGTATTTTTAATATTTTTAAAGTTTGAGCCATCCCAAAAAAAATTGAAGCCTTTACCCCCCAAGAAAGAAAAAAAATAGTGATGCCCTTGTCCTCTACCCGCAAAGGCTTTGCCTTTGCGTACACTCTACAGTACAGTTTAGGAGGGATATTATTATTATTATTACATTATAATTATTAATATGAAGTAGATGATGGCGACTACATGCGATAATTTTCCGAAGTGTTAATACCGATAACTTCTTTAAGCCAATCATCAATAATTGCGACGGCTCTGCTATACGGCCTTATTAATCTAAATTGCATCAGCGGATTTTAATGGCTTGGTATGTTCGAACCATCAGCGATTCTATCGCCAATAATTGATAGTGGTTGGGAAGAGGTGGATAGAAAATACGAATATCGATCGTTTGAAGGTTACCAGCTGCCTACGTTTGTCAATGAAGTCGTCATTCAATCAGATGAAGGAACATATTTTTTTTGTTTACCACTCGGCCAGGTAGCCGAGTGGTTATGAGATATTAATTGATTCTTTGGTTGTCGCAGCAGATAATTACAATTATACAATAGCTATAGAATTGATACGAAAACTTATCCAAGCTCCGCTTTGCATCGTTCGTCTAACTGTGTTTGCGAGCGGAAAAGTAACACTTTGCGCACTTGTTA